>OU862933.1:13009678-13476563 GCA_917880885.1 Limnephilus marmoratus | reverse complement strand
TACTTAGACATGGTTTTTTAGCTCTATTAATAATAAATGAATTTTACTAGAATTAGAATTACACTGGTTAAAGCAAGACAGAGCTAAACAAGAGTTAAAAGGCTGCGCTTTCCTGCCTTACGTTCACAATGTGACAGACAGAATCGCCAGGCTGTTGAGAAAAGATAGCATCAAGACTGTCTTCGGTGACAGACAGAATCGCCAGGCTGTTGAGAAAAGATAGCATCAAGACTGTCTTCGGTGCCACAACTAAAATTCAAGACCTACTGAGGTCTGCCAAGACTAAGTTTCCTCTGGAAGCAGATGGAGTGTATAAACTCAGCTGTTCCGGATGTGACAAGGTTTATGTAGGCCAAACAGAGAGGACGATCTCCAAAAGGATAGCAGAACACTTTCGTGCTTGCAAACTCGGCCACCCTGATAAATCGGCAATCGCTGAGCACTTAATCGAAACCGGCCATTATTTTGGATTTGTTCCTGAGGTCTTGGGAAGACCTAAAACTTATAGAGCACGCCTAATTACGGAGGCAATTGAAATCTACAAAAATCCTTTCAATATTAATAGAGACGACGGAGCTAAGCTCAATAGCTCTTGGTATCCGGTGATTGACGGCTACACCAAAGCTAAACGCAAAAAACATGTCTAAGTATACAGTAAGGCCAGCTCGTGGTAAACCATTTTTTTTTTTTTTGTGTTATAACTTTATATTGACTAAATTCGCTTTAACCAGTGTAATTCTAATTCTAGTAAAATTCATTTATTATTAATAGAGCTAAAAAACCATGTCTAAGTATATAGTAATGCGAGCTCGTGGTAAACCATTTTGATTTATATTGACTAAATTCGCTTTAACCATTGTAATTCTATTTCTTAAATTCTTACCATCATGATTTCTAATTTTAGAATTCATTAAGAGATGGAGCCACTTCGGTCGGCATCTCGCAAACGGACTTGCCCCTGACTAGCATAAATACCACGTTTTAATGAACTTTCTATTCCGTTCCGCGGCGACGACGCCACTGCTTGTCACGATTATTTTGTACTGGTGAAAGTTAACAATTGTAATTTTATTTTTTCCTAAATTCTTACCACTGTGATTTCTAATTTTAGATTTCATTAAGAGATGGAGCCACTTCCGTCGGCATCTCGCAAACGGACTTGCCCCTGGCTAGCATAAATACCACGTTTTAATGAACTTTCTATTCCGTTCCGCGGCGATGACGCCACTGCTTGTCACGAGTATTTTGTACTGGTGAAAGCTAGTGCTGCTGGCGACACGGTATCGCTTCGAAGTAAATAAGCACACACTTCACGACTAAAAATTACACATCTACCGGATCTGCCGGATCTGCCCTGATGATGGACACTGCAACGATGTCCGAAACGTTGGCTAAAGAAGGAGGTAGCGCAACACGGCACAACACCCCAAAAACATATAACGAAAATGCTTCTGGCCGTGAAAATCTTAAAACTTATCTGTTTTTTTTTTGGTTTCTTTGTGACATGTAAATTTGCCAGTTTCCAATGTTTTCGGACACTATATTATTTATAAACAAAAATTTTAACAAAACGAAAAAACGTCTTCAAAAAATGCACTAAAAGTAAAAAAATAATTTCGTATTCTTCTACAACTTAATAATCAACTTACTTTTTCTATTCATCAATATGTAGGTACGATTGTTATTTTTGTAGTCGGTGTCAGCCAATTTAGGTTTGTAACTACATACATAGTTATAGGTGAGATGTGCTTGTGTCGCACGAGCGACTTGACGAGGCGAGAGGCGGGAGGGGAGCTGTCAAGGAATCCAGATACTAATATCTACAGCATGTATGTCGGACGAATATATACAGCTCATATGTTGAACTAATATCTACGAACTTCAGAGTGTTGACTAATATCTACAGAGCTAAGGTCGGACGAATATCTATGACGGTCCTAGTGTTGACTAATATCTACAGAACGTAGGTTGGACTAATCAGATTAATGTGTCCAATAGTCCGATATTAGGGATTTTTACATACATACTTACATAAATTAAGTTTTTTAAACTGCATCCGCAATATTACGTTATTCCAATTTGCTATACATAATTGCAAATCCAACCTCTGCCAGTGCTGTAGATATTCGTCAACACTTTGGTTCTCATAGATATTAGTTCGATTTTTTCAGTTTTTGGAATTCCTGTAGATATTAGTAGACGCCTCCCTGTCAAGTGAACACGCCGCCGCCGGGCCGGGTACCTTTGCTGACACCGACTCCAAAAATAACAATCGTACCTACATATTGATGAATAGAAAAAGTAAGTTGATTATTAAGTTGTAGAAGAATACGAAATTATTTTTTTACTTTTTAGTGCATTTTTTTAAGTCGTTTTTTCGTTTTGTTAAAATTTTTATTTATTTTTTGATTTTTAGTGAATCTGAAGTTCACTAATTTGTCTGAACATGGGTAGACCTACTAAACGTTCTGCTCATATATTCATCTCATATTCTTCATATGAGACAAACATAATTTGACCGTAGACTCCGAAATAATGAATTGCTGTTCCTCAATCAACATTCTACTAATTATGGATATCATTCTCCTTTATCCAGAATGTCGAGACTAGTCAACACAAATCAAAGCATTGAATTTTTTGGTGTAAGCCTAAATGACTTTCGGCAGTCGTTACGCAATGCGGTTTTTGGTTTTTTAAAGTCTTTTTAAATCCATCTTCAAGCTACTTATTGTTATCTTCTCTATGTACTTTTATATTATATGTATTTTGTCAATGTTCTTCATCTATATGTAATCTCCTTTCATTGTGATCTCTCTTTTTTTTCTATTCGTGTTATTGTTATATTGTTAATTGGACTATTTGTCCGTAAATAAATAAATAACGATGTTACGGTCAAATTAAGAGATTCGGCCTCCTCCTTTTTGAAGTCGCTAAGGCCTATCCGCACACAACAGTGCCGGCACAGTGCCGACACGTGCCGATCAGTAACGTATCCATCAGTGTCAGTGAAAAATGATATTGTGGCATACATTTTGTACGACGCTATCCGTATTCGTCAGTGACAGTGACGTTCAGTGATGTCAGTGCTGCGCCGACGCTCGCCGTGAATTTCTAGCGGACAATATTTTGCTTGACACGGTCGCAGTGTTTCAAGAAGGACCACGAAAAGTTGATTGAATTGGTCCGTGTATATCATGCAATTTATGACCTTTCACATAGAAAATACATGGACTTTAATTTTAAAGCAAACTTATGGAACAATATTGGGCGTAAAAAGAGATAAATTATAATAATTTTTTTATTATAATTAAATAATTTAATTATAAATATAATAATTTTAGTTTAGATAAAAGTATGTCGAAACAATGTTTTGACATCCTGAAATACTCAAAAAAACTTTGATTCATCATCTATCAGATGTTTATATAGGGTGGTGAATTCTCCTTCTTCTTCTCTTTTCCTCCACGTATTATGAACCCAATGCCTTCTTCTCACATACATTTCGTCTTCATCTAATATTAAAGCAATCGCTGCTAATTGTGATCTTGAATATCGAGGCATTTTAGCACATGAAACTGCTACGCAGAGTCTAGAGTGCCAACTAATCACTGCGCGCGTCGTCGCGTCGTGTCGGTACTGACATGTACGAATAGCACGTCACGGTACTGTACGGTACGGAACTGTCGGTCACGTGCCGGCACTGTTGTGTGCGGATAGGCCTTAAAAAGACGCGAACACTCAAGCTTCTCAGGTTGCCGTTCGATCAGAATAAATTGTTCATTTACAAAAATAATAATGGAAGGTATCTTCATTCATTGCTGGTCTAAATATTTTTTATTATTGTTAATAAAACATTAATCATTTTATTACAAATTGTTCTTAAATTTATTTTTGTCGCCTCTTTAACCCCACCCAGGTGCCATTGAGGCCGTGTAGGTTAAATGTATGACTTTTAATCTTCAGGGGTATTTCTGTCTTGGGTGTTTGAACAATCTCAAAGTTGGCGAGCAGGTAGAACATGATGATCTTGGTTTCCATCAAGGCGAACCGGTTTCCTGAAACACATTAAAAGAAATTTAGTCCATAATATGGTAGGTATTAGGTCAATTTTTAATCCTGGATTATTGGAAAGAACGCAAAACAGCTCAACATTTCAAAAAATCTGGTTTGCAAACGTCGGTCCTGTTTTGTCTTTCGATAAAGAATAAGGGAGATGGGCTATGAACATTGACGTATGAATGATTAATAGAATGGTAGGTAATACACCTGATTACACACATTCTGTATACATATTCTGTGTGTGTGTGTTTTTTTTTTTATTCCAGTTAAAAGAAAATTACATTTTAAATCATTTAATTTGGGAGGCGGGAATGGGTACCGCCGCCCCGGGAACCTTTATTGGATAACCAACACCTCTGCCATAGGTCACCCCAAGTGGTTCGCTACGTTTGGTGATTTAGCAGGGGTGCCCGGGTTCATGGGGTGAGGTTTGTCTAGGTCTTAGAGGCGGATGACCAGGACATACTGAACCCCAGATTCCTACCCACCCCTTAAACCCTTTTCCTTCCCAGAACCCTCCTCTCCTTCCTTTCCTTAAAAAAACCCTCCACACAGCATCCCCAAAGATGACATAGGCCCTGAGGGAAATTATTTTTCTCAGGGTCTCCTGTGTGGAGCTCATGTAAAAAAAAAAAAAAAAAAAAACTAGAAATAATTATACACATTAAGATAAAATAAATATTTCAATACAGCACTATTCTATTTCATTATTTTGTTTATCAAGAATAAATTTAAATAATTGTTTTTTAAATTTACCCAGCTTCTTTTCGTTTTTCATGTCATTTGGGAGGCAATTATATAAGTTGCCCCCCTCGTAGCCAATGGATTGTTTACCATAGTTAGTGTGGATGGTATTTAAATGGATGTTATCGCGTTGTCGTGTTAAGTGTTTATGTACTTGGGACGTTTTAATGAATTCTGTGTTTGTGTGTACAAGATTATTTTGTATTTTGTATATAAGGAGACATGTATTGTATTCATATAGTTTTCTTAATAATTTTTTTGTGGATGTTTGTTTCCGTATATAATTTTTTGTGGATGTTCTGGGCTTGTAATTAAATAGTTTTTTGATGACCTTGTTTTGTATTACCTGTAATTCATTTATGTGTGTTTCACATGCGTTTCCCCAGATTTCAATCAAATAATTTAAGTGTGAGTGTACTAGACTATAATATAAACCTACTTTTAATTTATTTGGCAACAGATATGACAGCCGGCTAAATACGCTAATTAATGGGATGATTTTATCTTTAATACCTTGTATGTGTTGTTTAAATGTCAAATGCTGATCAATGCACAGCCCAAGATATTTTTCCTGGATTAGGTTTTGCAAGTCATTGTTTTCAATTTTTAAGGGTACATGAGGAGGAATTATTTTACGGGTTGAGCTTAAGATCATGTATCCTGTTTTTTTAACATTCATTGTTAAAACATTTGATTGGAGCCAACTGTTGATTTTTTCTAGATCTGTTTGTGCATTTTCTAGTAAGATATCTAAATCTTTACCCCAATAGAAAATTGCTGTATCATCTCTGGCTTGCCATTGAAGTAAAATCATGTATTGGTTTCATAGTGCTTTCACACAAACGAAGTATTGAAATCCGTAAGTCTAAACTTAAACTTTAGGTCGCACAGTTTACACCCGCGCTGTGCAAGCGGGTTCCCCACAGAGCGTCGGACCATCCCATATAAAAAGATTTCACCATTTAAAATTAATTGCGAAATATCATTGATATAAATTTGGAACAGTAGTGGACCTAGTATGGACCCCTGCGGAACTCCATAGTTTATTGGAACGTAGTTGCTATTTTGGTTGTTAATGCTAACAAATTGCTTTATATTGCTAAGATATGATTTGAGTAGATTTAGAGCAGGACCAACAACACCAATTTTCTCGAGTTTCTTGAGAAGTATGTCATGACTAACTGTATCAAAGGCTTTTTGAAGGTCAAATAATATAGATAAAATATAATTTCCACCATCAATGCCGCTTCTAAGTTTACTGATTAAGTCATTTATTGCTCCTAGTGTGTTCGATTTTTTCCTAAAGCCGTATTGTTTTTTATATAAGAATTTTTTTTTAGTAGAAAATTGTTTAATCTATCGTAAATTACACCCTCAAAATTTTTAGATAAAATTGGTAAGATTGAGATGGGTCTGTAGTTTGAGGTGTTTGTTTTGGACCCACCTTTGTGAATTGGTATCACCTTAGCAATTTTACAGCTATCCGGAAAAGTTCCCTCTTTAAAACATTGATTGATTAATTTTGTTAAAATAGGAATCAATTCTGTGGAGAGACTTAGCACTGTCTTACATTTGAGTGAATCGTAACCAGCACTTGCATTTTGTTTTAGAGATTTTAATATTTGACTTATTTCTAACTCCGTAGCAGGCTGAAGATATAAAGATTCAATGCTGTCATGCACCAACGTTATTTCATTGGCTGGATTGTGTTTGACTTTGCCATGTATATTAGCGGCTAGGGAGGAGCCAATGTTGCAAAAGAAATTGTTAAATTGGTCGCATATCTCTACATTGTTAGTGATTACTTCATCATTAATGATTAATTTAGTAGGTACAAAAATTACTTGAGGTGTAAGATTGGTTCTTAAGAATATTATTAATTAAGTTCCAAGTTTTTTTTACTGTTATTTTCGCATTTTTTAAAAAGATTACTGTAGTGTGTTTGTTTTAAGTTTCGTTTTTTTTTAGTGACATTATTTCTTATTTTTAAAAATTCTGCTTTTAATAATGTGTTATTTGGTTGTTTTTTTAGTTTCAGATTTAATTTATTTCTTTTATTGATTAATTTTAAAAGGTCTTTGGTTATCCAGTCTGGGTTATTTATGTTTTTTGTTTTAATTTTAGTGGTACTGTTAGAATTAATTTTATTTTTCAAGTAGTTCACAAGATTGTCATAATTTAATACCGAATTGTCATTCATATTTAGATGAAAGGGATTTTGCATGATATCATTCTTTAGATTATTAAGATTAATATGTGTATATTTTTGGGACGATTTTAAAGATGTGCTTTTAACATATGTGTGAATTACATCAAGGAGTAGTATATTATGATCAGAAATGAAATTATCACAGTTCGTTAGTGAGTATGATAGTTTTTGTACATTGTGTATACACACATTCTACTCCTAACCGCACGTACTCACATTGGCCGTCGTTGTATCCTCACACCAAAAGCATAACTTTATAGACTTAAAATATAAAATAAAATTTGGTCATAATTTGGACAAGCTGGAGTCAAACCACTTGTCCATATGTTTAGCCCCAGGAGGGTTCGAGAATGTATTGAATAAACTTAGACATCAGTCGTACATCGTCCGCTGAAGAGCGCATATTGAAATAACCAGACCCCAAGGGCGTAGCGAGGTACGGGCAGGGGGGGGGGGGCAGCTGCCCCCCCTAGAAGGTGCAGGAATGCTTACAAACCGTAAAGATTACGTCGGTAGCCTATTGTTTGTGAGAATCAATGTAATTTTTATTATTACCTTTTTAGAATATGAATGATGAATACTTGAATGATGAATACTTGGAGCAGGTGGATGAGTTTGTGTATCTGGGTAGTGTGTTTACGAGAGATGGGAAGGCTGATAGAGATATCGAAAGAAGCGTGAATGCCGGTAACTCCATTAATGGTGGACTGAATGCCGTTGGCGCTAATAAAAAACTGTCAAAAGAAGCGAAGCTAGCAGTCCACAATGGAGTCCTGGTACCTACCCTGATGTATGGCAGTGAAACATGGAACTGGCAGAGGAAGGATGAAAGTAAGCTGAATGCTGTTGAAATGAGATCCCTGAGACGTATGTGTGGTAAAACAATGTATGATCGTGTGAGAAATGTGGATATCCGCAAAGAATGTAAGGCTGATGTAAGCATAATTGAGTTAGATTAAGAAAGGGACCCTCAGATGGTTTGGGCATGTAGAGCGAATGAACGAAGAAAGTAGTGTAAGAAGAATATACGACGCGAATGTGAATGGTAGAAGAAGTCGGGGACGCCCGAGGAAGACGTGGCACGATCAAGTTAATCAAATACTTGAGTCGGGCCATGTCAAAAGTCAGAACAATAGAAGAGAATGTATGAGACGATGTATGAATGTGAGTGAGGCAAAGAGTGTGTGCCAAGACCGAGTTGTTTGGCGGTCCGTCCTCTCTGCCTACCCCTGCGGGGAAACGGCGTGATGGTTAGTTAGTTAGTTGGTTAGTTACCTTTTTAGTTATCAAGAAAACGTGTCTATCAGTTACATTGTGCTGTTATTAAATCAGTTTTCATTATATGTGCCAATTACACAGGCATATTGGAGGAACCTATTGCCATTTTTTTTTTACATGAGCTCCATACAGGAGGCCCTGAGAGAAATAATTTCCCTCGGGGCCTATGTCATCTTTGGGGATGCTGCGTGGAAGGTTGTTTAAGGAAAGGAAGGAGAGGAGAGTTCTGGGAAGGAAAAGGGTTTAAGGAGGGTAGGAATCTGGGGTTCAGTGTGTCCTAGTCATCCGCTCCAAGACCTAGACAAACCTCACCCCATGAACCCGGGCACCCTGCTAAACACCCTGCTAAATCACCAAACGTAGCGAACCACTTGGGGTGACCTATGGCAGAGGTGTTGGTTATCCAATAAAGGTTCCCGGGGCGGTGGTACCCATTCCTGCCTTCCAAATTGCCAATGCTTTACAATCGGAAACTATCAATATGTACGCATGTGTGAGTCATATTAAAGGTATAATTTCTGTTATAAATGATCATCGAAGCAACGTAGACATAGAGAGACAAAATATTTTAGATATTTCAATTAGAACTGCAGCTGCCTTTAGAATTGATATACAAGTCCCACGCATTGTATCTCGCCAACAACATTGGTCCAATTACCTTGCTGAAACTCCATGCGATTTTTGGAAGCGATCGATTATCATTCCTTAATTAGATTCCCTAATATCTGCATTGGAGCAGCGTTTTGGTGACCAAAATTTGCCTGCTTTCGGATTAATGTCGTTACATCCCTGCACAATATAATGTTCAATACGTCGTTAATTGATTTTAAATAAAAAGCACAAAGTTTTTGCCTATACTACGATTTACTTCATTTTAATCAAGAAGCCGAACTATGTTATAAAAAATGGCAGAACAAGGGTATGACCAGAAAAGATCTCGAAAAACTAGATTTTACTGAAGTGTTTAAGGAGGCGAACATTTTTTTCCCGCAACAAAAAAAGCAATATTAACCTTGCACTAAAAGTAACATAGAGAGGTCCTTTCTACACTGCGTCGTGTTAAAACATGAGACCAACGATGACTGAAAACCGTTTGAACGCAGTGGGGGGGCAGACCGCCCGGGGTGCCACCTGACGGGGAGGTGATACTACTTAGTGTCTCCTCCCCGTCACATATTGACACAAAAATATTGAATTATATATTATGCTCCCCGTGGAATGTCCCGAATCGGGGAGAATTTTGTGCCTGGCGGTCTTTTTATGGACGAAAATAGCCTATTTCTGAAATTCTCTAGCCACCCCTCCCCCCCCCCCCCAGGAGGTATTATTTTCTACACCTGCCCCCCCTCTTAACAAAATCCTAGCTACGCCCTTGCCAGACCCTGCGCAGAAAAGCAAAGTTCACTAAAATAAGGCAAGGGGGCAAACATCAATTAAGTGAGCAGTTTTTCTTCCGATCTAGACCCTCCCCACTTTTGAGCTCACGTAATTAATGTATGCCCCCAAAGGTTTGCAGCTCAGTTCAACGTGGGACTTTTCTGCACAGAATCTGATGTTCGTTTTTAAGCGAATCGTTCACAAAATTGGGTTGCGAAATACATAGTATACTGTCACATTCACTTGAGTAGGCACGCTTCAATGCCATAACTCCCTTTGTTTCTATTATCTATAGTACTAACTTATTGGAAGTATTGTCGGGAGGCAACTATATTATGTTATGAATCGTTTGGGTAAGTACTTTAAATAGTTTAATTAAAGTTTCTTTATAAGTACATTTTCCATACCAACGCAGCTTCGTGGGCCGATACCGAAGGGAAGGAAAGTCTCCTGCTTGATTGATCCCTTGTTTTCTTCCGAAAATCTCTCAGGGATGAATTTATTCGGGTTTGTGTAATATTGAGAATCTCGGTGTATAGCACTAATTGGTATCCACACAACGTCATCCTTTTGAACCTGAAAATATTAAAATAATCCTTATTAAAAAAATATAAAACTTACAGACTGTGTTATAATCGTTTTATGAGATTATCAGTTTAAAAAATCGTACTACGGTTCTTCACGAAAGTGTAGATAAAACAAATCAATTTTTTTGCTTTCAGTTTTAGATTTTAGGGAATAAAGTGCTCGTCCAAATATATATCAATAGTCCAAAAGCCAGAAAAGTATCCAATGCTTATTAAAAAAAACTAAGTGAGCAGATCGACTAAACAGGGGACACTGCTTCCTCAGGAGAAGGATGCAACAATTTATTGGGAATGAAAAGCACCAATGGTTGCAAGAAATATGAAGAGGTTGCTTACTGTATACGTTTGGTTGTTTATTTTAATTGGCAGAATGTATTGTTTAACACACACGCGATCCGTAACCCCACCAGGCGGCCACAGCCGTAGAGTTTCTGAAAATTAAAGGCATAAAAAATAAGTTAACAAAACTTCACTATCCAAATTTTGCAAAACTAACACAACATACGAACATATAGGACTAGAAAAAAAGAAAAGGCGAAGTAAATTCGAAAGCTTTTCTAAAAAAAGATAAAGACTTTGATCTCTTAATGCATAGAAGTTACCAGATGATGGTAAGCATAATGTCAAATAAGGAAAAAGATTTCCTTCAGCACTCACGTAATGCCCCTCATTGGGGATGTCATATTTATCTCTCTCAGTTCTTCGCTCTAAACTTAGTAGAATCGGAACATGAAGTTTACCAACCTGACAAGACCATGTCCATATAGGCGAGGCTACGGATGTCATCGTACTTGATCATTTCCCCGGACTCTGCAATGTAGTGGTCAATCTCCTCCCTGAGTTTAGTCTGTGCATCTGGAGTATTGGCCAGCTCGTAGCACATGAAGGAAAGCACAGTGGATGTTGTCTCGTACCCGGCAAATAGGAAGATAACTGCTTGAGCTGTTATCTCGTCATCCGTCCAAACTGTAAGTAAAAAATTACTATCTAACCATAGACATATGAATATTAATAGACCAGAACATAAAGGTGAGGGGAAGAAACCAACTACAGCGGGGCGCAGGGCGGGAAGATGAATTCGGTGATATGTGATTTGTCAACAACTCAATCTGAGAGTTTATGGGCATCTCGCATTATAATATCACCATTTAGTTTTTAAAAGTAAACTCTGCTCTTTAATGAATAGACCTTTTTACATGGGAGCGCGAATTGCTCACCGCGAAATAAACAAATTTACAAATTCCAAATACAGCAAAGTAAAGTTCGCCTATTTTCATAGTCCAATATTTTGTTGACGTATTTAGTTAAGACACTTTTACAAATGTTTCATAATTTACTTACACCACAAAACAGCGATGAGCACACGCCATGTGTCTCGAATGATAGTGTGTGTTACAAAAACGACCATATTATGTGATCTGAATAAGCTTATAATAAAGTAAAATAATGCTTTCCTATGGAATGTAATATGACAATTGGGTTTATTCTCTTTTTCACTTCTATTTTTACACGTTTTCAAAACACAAGCCACTATTTTTGCCGTGTTATTTCGTAAAATGCACCGATGAGTGCTCGACGCTGGCTCACAGAAGAATGATGACGGGACATTTTTTAGATTCACGCGAAGCCATACTCGATCCCAGCCGGTTCCAATGGAACCGGTATGGGGAGGGGGAAATAATACGCTTTTATCGCTTAGGGCAGGTCTATTAATATTCATATGTCTATGTATCTAACATAAAATTTTGTTGGGCTCTCGTGCTACTGCAGCACTTCAAAGATGGTTACAATTAAAAGACCCAGCAAGAGATTTAATTTTTTTTCAGTGAAATTGTTTAACGAGTAAAACCCCAAATTGCAATATTTAATCATTGAAGATTATATTAACGACTCTCAAATGAAAAATGTAAAACAGAAAAGATACTAAAAGATAAAGATAGATTAATCACTTCTAAAATTGATCCCAGGACCTCTTTGTATTCAATTAAATTCCTAGACGCGCCTGAATCTTTTTTCTATCTTTTCGGTTTCACATTTTCGTTTGAGGGCCGTTAATGTTGTCTTCAATGATTAATTTTTTTATCGTTATCAGAAGAAACAGCAGCGAATTCTTCAGTCTATTCCAAATTTCATAATTTTCATCACTTTAATTTATCGTCCTCTTATCGGCGCATCTTTAGAGCTTCAAGTGTACTTGATATAAAACATCAGATAACAATAGCAATGTAATAAATTACATTTATTTCTAATTATTATTAAATAGATTAATTAATGTATTGCTGTAATGGCTCATGTTTTATGCATGTTTTAACTTTTGAAATACTGGTATACAGAGCTCCGGGCCAAAAAAGGCCTCTTTCTCACACATGACAGTCGAGGTGTTCGAGGGGTAAGGCTCACAATCCGAAGGTCGCAGAATCGAATCCCGGCGTGCGCTTCACAATTTAAAAATAATATATAGTATATTTGCTGCTCGTTCCAGAGTGCTCTTAGTATCGCTCTGGTGTAAGACCACCATTCAGAATTGAAACGTTACTTAAGATGGCTTTAGCCGTATTTGGTGATCAGATTTGAATAGCCAGATACTTCCTCTTCCCCATCTTCTCACCAAAAAATGTATGTAAATATTTGAGCATCATGGCTGTCTGAAATACAAAATAAAATTTAAAAAACGGAGGCCGATCTAACGATTAATCGCGTTAACGTGGGATTAGCACTGTCTTTATTCATAGCAAATTATGAATAAAGACAGTATTAGCAAATCGCAGTTTCAATTCGTGAAAACGAGAACTATCTTCTCCCTTCTCTGTGACCATTTTCTAAGAATCTCTCCATCCGCTCCCCTCACATGCTGTCATACCTTATCGTACACAACATAATATTTATAACCCAACCTCTGACGGAGTTTCCTTTTAACTCCTCCTGAACAGTGGCGAACCCAATATCCTCATTGAGGGCTTCTGTAGTGTCTTCCTCGTGTAGGGACCCTTTCATCGCCAGCATCAGCAGATGGATCATGTCTCTGCGGATGAGGCCAGACTTGTTCCTTTGTTTGATGATGTCCATCACTATGAACCTGTAGAAGATCGTCACATTGTCGTCCATCATTTGTAGATTGATAACCTAAAATCCAAGAGATGTTTTCGAAGTATCGTGTTTGAGCAAGGGTGAGAAATTACAACGCAGCTTTCGGCGGAATGTTCAGGTTCAAATTAAACGGATAGTTTAACAAAAGTTCATATTTTTAGGAAAAAATCACATCGCTGGTGGTGCGGGTATGGGTTCTGCCGCGCCCCTGTAACAATTCATTGGATCTCTCCAGCCGTACTCTTTCGACACATCGCTCTGCATCGCGGTGGGAATATCAATGGGTGGGAAGTATAGTAAATCATTTTTAAACGGTTTTTCTTTTTTAACCAACCTTTCTCAAGCGTGGAAACATGACAGTTGACAGCACTTTTATGGCATCTTTTAATTTAATACTGGTGAGTTTTTTACTCATTTTGTAGAACTCATTTTCAGGGTCATTAAATGAGTCAGTTTGGACACCAAAAGCACAGGATGCAATGATGTCGTTGGTCAATTTGGACATTAGATCCTTCACCTCTATTTCCATATAGCCTTTTCCTGACAAAGAAAACACAAAATAATTTCTATAGCTGGATCACTATTACAAAACAAGATGATTGTTCATTTCTCTTAAAATTTCTGCAATAAATGTCACCCAGTAGGTACGACGATGAGGTAGGTACCTACCTATCATGTAGTAGGAATCTCAAACAGACAAACGTGTGGCAAGATGTTTACTAACTTTTCCGAATGGCCATGCATTATGACCTAGATCGGTCGAGTAATGGTCCTAATGAACTCCAAGTGAAGCCATCTACTAGTGCCCAGTGTCAAATCTAATTATAAATATTAAAATATAACATATTTAGGTTCCGAAATTAACTACAAATTCAAAATGAATATCATATCGGATATCAAAGAAGATCGGGAGACTTATTCAAAGAAAACAAGCTTAGATGCAAAAAACTATTGAATTGAGTAAAAACTGTTATAATATAATCAGTGGCGGACTAAGCCCGTCAGAGGCCCGGGGCGGCAAAGCTGAATGAGGCCCCCCCCCCAGTAAAAGTTGATTTAATTTTACAAGATTTTTATTCAGATCACACGGACCTTTGGTCCTGGGGGCCTCCAAGCACCTCCGTGTTCCCTTTATCAAAACCTAAACAAGGCTTTGAGGCACCAGGGATCTGTAAAATTTATTTCCTTTTATTTTTAATTTCCTTTTTTGAAAGATGCATTTGTTAATAATTCTATCATAAAATGTTTTAAGAAAATTCTAAAAATTCACGGAGATACACCGTTTTATATTAAACCGTTTTAAACATTGTGTATGTTGAATTATCCTTCAGCAAGAATTTGAACGCGTTTTTCTCAAAACTACGTTTTTAACATATTATAAAAACTGATAACATATTAGAAATAATGATTAGATAACATATTAGAAAAACTTTACATCCGATTTGCATGCACCAAGTCTTAAACTAATCCAGTCACTATGGCACCACATAGGGATTTTTTAAAGGCCCCCTTAGATAGGTACTAAGCACATTTTAGAGGCGCCACGACACAAAAAAAATTGTCGCTTTTTTAAATTCATTTTCTAAAAGATCCATTGTTAATAATCTTTCACCATATACCTACTGAAGGAAATTCGTAAAATTGACGGAGATACCCACAGCATCTTATATGAAACCGTTTTAAGCAGTTTGTGTGTTGAATTGTCTTTTGTTTTTCAACTTGGTTGACAACATATTAGAAAAACCCCACATTGGGGAGGGTCCCCTAGGGTAAAGGGGCCCCGAGACGAGCATTGTCTAGGGGCCCCGACATGTTAAGGCCGGTCCTGGCAGGGCCCGATTGTCCATAAGGCAGTCTAGGCCACTGCTTAGGGGGCCCGCATCGGGTAGGGGCCCCTAGGGTAAAGGGGCCCTGAGACGTTCATTTCTTAGGGGCCACGACATGTTTAGCCCGCCCTGGCAGGGCCATATTGTGCAAAAAGCAGTGTAAGCCACTGCCTAGGGACCACGCATCGTCTAGGTGCCTCTATGGTAAAGGGGCCCTGAGACGTTCATTTCTTAGGGGCCACGACATGTTTAGCCCGCCCTGGCAGGGCCATATTGTGTACAAAGCAGTGTAAGCCACTGCCTAGGGACCACGCATCGTCTAGGTGCCTCTATGGTAAAGGGGCCCTGAGACGTGCATTGCCTAGGGGCCCCGACATGTTTAAGTCGGCCCTGCCAGGCAGTGTAGGCCACTGCCTTTGAAAATCCAGTCACTGTAGCCAGGGCCGTATTATCCATAAGACGTGTAGTCAACTGCCTAGGTGCCCCGCATCGGATAAGGGCCCTTAGGGTAAAGGGGTCCCAACATGTTTAAGCTGGTCCCAGCAGGGCCGTATTGTCCATAAGGACGTATAGGGCACTGCCTTTGAAAATCCAGTAACTATAGCCAGGGCCGTATTATCCATAAAAAGTGTAGGCAACTGCCTAGGGGGGTCCGCATCGGGTAGGGGCCCCTATGGTAAAGGGGCCCTGAGACGTGCATTGCCTAGGGGCTCCGACATGTTTAAGTCGGCCCTGCCAGGCAGTGTAAGCCACTTCCTTTGAAAATCCAGTCACTGTAGCCAGGGCCGTATTATCCACAAGACGTGTAGTCAACTGCCTAGGTGCCCCGCATCGAATAAGGGCCCTTAGGGTAAAGGGGCCACAACATGTTTAAGCCTGTCCTTGCAGGGCCGTATTGTCCATAAGTCAGTATAAGGCACTGCTTTTTAAAATCCAGTAACTGTAGCCAGGGTCGTATTATCCATAAGAAGTGTAGGCAACTGCCTTGGGGCCCCGCATCGGGTAGGGGGCCCTAGAGCAAAGGGGCCCCGAGACGTGCATTGCCTAGGGGCCCCGAAATGTTTAAGCCGGCCCTGGCAGGACCGTATTCTCCACACAGCAGTGTAGGCCACTAGGTCTAGGGGCCCCTATGGTAAAGGGGCCCCGAGACGTGCAAAGCCTAGGGGCCCCAACATGTTTAATCCAGCCCTGACTATGACACCACGTAGGGATTGTTTTATAAAGGGCCCCCTTCCAATTTATTTTTATTTTTGTGAACGATGAAAATTTACTATAAAAAATTGAAAATAAAATTCGCCGGCCGCCATTTTTATCTTTTTTTTAAGATATCGAAATTCCCTTACATTGAATACAAATCGGATGTATAGTTTGTTTAATATGTTATCAACCAGGTTGAAAAATTTCGAGAAAAAGGCATTCAAAGTTTTGCCGAAGGATAATTCAAAACTGTTTCAAAAGGTTTCACATAAAATGTTGTATCTCTATCAATTTACCGAATTTCTTTAAAAAAATTGGTGAGAGCATTCTTAACAAGTGCATCTTTCAAAAAATTTAAAAAAAAATTTACAGTGTCGTGGTGCCTTAAAGGCATGTTTAGGATTTGATCAAGGGAACATGGAGGAGTTTGGGGGCCCCCCAGAAGCGGGGGCCCGGGGCGGGCCGCCCCCCCCGCCCCCCCCTTAGTCCGCCACTGAATATAATATATATTCTTTACGGTTTTTTTTACAATCTACGGAACATATTTTTTTTAGAGAGAATGCTGTAGCTGATTTTAGTGTTTTTCAATGCTCCGAAGAACAATAACAATTACCTATGAATGTTTATTTTTAAAATTAGTTCTGTCAAAACCCTGAAGAAGTCAGCTTTGCGGACGAAACATGTCGGTTTTTTGTAAATAATTAAGTGGTTAATACAAAGTTATCTATTAATTTGAATAACAATTGAGTTCACATTCTCAGTAAGGACGCTAAGGTGCAATCGTCATTTTGTGGCATGCCACCTCAAGGTCACAATTATTGCTATAATTCATGAATTTAGGTGGCTGTAAAAAACATCAAATCTCACCACTACTTGACCCAACCTCCTTCTTCACGTGTTCAATAAATCGCTCGGAGCATTCTGTGACAAAAGGCATCATTTCCTTCATTTTTGATCCGGTGAAAGCCGGACTCAATGAGCTTCTCATGTTGTGCCATTTCCCCCCTGAAAATTAATTAACGTAGGTACATTTACATATTTTTCGAAAAACTACTAAACAAACACAATGTTGTGACATTTCGAATAAATAACAAAGGATCGATAAAGTAACCAAAAGCTAAAATATGCTTTGTATGTTTTTTTTTTAATTGTTGTTATACCTCTCATACTGAAGAGATTTTTAGCAAAAAGTGGATCATTGTCAGTAGCAGTTATCACTTGACCGTGGTCCGTGAAATGATCAAAGTCTTTGACTGTGATACGCTTTATAAGTTCCAAGTCGTTGACGACCAGAGCTGGACCAGTGAAGTTATAAATACCGAAGACCCTGAAAACAAAGGGCCGTATTATTTTAAAATGTACCTACACACAGCAAAAAGTAAGGGTGGATATAGAGGAGATGTACCGAATATGGAATTGCTTAGGTAAAAAAATCTAATTAATTATAATTGAATCGTTTATTAAGTATTATACATTGAAATCTTTGGAAATATAGTTAGGGAACTTAAAATGTCAACGAAATATTAAAATAAACACTCAAACGTCTTCATTTTAAACGAAAGGTAAAACAATAGAAGAAACCAATATTAAAAAAGTGCTTCTATTATGGGACACACTGATTTCTTAAATTTTGCATGCAATCATCACAAAAAAACAATATTATCGACTCCCGAACACTCAAAGTGGCCTCAATGGCAGCAGGCTAAACATTGGATCCACTCTTCGCCTCTGATATCCCACGGTCTTCGATTTTACAGCTTCCATGACGTTTATCATTTTTTTGTCCCACGTTTTCCGCTGTTTCTTCTACGACATTGTTTCACACTGTTTCGACTGCGACAGGCCAAAATACAACCTGGAATGGTAAAAAGACATTTTGTTCTACTAGAATTCCATATTGGAAAAACTCTTCCTAATATGAGATAGTATTCCATATTAGGGTCATCAAGAAATCCCATATTAGCAACAAGATCCATACAAACAAATGTGGTAAATATCGGTTCAGACTGGCCACGCTTATTACGAAAAATTTTTAGAAAAAAACTTTAGATTCGCCTTAATTACTATAAAAGTAAACTTTTTGGCTTTGGGGCGGCGGAAAATAATGCATTTTAATTTTCAATTGCATAAAACCAAAATTCACTTCGCGACCGACATAGCGAAAATCCGCGGCCGTACCTGTCACTATTATGTTGGTATCCTTGATAAATTAACAAGAGCTGATACGACTGTAGCCGACTTCGTGGGATAAGGCACGTAATTATGAAATTTGTCTAGCGGGCTTGTTTGTGTAACATGGTTTGTGATACAAAAGAAAGTGCCCCTTTATAACGCCTACTCGCGTCAAGGCAAGAAAAACATCCCAGTTTTCAAGTGGTTTAGCGGCTACGCTAGGTTTGTGTAACATGGTTTGTGATTCGCGGTATTTCATGTAGGTATCCCACGAAGTCGGCTACAGTCGTATTAGCTCTTGTTAATTTATCAAGGATACCAACATAACAGTGACAGGTACGGCCGCGGATTTTCGCTGTGTCGGTTCGCGAAGAGAATTTTGGTTTTATGCAATTGAAAATTAAAATGCATTATTTTCCGGCGCCCCAAAGCCAAAAAGTTTCCTTTTATAGTAATTAAGGCGAATCTAAAGTTTTTTTCTAAAAATTATTCGTAATAAGCGTGGCCAGTCCGAACCGATAATTACCACAAATATAATAAAATTCACTTGAATTTAACTTCAAATTATTATGAAAACATAAAATTTAAATAATAATATTGTCTATCAGTGAAAGATTGACAATGTTGTGGAGAAAAATTTTTGAGAAAAAATCAAGTGAAACTTACGTAAATATATAATCGGTGAGGCACAAAAACTTAATCACTCCTCAGTGTGGTGTGGTCGGCGTCAGGACGAGTACTGATCAGTACTGACATTTTCAAGGTCGGTCGGTGGGGAATCGGGAACGCTGGGTTACAGAGGCACTCCTTACTCAAATTTTGAGAAACACCACTATCTCATATTAGGAACGTATGCCGTATTCGGTATATCTCCTCTAATAATGTTCTTGGAAAACCATTTTGAATAACTTTTGAAGGTTAGGTATAACTACCAACGTAATATTTAATAAATGGAGAGGAAGATGATACTCATAAATCTAAACGAAACATGAAGTAGAACAAGACACAGAAAATAAAAAGAAAACGGTCGCAACTGGGAATCGACCACAGGATCTTTTTCTTACAGAGACCACGCCTCTAACCACTCGGCCATTGAGAGCTTTTTTGCATTAGCTCCACACAGGAGGCCCTGAACAAAATAATTCCCCTCAGGACCTATGTCATATTTGGGGATGCTGTGTGGAATGTATTTTTAGGAAAGGAAGTTCATGAAGGAAGAAAAGAAAAGAATGAAAAGGTTATTAGGGGTAGGTAGGAATATGGGGTCAGTGTGTACTGGAGTGACGGACGTATGAATCCATCCCTCCCACTTCGGTGCAAGGCGATATTCCGAGAGAATACGGCTGGTGAGTGGTGAAGTCAAAGGAACTCCCTCAACTGTTCTCTCCCGATCCGGCTTGCCATGCAGCAGGTGGATAGACGCATCCGCCGCCAAGACCCGGACAAACCTCACCTCGTGACCCCGGGCACCCAGTCACCAAATATAGATAACCACTTTGGGTGACCTATGGCAGAGGTGTTGGTTATCCAATAAATGGTTCCCTGGCGGCGGTACCCATACCCGCCTCCCAAATTGAATTGAACCTGATTGTTGTCGATCTAATATTTCAAACTTAGAATTAGGTATTAATTTCGTTTAGGTTTATTAATATTATCTTCTTCTGTGATTAACTAAGGTACCTACTCCATATATTATCTCAAGGATCGCTGTATTAAAGACAAGTGGACCGAATTACCCATGAAAGATACAAAAATTGTTTCAACGGGTGGAATCGTCCAACAATGTACTCGTACAGTATGTAGGCCTTTACCTTACTTTATCGGCCTCAGGACCGGCTCTACTCGGGAGCAATTGGAACAGTCCACTGGTCCACTCCAAATGCCGAATTGCTGACAAAACCTAACTCCTGACGCATCAGCCCTGAGATATTTTTCATAAATCGGCTCTACACAAAAATACAAAACAACCAAATATTATTGAGAATTTTCGGAATTCAGTTTCATCGCGGAACGAGATGTATTTTACTTAGGGTACCTACATGGTACCGCGATTGTCCAGAGTTATGAAAATAAAAAATCATCGATTGTATTCGCACAATTTAGACTTCCACAAAGCAACGGGGTGAAAGTATTGACGGTTTGATTAAAGTTCCGTCAGTCGCACTTCATTGCACATTGTCAATGACATTGATTTTCTCCAGACCCCATTAAGAGGGTATTACCAGAGAAAACCAGAAATATGTCATTTTTAAATCAGATTTTAGACGTATTGACTCTTTTCCACAAAAAATTATAAATGGATTTCGAAAGACTGTTCTTTTATCTAGCATTCGCATGTTTTAAATTTTGAGAAAAAATGTTTATTTTTAGTGTAATATGGTTATACCATAGGTCGATGGTAGATTTGTTAAATATTCAAAAAAGATTTTATATTAAACCAAACCCATTTCAAATCATATAATCATTAAATCAAAACATTATCTAGCAAACGCATGTTTTAGAATTTTAATTTTAGTTTAAATAAAATCATTAAAAAATATTCACGTACATGTGTTCCTTGACGAAAATTGGTCCGTTTGTGTATTTATTTGCGCACTTACGAACTAATATATTTCAGATTTTTTAAACTTTCTTATTTAACTTAGACATTATTGAAAGATGATAAATACTTATAATCAAAAAATAATTACAAAAAGTACATTATTTTAATAGTTTTATCATCACGCCTTTCGGCATTTTTGGATGTAGGTATAAATTAAAGCAAATTTGGATTGAAATAAAATCGATATTGAGTTATAATTTTAAAAAGCTGGTATGGAGAATAATTAATCTTTCTCATTGAAAGCGCCCTGCACGATCGTAAGAACATCTTTCGACGAAATGTGGATTTTCGTCCGCTGGCTGGTTAAACGCTCTTAAGGGGTCAAGCGCAGAGAAATCGATTACTTTCCAATATCGGATGGATTGGCGTAACTTCCCACGATTTTATATCGATATACCGAGCACGGATTCACTGTGGAAAGCCGAACCGATATTGACAGGGAACAAATAAGATATCTGGCAACACTGGTTGATCTGGAAAAGATATCACATTCCGAATCATTAAACGCCAAACAATTATGTAAAAATATTAATAAATTGACAATGTGTTATAATAAAATAAAAACATTGGGCGTCAAAACGTTATAATAAGAATGAAAGATAGAATAATGATGGAGAACAAGAGACTAATATGGGTTTAAACCAAAGATATTGAAATATAAGTAGATGTGCTACCTGCTGTTTTTACTATGTGGGTCTGCTCTTCCGGGTGTCGCCGATATTGTTTACCAATTAACAAATAAACTAAAAGAACAAATAATTAACGAATAAACCAAACGAACGTTAAACTAAATGAACGAATTCTTTCCTTATTCAAAATATATTGTTAACCAATATTAATGCACATTTTCAAAAAATCAACGAAATGAACAAATTCTTTTTGTATGAAAACTACGCTAATTAGCGCGTAGTCCGGCGACAGTTGCGCGGACACCATAGCATATCTATTCTGTATTTGAATATCTTTGGTTTAAACCAAGTTTAAACTGTAATATAACATAAACTAACTTGTTACATTAAATGTAACAAATGTCGAATTGAAATACTAACATAAATTAGCATCGGCAGTCCGCATATACTTTTTGACTCTAAACGGGAGATAATTAGTTAATGAGGACTTTAGCCATATTTCAACCATTTCCCTCTCTCAAAGATCGAACGGATTAAATTGGTTGCGTCTTAGATGTAGGTATTATTTAAGTCCATGGATCGCGTACACAACTTCTTTCAATTCTAAGAGCTTCTTAGTTCAATAAGTTCATTAAATATTACAGTAATTTTGCATAAAATTTGTGTGCATTGACACTTAACCGAAACTTATGGAGGCTACACTAAAACTTAGCAATCGTCGGTCGGAATATCTGTTAACAGTAGTTGACCGTACTCGCAAAAATATACTCGATAAAATTGACGGATTTGGTCAAAATCATATTGATGCAGGGATTTATCGATCGTCCATGCGTAGAACTCCTGGCTCCAGGCAGGCCCGGACTGGCCAGGTCCGCAGGTCCGCGATCGCGGAGGGCCCCCGGCGCGAGGGGGCCCCGAAGGGGCCCCACAAAACGTACAAAAAAAAAGTTTTTGTCTTGTTAGTAGTTATTTTGTGTTCTTGGTAATGTTTGTTTACATTTTCGAAAAAAAATAACATTTTCCAAAAGTAGAACATGTCCAACAACTGTTTATATCTCGCCGTGTATACGAAAGCTTTGTACGATCCACTGTCATCTGCATCGTCTGCGCGGTGACGTGTGTCGTGTGTCCAGCAGACTACTCATAAATGAACTAATACCGACAACTGCACCGCGATGTCCTATCAGATCAGCTGATCACTCAGTAGGGCCGCCCAAGCGCATATCTTCCTTCCCCTCCCCCCTTTCCTACATTTATAATAACATCCACCCCACACTATTGTTTTCAAGCCACTACAAGTCAATTTTATACGATGCGGTTTGCTAAATTTACAGCGCAGTTGGTTTTAGTTGAATTGTTAAATGAAATTTTTTGTTTAGAGTTGAGTTTTGGTACATTATTTGATTAATTAATTTTAAGAACGGAACAAAAACAATGAAGAGAACATACAAGAGTGGTTTTCAAAAAAGAGAGGAAAATAAGAAAAAAAAAACAAGAAGATTTCCAGTGTGCCAGTTCAATGTTTACGTGGACTCTACCTACATTACTGGTTATGATGTTTCTTCAAAAAATGTGTATAAATCAGAAGAAATACACTAAAACTCTACCCATCATGAACTTGCTGCGAAAGCAGCTTTTCATAGTCATAAGGGCTACGATATTTCAAATCTCCTGAATACCAACCAAACTAAACAGCAAGAAAGTGAAATTCAAACTAGAAGATTGGTCATCCAACGTTTGATAGACATAGTTTTGTTTACAGGAAGGCAAGGCATTGCCTACAGAGGTGACAAAGCAGAAGAAGCCTACGCTCTTGATTCTTTACAAAATCATGGTAATTTCCTTGAACTGGTCATGTTGGTGGCTAATTATGATGTAATTTTGCAAAGCCATGTAAAAAAATGTATCAAAGACAGCAAAAAGCACAGAACAAAAATAAAAGACAAAAGAGAAGCCACAGGAAAGCAATCTAAAAAGCCCATTGGACGAGGATCAATGTTGACTTTGTTATCAAAGACTTTCATTAACAAGTTAATCAAGATAATTAGCTCGATGGGTCGAAACATTATTTTGAAAGACCTCCAGGATAGCATCATCTACAGCGGAATGATGGACAGCACCCAAGATATAGCTGTCATGAACCAATTGGCAATATGCGTCCGCTATGTCGTTCAAGGAAAGACTTTTAGAGATTGCAGTTGTTAATGACTGAAATTCTGCATTAACAACTGCAATCCAGCTCGTACAACGATAGTCCACTAAGACTTGCGTTGTACGAGCTTATAAAATTAAAATTATCTGAGTATGGAATTGCAACGTCAAATATTATTGCTTGTTCATTTGATGGAGTCAACAACATGAAAGGCTGTTACAATGGGCTACAAGCCCATTTAAAAAAATAAAATGAAGACCTTATTTATACTCTTTGTATGGCACACGTACTGAACCTAGTTGTAGCTGACTCAGCAGTGAAGTTACTACAAGCTGAGAACTTGCTTGGATTAGTGGAAGAATCTGCAGTATTTATAAGCTCATCGCACAAGAGAATGGCTGTCTGGGAAAAGGAAACAAAAAGATAACATACTGCTCACTAGAGGTGGGTAAGTTCTGCATTTTTCCGGAAGCCTCCGAGACTTGCTTCCTTTTAAAAGTACACGAGTTCTAGGAACAGGTCCCGGGTCCGAGTTCTTGGTGCGGACTGGGCACTGGGTATTGTTGCGGCGCACCGAAACGGGACGCACGGGTTCAGAGAACTCGGAACCAGGACCTACTCGTAGAACCCACACGAGAACTCAGAACCCCGGAGTCGGACAAGACCAGTACGAAGACAAGGACCCGTCACCCGTGCAATGTAGGTACATTCAATGTATCTACATTGCACGGTCTTTTATTGAGAATTTAAATAAGTAAAATTAATAAGCTGTAATGCTTTACTATAAACTATTATTTTATAATGCACGTCACCCGTTGATTAACGATACCAGATAAGACGCTCTAATTAAAAACTACTCCGTGTCTAGCCGAAGCGGTCACGCACGTGTGTGTCGATCAACGAACAGCGATCGAATGAACGCCGGAACGGTTCACGCAGTTCCGGGAACTCACCGAGACACGCGACTCATGAGTGGAATGGTGAGTGACGCCGGACGGTGGATCGCGGAGCAAGCCGGCGGCCACGGGGTGAGTCAGGAATGTATCGTAGTTCGCGCGAGTCCGGGAGTGGGCGGAATGAATGGATTGTGTCGCGATTCACGTAGCTTGGAACAAGGCGCTTGGGTTTAAAGGAACCCGGGACTTGTATTCGAGTGCGGTTTTCGCGCTTCGGCGTTGAGTTGCTCGGACCGCCGGATTACCGCCGGATTTATTTGGATGCGGAGAGTACTGGGACTGGGCCGGGTTCTCTGGGAGTAGTCGATTTGAAAAAGGAGTGGGAGTAGGAACCGCTTCCCGCAAAGGAGCGGATCACATGAGCCCATTCCAGCTGAACTGACACATCGCTACTGCTCACGACAAGTTGTACAGGTTGCAAAAAATAGGAGCAACGAGGTGGTGGAGCAAACATAAGGCTCTTTCATCAATTGTTGATGAAAAATTCTTAATCAGTGAATACAGTGTTAATTCAGCTAAGTTCTTTAATTTTATTTCTGTGTTTAAGGAAATCTTTAATGGAAGTTTTGACAGCAAATCTCGATTCACAGCGAGAAACCTGATAAGTCAATGGTCCAAATTTAAAAACTTGTTTATGTCGTTTCCGTTTGTTTTGCTAGATTTGTTTTTGGTCACTTCCCCTGTTTCTAAGTACTTGCAAAGTAAAAGCATTGATTATGCTTTAGCTTGGAACTTAGTACCAACACTGCTCCATCAAGTTAAGGACAAGGGGAAAAGTTGAACCCCAAAAAGTTTGACTTTATCTTGAAACATTTCCCACAGAAGCTCTGCACAGTGTTTTTAAACTGTGTAAAATTGAAAGAAGTTGGCTGTTGATAGAGCTGCGACTAGCTGTTGATAGGCAGAGTCCACTGAGAACTACGGAGACAGATGCAGTGACGAAGAAGACGATTTGAACCCAACGGCAGCGGAAACAAATGCTGACATTTACTGCTCTGAAAAACGACAATGTTTCCAGTGTTTCACATGTGCTTTTTCTATTCTGTTTGAACTTACTCAATCTGGACTGTTTACCAACCTGTATATTGTATATAAATTTGTTCTTACCATACCCAAGTCACATGTGAACGAGTTTTTTCTAAACTTAAAATCGTCAAAAAACGACTTCGGTCGTCCTTAGGCCATGTCCAGTCTGCTTTTTATTAATGTTGAGAGGGATTTATTTTATAATTTGGACAAAAATAAAATAATAGATGAAGTAGCTTTAACAAGTGAGTTGCTTACAAAGAAACTGTTACTTTAGGGCTAGGAGAGCAAAATGTCGAATCATTTCAGTTAAGTTAAGCCCCTTCTATTCTAGTATTCAACATTGTAAACTGTTAAACGCACAGGATTTTTTATAAATGTTAGTATTATTTTTCTAATCCCTAAAATCCGTTTGTCATTATTTTTACTACACAAATAATTTTGACATAATTCATTAATGCTTTGGTGTGAATAAAATCCTGCCCTTTATTTTGAACTCCGTTATAATTATTGGCAGTTCTACAGCATGTGTTTAGTAGTGTTGTGGTATCCTAAAAATACTGTGAATTTCTTATTTCAATAAATAATAAAGTCAACAAATTTCGAAAATCATAAAAACCTATCTGAATTTCTTCTTCTTTATAGGTACAGCGTGGAAACGCGTTTTCATTGTTTTCAAGCACCTGATTTTCAAAAATTATCCGGGGGAGGCCCCCGGTCCCCCCGTTTTCTGAAGCCCCCCCCCCCCCCCCCCACTTCCACGTTAGGGGGCCCCATTACAGGTTTTAGCGGAGGGCCCCAAATGGTCCCAGTCCGGGCCTGGCTCCAGGTCACATTTCAGGTTGTCTTTAAAGGAATAATATTATATTTTGAGGTATAATCAAGTAGGTTAACTTACTTTTCATCCTTATATTTGCAATAAACTTCATTAACAATGGCGTTAAGGTGCTTTTGTCCCAATACGAGGGACAACATATTGCCCACGTACGGATATGGCTTAGAGCTTTTGACTCCACGTTTATCAAAAAATCCAAACGTCGAAGTTCCAAAATAATAAAGTAAGCCCACTATTATGGCTAGCAGGAATAGCACCACGTCTAACCAACTAAATGTCCACAAAAACATTTTTACGGTATTTCACAGAAGATATCTGAAAAAAAAACAGTGCTTTAAACATCGATTATTTATGAAGAATATTTCATACAAAATGTAATCTTGGATTTGAAGCCAAAATACGAAACCAAACTGAACAATTATTTTTTTAATCTCTATGTAAACAATTTTCTGGTACGGATACGTGCTGTTTTATTTTATTTTTTTAATGATTATGATACATTATTGGCCAAAAGAATCATAATTTTCATGATTTTAGAGGCATCTTTGTAATTTTTTTGTGAGTCGATTATTATTATCTTATCTAAACTACTACGAAAATAAAATAAAATATAGTGTCCGACCGAAACAAGACTTTCTACCGAAACCGAAACCGTAACCGAATCATCGGTATCGGCCGAAACCGAAACCGATTTTTTTTTAGAAATATTAAAAATCTATTGTTTACTGAAATTTGACTTATTTTTTACACTTATACATACAGTTAATACCTATGTGTTAAATGAAATAAATAACAATAATTGAAGTATGTGAAAAAAATAAATTATATTACTGCTATAAAACAAACAAAAATTAAAAAAAAAATAACAAAACATGTTAACTACTTCTTAGATCAAAATTTGTCAATAATCAACACTTACATTTTAAAGGAAGGACCTCATTGAGTATTTTAATTTTCATTGCGTTTAAAATCATAAAATTCTTATTACACGTGTTAAATGAAATAAAAGAAAACAATAATTGAAGTATGCGAAAATTTTTATTTTTTGGATATTACTACTATAAAACAAATAAAAATTAACAAAAATGTTAATTACTTCTTGGAAAAAATTTGTCAATAATCAACCCTTACAATAAACATAGTAACACATAAACTCACAACACTATCACACCGGACCGGCCGGCGAACTCAGCTGATGATGGCGGGTGACACATGCCACGTGACACGTGCCACGAACTCACCCGAAGTCTGCCGAACGACGCGCCATAATTCACGAACGCAGAGTTTTGGTGCGGCCGATTCGGCAGATTTTCTGCCGAAACCGAAACTGATGCCGAAACTAGATTTTTTTGCCGAAACTCGCCAAAAAAACGAAACCAAAACTGAACCTTCGGTCGGTCATTAATAATTTAATCGTAAGATAAAAAATTGAAACATTTTAAAATTGTGGGAAATTTTTTTCTATTTTTTTTTTTGACATATTTGTGTTCAAATTTAAATTGGTCATTTGTAAGTAAAATTTCAACCCATCATAATGCCTTTTTTTAAACATTTTTTATAAGTTGGGGCAGAATATATATTTTCTTATATTTATCATTAACTCGAAATAATTGCCAAAGTTGGCTCTAAAATCATTAAAAATCGTCTTGTCTGATGGCGTTTATTTAAAATTTGGGAACTAAAAAAATAAATAGCACATATCCGCACCTACTCGATATTTGCTGTAGCTGTTGATAATAACTTTTCAATATGGTTAAGTATTTTGGACTCAAATCCAATATTAACTTATGCATGTAGATTTACGAGAAAACATAATAAACATAAACACAAACACAAATACAATCAATCCACAAGAAGAAAAAATAATTAGACTTCCTTTTCGAATGAAAAATTAAAAAATTTCAATTTCATTTCATTCCCTCAAAATCACAGAACTCATTACTCATTACCATTACTATACTACTACTCCCAGCGAAGTATCGTACGAGTCGTCATTTTTGCTTTTTGGTCGTGTTCTAGTATCTTTTCTTCGTTTTCAAACAAGACGCGTGAGAAGGAAGAAGACGAAAATCTATGACGTCCGTTCGAGTTCTCGCTGGGACTAGTTTATACAGAACGTTGAAGATATTCCAAGAATTACCGACCAATATAAAACAAGAGGAAACTGTGTAAATTTTTAAGTGTCGAAATAATATGAGAAGAGTGTATATAATTTGTGTAATTTGTAATTTGTAATTTTTTAATACTTAGGGAACGTACCCATACTACGTGACACGTTTAGGGGGGGAGGGGTCTTCAGAATGTCTCGCTTGGTACAAATGAGCGGCGGGTTGCTTAGGTTTTTGGTCACCGGGGGGGGGGGGGGGGGGGGGGGGTTAAAAATTGCAAAAAGTTGGTCACGTAGTATGGGTACGTTCCCTTATCTACCACTAACCACTTAAGTTAAATAAATACAGAAATAATGAAACTTATTATTGGTATAACTATACCCATCAATGAAATGTATCATTGAAGAAGATATACTAATAAATCTAAAAGGAACATGAAACACAACAAGACTAATTAACTATTTAATCACCACCCCGTTTCCCCGCAGGGGTAGGCAGAGAGGACGGACCGCCAAACAACTCGGTCTTGGTATACACTCTGCCATTCACATTCATACATCGTCTCATACACATTCTTCTATTATTCTGACTCAAGTATCTGATTCACTTGATCGTGTCATGTCTTCCTCGGGCGTCCCCGACTTTTTTGACCATTCACATTTGCGTCATATATTCTTCTTACACTACTGTGTTTATTCGCTCTACATGCCCTCCACACAGCATTCCCAAAGACGGCATAGGCCTTGAGGGAAATTATTTTCTTCAGGGCCTTAAACGGTGATTAAACCGTTCACACCAGTCCAAAAATCATCTTTCACTTCGTCGCTTTCAGAATTAACAGGGGCATAGCAAATAACAAGAAACACCCGTGTCAAACCAATTTTGAATCGGATCCACATTATTCTCGGACTTACGAATTCATACTATAACATACATTTAACCATTCTAGGAGACAGTGTCTGGTCTCCCAGACCAGATGACGAACCTATCATTATGCTGCATTGTACCGCTCTCTTTTTTCATACTCTCAGTTAACAAAGTACGTCCAAATATTTACTATCCATCGTATCGCATAATTCATTCATCTTTCTTTCCATCCCTCCTCTGATATTCCATGTACCAATTCGACATTGTTCACGTTCCGTCCTCCTCTTTGCGCTACCGAAGGGTTGGCGATGTGATGGGTAGCGAGTCTCATCGACACCAGTGTCGGCCATTCCCTTCCAAGAAGTAAATGTAAGATCTACCTTAGCATCACGAGAACATCGTTACACATTTTCAAATCTACCTATAACAAATAAAAACTTGATGACAAACAATAATGAAAATCAATAAAAAACTTACTGCAATAAAAAGAAACATAAAAAAGCCGCAACTGGGAATCGAACCCAGGATCTCTTACCGGAATAAAACGTCCTAAAGGCGAAGCTTATTGCTAAATCACTAATTTAGATTAATCTGTACTACTAATCGGTTTCCATTACAAAAAAATGGTTTTCCGACCGTTTCCATTGAGGAGAATTACAGTAAAAGCGTTATAATTACTTTACAAAAAATATATGTCTGAACTACTAATTTTTTTTTCGCTAGAAGTGTACCAAGGCATATATAAGCAAGAAATTTTTAAAAATACATTTTTATGGCTAAAGTTTTCAGTGACGGTTTCCACTGATTAACTTTTTTCTTATTTACAAAACTATTTATCTTAACAATAAATTAAAACCACTTTTGCGTTTGAAATCGTGATCGAGACTCCGTTTGCCAAGCGATTTTTAAGCCTATCACATAAGGGGGGCATACATTAATTACGTGGGCAGTTTTTTTTTAAACTAGACTCCCCCCCCCCCCCCCCCCCCCCTCCCGACTTGGTGAGATTAAGTGAGATTTAGTGGGACCCCCCCTCCCCCTCACATGAGATCAGTGGTGTTGCTTGAGAAGTCGGATAGCGGAAGAAGTGCACAGGTTCTCAATGTATCCCATCCCGCCCCATCCTATCCCATTACGCCCCCCCCCCCCCCCGTTGAGATAAATATGATGACGACAATACGCTGAATAAATGCAATATGCACCCCGTGAATCTGAAACAGCTATTGTCACGATCATATTTACCTCAACGGGGAGGGGCATAATGGGATAGGATGGGGCGGGATGTGATGGGCTTTTTCTGAGTTTTTTAGTGTTTTTCAGCGGACATTTTTTTCTTAAATTAACGTGAGATTTTTTGACCCCCCCCCCCGTAGATATAAGTGAGATTTTACTGGACCCCTCCCCCCCACTTCGAGCTCACTTAATTAATGTATGCTCCTATATTTGTAGCGATATAAGACACACTATGAATATATTCATTTTTGCATTGTGACTATAACCAATCCGGCTATTATTATAAATTAAATTGGTTCCAATGGCCGAAAATGATAGACTTTGCTTTTCGGCCCATACAAAAAGGACGTCCGGGGACTTTTCTACATCGAAAATTGGGAGGCGTCTACTAATATAGAGAATATCTAGAATATCTACAGCACTGGCAGAGGTTGGATTTGCAATTATGTATAGCATATTGCAATAACGTAATATTGCGTATGCAGTTTAAAAAACTTAATTTATGTTAATATGTATGTAAAAATACCTAATATCGGACTATTGGACACATTTAGCTGATTAGTCCAACCTACGCTCTGTAGATATTAGTCAACACTCTGAAGTTCGTAGATATTAGTTCAACATATGAGCTGTAGATATTCGTCCGTCATACAGGCTGTAGATATTAGTATCTGGAGTCGAAAATTGCAAATGAATATTTTTCTTTATATTGCCTTCTAGTAGGTAAAAGCTATGTTGGTATGTTTTTAAATTTTCGATGCGTTTCGTATTAAAGTAAACACTCACTGTCAAACAGGTATAATTTAAATGACATATTATTTTTTTCCTTTCTTGTAAATTCGATTTAAAAAATAAATATAAGTATAATACATATTATTAAAAATTTAGAAATAATATATTTTTTTAAATAATGCACTGTATGTTGTCTACACACTTGAAAATAAATATCAAAATTGTAAACACATCACATTTTTCGAGAACCTTTTATAAAATGATTATTACAAGTATTCATAGGTTTTAAAAATTTAGAATTTATGAAGAAGTTTATTTAGTTCGGCAAAATTTAGAGTTTATAATGATAAATCAAATGATTTTTTAGAAGATCTGTTATTATTTCCGCTAAAGTTATAAACTTTTTAGAGTGTTTATTAAATTACCAAAATTTCAGCTTTCAGTCAACCAACAACTTATCAATTGAAGACAGGAACGACGACTTTAAACTGACACTGACTGACAAGGAATTTATTATTTACTCGGAACATACCTGCTATACCTACTAGTATCTATCTCAGTCAGTGTGAAAAGTAACTGGTAGACGCAGACACCATTGTTTAAAACGGCGCACTTATCATCCACTTCAAATGAAGATTATATGTAATAGTGTACGCACAATATGGTGGAACGAAAAAAAAACAGGTGTTTCTGCATTCTAATTTTATCTACAGGTAATATAATAAATTATTATTTTTTTATTCAGCTCCTTGAATTTCGGAAGAAACGGAAATGACAATTACTGCACCTGCGAGCATCAACTGCGCTCATTGGCCGCTTTGATTATGATGTTACAATTGGTTGAGATATGAAACGGAAACGATGCGCTCATTGGTCGCTTTGTTTATGACCTCACTTTTCAAATATTGGTTGAGATTGTTTTGGTAAAGTTTCGCTTCTATCGCGTGTAAACTGGACCCGTTTTTTTAGATTAGTTTCACACAGGAGGCACTGAGGAAAACAAAAATCCCCTCAGGGCTCATGTCGTCTTTGGGGATGCTGTGTGGAGCGTCATTTTAAGGAAATTAAGGAGATGAGAAGTTCTGCGAAGGAATAAGGTACGGGGGGTGGGTAGGAATCTGGTGTTCAACGTGTCCAGGAATGACGGACGCATGAATCCATCCCACTGCGGTGCAATGCGATGGTTCGAGAGAGTCCGGCTGGAGAGATCAAAAGGTCTCCCTCAACCAGTCTCTCCCGATCTGTCCCGCCACGCAGTAGGTGGGCAAACATACCCGTAATGCGTAGACTCCTGTGGTGGGTCAGAAATGACCCAGTGTTCGCAAAAATAAGTATTCCTCCATAGATACTTCATTGCATTCATTCCTTCAATCTAATCATTTAAGACCAAATATTTAGCCACAATTTGAGAAAAAAATAATTCAATGGGACAAGGTTCAAGAGAGTTATTAGTACGTTTTGTGAATAAAAACGCGCTCCATCGCCAGCAGAATTTGGACAGCCGTCGAAATAGTTTCTCGTTCGCACTAGTGGTATTAATTGGTAGGTTCCTATAGGTTGTTTTAAAATTTAATTGTTTTTATTTTTCAATAAAAAGTCGCTCGCCCGCTCTAGTGGTTAACTAGTTAAAAGGTAGGTTCTTACCAACATTTTTTTTATTTCGTTTTTTTTTTCAATAATAAGGTGTATAAATATACCTATAGTATAGAGTAAGATCACATTTACCCGATATCGTCCCACATTTATGCTTCCTTGTGTAACGATAACAAACAACGAGAGTTTGTACTTTTACCTAACCAATTTCACAAATAAACAGTTTTACCGGAAAAGCATCCTAAAAAGTTGAAATTTTAACGAAACAACTAGATCTTAATCGTCTCTGCAAGTAGTAGATACCTTTACCGCACTGCTGAAAGTAATTATTATTAATTGGGTTCCATCCATATAGTTCCACCCTAATGTACAACCACGTGTAAGTTTACCGTAAATAGATGCGACCAAAGATATTCAAATACAAAGGAGATATGCTATGGTGTCCGGCGTCCGCACAACTGTCGGCGGACTACGCCCTAATTAGAGTAGTTTGCATACGAAAAGAATTTGTTCATTTCGTTGATTTTTTGAAGATGTGCATTAGTATTGGTTAACAATATAGTTTGAATACGGAAAGAATTCGTTCATTTAGTTTAACGTTCGTTTGGTTTATTCGTTAATTATTCGTTCATTTAGTTTATTTGTTAATTGGTAAACAATATCGGCGACACCCGGAAGCGCAGTCCCACCTAGTAAAAACTGCAGATAGCACAAATATAAGGATGCGACGTATTTTTTAATGACCATTGATAAGTTTAGATGTTTATATCCTCAGTCCCAGGATCTTTGGTTCAAATTTAGGTCATAATAATATTATTTTAAGGGTTTCAATTTACTGTAGGGTACGTACTGTGTTTACTTTCAATAATGATGAATATCAAGTTTTTCTGCGTAACTATAATAATCGCTCATATCTATGTAATGGCAATATGCTGCATCTCCAAAAATGCTTTCGAACTTTTCACTGAATTTAAAATTGTTACTACTATTAGTTTGCGAGAAAAATAACACTAAATCCAAAAAATTTCAAGTAATTATTCTCAAAGTCAGCTTTGTGGAGACGAGGCCAATACGCTGTACCTAACTCAATCCTAACCTAACCTTGACTTTGACTTTCACGGCCAAAAGTTTTTTTTTTGTTATTTATTTTTGGGGTGTTACGCCGTGTTGCGCTACCTCCTCCTTTAGCCAACGTTTCGGACAGCGTTACAGTGTCCATCATCAGGGCAGATGTGTAATTGTTAGTGGTGAAAAGTGTGCTTAAGTACTCAGAAGCGACACCGTGTTGCCAGCTCCACTCCAGAGCTACCTACGAGCTGGTATTACAGTATAATTCAAAATGGTTTTCTGCGTTTAGCTTTGGTGTAGCCGTTAATTATCGGACATCACGAACTATTGAACCTAGCTCCGTCGTCTCTAATAATGTTAATTGGATTTTTATGAATTTCAATTGCCTCTGTAATTAGGCATGTTCTATATGTGTTGGGTCTTCCCAGGACTTCAGGAACAAATCCAAAGTAATGGCCGGTTTCAAGTAAATGCACGGCGATTTCCGATTCGTCGGGGTGGCCAAGTTTACACGCTCGAAAGTGTTCTGATATCCTTTTGGAGATCGTCCGCTCTGTCTGGCCTACATAAACCTTGTCATATCCGGAACAGCTGAGTTTATACACTCCATCTGTTTACAGAGGAAACTTGGTCTTTGTAGACCTAAGTAGGTCTTGTATTTTAGTTGTGGTTCCGAGGACAGTCTTGATGCTTTCTTTCCTCAACAGTCTGGCAATTCTGTCTGTCACATTGTGAACATAAGGTAGGAAGCATAGCCTTTTGACTCTTGTTCCATTCTGTCTTCGTTTGGTGCAGATTTGGCTTTAATTATTTACCTTGTCTGCCTTGCCGGGTAACCGTTACGCTCCAGTGAATCGGTGAGCTTTGTAAGTTCCGCTTCGATTTTTGGTTCTTCACATATTTTGGTCGCTTGGGTTTCCAACGTATGGATAAGTCCTCACTTCTACGCTGGGTGGTGATCATGTAGATATCGATTTGTATGCGTTGGTTTCCTATAAACTGTGTGTCCTAGGTTACTATCTTTTTTTCTCATCACTTCCACATCTAGAAAAGGCAGGATTTTATGGTTATTTTCCAGCTCCATTGTGAACTTAATTTTGCTATGAAGTGAATTAAGATGATCCAGGAATTCGTTCAGTTTCTCTGTTCCATGAGGCTAAATAGCGAAGACATCGTCGACATAACGCCACCGTAACTTTGGAACAGCTGAAGCTGTGTCGAGTGCCACTTCTTCAACTTCTCCATAAAAAAAGTTAGCTAGAACTGGCGACAACGGACTACCCATCGCAACTCCTTCCATTTGCTCAAAAAGTTCACCCTGAAATGCAAAATATCCTGTTTTGAGACAGTGTTCAAAAAGTTTACAAATGTCTTCCCCATATACCTCCCTGAGCATTGTCATGGATTCTATTAGAGGAATTACATGGTGGAATTCCATTATAATATATTATAATAAAACGAATATAAAACTTTATTCCACTTAATTTTATTCGACCGTAACCGGTTCAGCTCGTTAAAGCCATCTTCAACGAGCTGAAACCGGTTACGGTCGAATAAAATTAAGTGGAATAAAGTTTTATATTCGTTTTATTATAATATACTATTAGAGGAACATTCGTTAAAAGAAATACTACGTCAAAACTGACAAGAATATCCCTTTCATCAGTTTTAACCTTTTTAAATTTACTGATCAGATCTGTGGAATCCTCAATCCAAGATTCAGTTTTTCCAGAGGTATTGGGAGAGTTTATACGTAAGTGCGCTAATAGCACTGACAATCGGTCTCATTGGGATATCCTTTTCATGTATTTTTGGAAGATCATACAAGGTTGGAGTTCTGGAAGCTTTTACGAAAAGCCCAGATCGACCATCTTTCCTATAACTGGAAGCTTTAAAAAGCTCTCTTGTCTTCAGGTCAATCGTGTTGGTGGGGTTGTTTTTAATTTTCTTGTAAGTGCTGGCATCGCACAGGAGGTCTTCCATCTTCTTAATGTACCTACGCGTAGTCTACCGTATTGATCACGACAGTGGCATTACCTATGTCCGCTGGCAGAACTAAGATTTCCTCATTGGCGCGCAATTCTTTGGCTAATGAGGAGGTAGCGCAACACGGCATAACACCCCAAAAATAAATTACAAAAAAATGAAGTTAGTTCATACAATATTACTCGATGGCTGGAATTGATTGAGCGCTGTAAAGACAAACTGCTGTATCTGCAGATAAAGCACATTTCCATAACATCGCGGCTGAAACGGTACAATCTGCTACGCCAATGTTTCCAAATCAGGAAATAATATTATATTGCATTTTAACTACTCGTAACATGGCAAAGGTGATATATAGCCACAACCATAATATTAATGTACCTACCTACCCCCCCCACTAATCAGTTCAGCATCAGACAGTCTCGGCGGAGGTATATCTCCAATCGTCCTTCAAAATTCATTATATTTTGTCCACACCAAACCGAGCAAATAATATCAACGAATCAACAAAAATACTATTTTTAGTATGAAGATTTTCCCAAAGTCACCCATGTTTTGACCTCTGGGGCGGTAGGAATAGATTATAATATCATATATGACAAAATCAGGCGGTTTGTTAAAATTTAACAGGTATAGTCTACAGTTATGATAGTGCAATATAATAATTATGTGCTTACATTCAACAGCCCCGGATCTATTATTGGCTGCTATCTTATCTATGATTGCAAGATTCTTGAATTCAAGAATGAAGAATCTCGAACTATATGCTACCTAGAAAGTGTCGGTAATTTTATTTTCATTTTCTTATTGTAAGACTTTTCTATTCTATTATATTAACTTTACTGCAAGTCTAGTGTATCGAACGTGTCAAAGAAATCAGTGTGCATCGAACGAGTCTACGAAAGCAAATGAGACGACTAAAACACTAAAACAGTCGAGATTGGAATTTACGTGCCCACAATTGGAGAACCGCTATTGGCTAACGAAATAATGTGCGTTTAGCGCATCTTCCAAATGATGTATAAAACGCTATTACGTTCTTCAATTAACTTATCAATTGAAAACACAAACGCATTGGTAAGTAATACATGCAGCATCAAAATCGGCTCAATCGGAAGCAATGACCACAGTCGCCCCCACCCAAAGCCGAGCTGCGATTGGCCAATGCTGAACAAAGGAAATATCGAAATCGAGAATAATTACGATAACGAATTCATCTTCCCGAAAACTTGGAGGTAAATTTCGAGAAATCGGTGATAATTAGGATCAATAGATACATATCATCGCCGAAAAATTGACATAAGCGAAAACTGCATAAGCAAACGCATACTTGAAAACTGACGTCTACCAGTGGTTGTTGCACTTTAAGAAAAATGTTTTAATCCTCAATATTGTACTTATATCACAAAGGTAAGCTTGTACCTTTTCTCGTAAAAACAATAAAAATTATGTGAGACTTTGGTTTTAGGAATCGGGATTATCTTGGCAATAGCTATCACATACAATTTTAACACATCTGATCGCAAATCGTAGCGATCAGGAAAAATAGGTACTTAACACAAACACCCTACAAAGAACAGGGAGGTTTTGTGCCCTAAAAGTCCAACCCAGATTTACCCTATAAATACAGACGACAAATCGGTCATAAAGCAGTTAAAAACTACCGTCCAAGAAGAAACAGTCACCAAGAAACCAAAATCTCCAAGTTTTAACCTATTTTAAAAGTGTTTTAATAAGTCTAAAATTCAGTTTACTTTTCTTCCCAGTATCCCAGTCTCTTGAGCCCCAAAACCCCAGTTTCCAAGAGACTGCAAAAGTGCGAAATACATTTTAAGTACTATATTCAGTTTTGGCCATTTTACCTAGAATCATTTGTCAATTCATCCAAATTCATCCAGAAGACCATTGGCGTACTAAATCCCATTGGCGTACCATTGTGTCCAGATCTCTATTTTGTTTATACAGTTTATGTACAAACGTCTCGTACATCTAGGATGAATATTCATTTTTGTTTTAACTTATCTAAAGAGTAAACCACAAATTGTAATATTTAATCTTCAGTGACAATATCGGCGACCCTCAACAGAAAATTTGAAACAGAAAAATTAGAAAGGGATTAAAAATCCTGGGTTAAGATCTTCGGTTCATTTCCAGGGATCAGATATGACGATGTGACCGTATTTTTTCTGATTGTTCTGTATCAAATTTTCGATTGAGGCTCGCTATAGTGATCAAATATTACAATTTGAGGTTTTCTCATTATAAGCATAATTTTTATGTTTGTTTCTTACATGTGCTTCAATCCCCTAAAGTGGCCTACATTTTTGCATTAAAACGGTTATTGCAATCAAAATGACCAGATTTGTGGTGGTCCAATTCTTAACCCTTTCAATGTCATATCATATTTTGTATTTTACTTCTAATACAGGCACAGGAAAATTACAATAATAAGTATTACGTCAATAATAATAATTCCACATTTAAAAGTTATAGTATATTAATGGAGTAGTCAATTGTAAATACTACACATAATCATATGTGATTTTATTTTTGTCGCTTCTTCAACCCAACCCAGGTCCCGTTGAGGCCGTGTAGGTTAAATGCGTGACTTTTAACCTTCAGAGGAATTTCTGTCTTGGGTGTTTGAACAATCTCAAAGTTAGCGAGCAGGTGGAACATGATTATCTTTGTTTCCATCAGGGCGAATCGATTTCCTGGAAAGAATTCAAATAATAAATTATAGAAAGGCCTATGTTAACAATACAAATTATAGAAAGGCCCATATTAGCAATATAATTTATAGAACGACCCATGAGAGCAATATAAATTATAGAAAGACCCATGTTAACAATATAAATTATAGAAAGACCCATGTTAGCAATATAAATTATAGAAAGACCCATGTTAGCAATATAAATTATAAAAAGACCCATGTTAGCAATATAAATTATAGAAAGACCCATGTTAGCAATATAAATTATAAAAAGACCCATGTTAGCAATATAAATTATAGAAAGACCCATGTTAGCAATATAAATTCAAATAATGAGTAATAATGTTATCCATACCGACGCAGCTTCGAGGGCCGATACCAAACGGAAGGAAAGTCCCTGGCTTTATTGTGTCCTTGTTTTCTTCTGAAAACCTTTCAGGGATAAATTTATCGGGGTCGACGTAATATTGGGGATCCCGGTGAATAGCGTGAACTGGAATCCACACTAGGTCATCCTTTTGAATCTTAAAATACAAAAAAACACATGAACATTATTAGCTTCTACCGGACTACAAATAATCCAGTATCAACTGGAGCGGTTTTTGGCATATGTTGGCGCCATTTTAAATGTCTCCGATTGCTTTTGGGATAAAAAAGACAATTATCTTCTATATTCGGCAATTTAAAAAATATATATATTTGAAGCTCTAACGTTTGTTATTTTGGATTTAAAACGAACTTATTGAAATGTTTTATCTATTATGACCATAGATGTCGCAAATCCGAACTTTGTTGACAATTTTATAACAATGTTAAAAATATTTTTTTCACGTAAAATTTCTGATCAGCCGTTTACAGTTAAAATAAAGTCTTTTTTCCATAGATATGCACCATTCATAATGAAGTACACCACAGATAATATACAGAAATCGAAAATATTCTTATGTTGACTCGAATAAGTACCTCTCACGGCAATTTCTAAGTAACAAACACGCAGGATTCGTTACGGTTATAAACTTTATGATTTTTTTATAAATCCTACAAACATGAGATGAACGGTAAAATACTGGTTAAATCATTGGCTATATACATCGATCAAGTTGTTATATACTTGGTCGAAGGCTATATAGCACTATAATAAGTTTTTATGTCTCTATGTTCAAATTCGAAGGTATGATTTTTTTAACGTTCGTGAAAAATTAAAAAAAATGATCTTCTGAAAATCTCGAGCAAATGGAAAAAAGTTTTAAAATGCGCTGTCGCTCCAGTGAGTATAGCGAAAAAACGAAATCCCATGGCCTCTCAAAACCTCGAAAGTTGGGTGAACTTGAATAAACTAGCCACCATTACCCAATTTAGTATTGGGTAATAGTGGCTAGGTTAAATACGAATATTCGTCAAGAGATCATCGTGCGCATCGCGCTTTATGTCAAAGAGTTTTTATAAATTTTGGACCCAGATTCAAGGAATATCAGCCGCGCGATAGTGGATATTTAGACATTATTTTTAAGAAATAAATCTACTGTTAAATATTTATTAGTTTTTTTTTATTGAGTTTTCAAAAGTGCAAGGACTGATGGTGCACCCCACATTACTGATTACTCCCATCTATTGAATAAGTTCAAATACGTCACATGCGTTACATACGTACACCTTATTTGATGGGTTAAAAGTAGAGAGAAATAAATTTTTGGAAAATAATTAATTTAATCGAGCCTACCGTGTACGTTTTGTTGTTAATTTCAATTGGTAAAGTGTACGGCTTAACACATATACGATCAAGGACTCCCCCAGGTGGCCATAGTCGTAGAGTTTCTGAAAAATAAACACTAATAAAATATAATATACGTTGGTAAATGATTTACTAGACAAACATTTCACTTTATTCGAAATCTGTGATTCGTACCACTGCTCTAGAACACAATAATATTGAGTTTAATTATTGTACTGCTATTCGTGGTGGAATTCTATTGTATTAAAATTAAAATTGAAACACTTTTTTACTTTTTTCCACTTATTTATTTCACCAGTACCGGTTTCATCCTATTATGGACACCTTCAGGCTGGCAATTGACATTCTTTTGTTACAGAATTTATATAAAAGAATGTATAAATCTGTTACAGAATTTATACAAAAGAATGTCAATTGCATTGGTACTGGTGACATAAATAAGTGGAAAAAAGTTAAAAAGTGTTTCAATTTTAATTTTAATACAATAACATTAGATTAAATCTATGAAGCTGCCAATGGTAGGACTGTATTTCCCACCCTCTCCCCTTCCTAACTTTTCCCGCCCCCCATTTCGTTCAGCCTTTCAATTCATAAAGTACCCCAATATTACGATGCCATATTTTCTCCTGGGACTTTTTCTCTCAGCTCTGAAATTTCAAAATATTTGAAACAGTAGTGGTCCTATTTCTGTTCCCTGAAGAAATACATAGGTAGCTAAAATATTATAAAGATGATGCGATTTCTCTTTCAGCTCTTCGCTCAGTAAATTTGAAATAGTGGTGGTCCTGATATTGATCCCTAAGGAAATAAATAATTTATAGGGAGTTGATGAGATTTCATCGAAGTTTACCAACCTGACAAGACCATATCCATATAGGTGAGGCTAAGGATGTCATTGTACTTAATCGTTTCTCCGAATTCTGCAATATACTGGTCAATCTCATCCCTGAGCTTAGCCTGGGAATCTGGGTTATTAGCTAGCTCGTAGCACATGAACGAGAGCGTAGAAGAGGTGGCCTCATACCCAGCGAATAGGAAGATCACCGCTTGGGCTGTTATCTCGTCATCTGTCCAAACTGAAACATAGGTTAAAATCTGATTTTATAGACTTGTACTATTATGGACATTAGGCCTATTTTGATACATGGCGGTTAAATTCTCGATAACAATCCTGAAAAGGCGATCCGTTTATGTCGGCACATTGATCTCTAACCTAAATTGTCGAGAGGATTATATCAAACAGACAATCACAAGCACCCACTGTCCCCACTGACAGGGCGCTGTCTAATAAATTACTGCACAATTTCAATTACAATACGCCTAGGTCTAGGTTATAATACGTACTGCACGCATAAAGGAGAGCAGTAACTTTTCGAATTGATGCGAGGACAAATTGATAAAAAACAAATACGGGGAAGTATCCAAGATGACCGACCCTATATCATGGAGATGAATACGACTACATTAACTGTAATTATTGGAATCGATACGAGTGTAAACGAACCCATATGTCATCAAACTAATCTCATGAAATAGATAGGTAAGTACTTATTAGATTCTATTTTTACTTTATTTGTTGGAGACCTACAAAAAACGGATTACACCACGTACACCAACACAAATATCTAACCCCTGACAGCGTTTCCTTTCAATTCCTCCTGAACACCGGCAAATCCAATGTCTTCATTGGGGATTTCGGCAGCATCCTCCTGGTGCAAGGATCCCTTCCTGGCCATCATCAGCAGGTGGATCATGTCCCTGCGGATTAGACCGGACTTGTTTCTTTGTTTGATGATATCCATCACCAAGGACCTGTAGAAGTTGGTTATACTGTCGTCCACCAGTTTTACATTGATAACCTGTAATCAGAAATTGAAGTTTTAAAGGAAACAGAAATAGTTTCCTTTTCTTTATTTTGCTTTTAAGGTGTTACCATATTATCACTGGTTATAAGTCTTATTGTAGGTCACTCTTAGTTGTTAGTAACCACTCAGTTGAAATACACTATTTGCAAATATAATTTTTGTCACTAGATATAAGTCTTGGTTCTAAGTCACCAGTTTTAAGTCACTCTGTCACTTAAGTGATACCTACGTTACGTCTTAGTGATAGATTTTAAGTTAAATACATTCAGTCGTAAAGCGCCCTTAACCATGAAAAAGATACTATAAAAATCGTTCATGTGCTATTATTATCTATTATCATAATCAACAAACCTTTCTTAAACGTGGAAACATGACAGTTGACAGCATTTTAAGGGCATCTTTTAATTCAATGTTTGTGAGTATTTTTGTTTTCGTGTACAACTCATTATCAGGGTCGTTCAAGGAGTCACATTGAAGACCAAAAGCACAGGATATAATGACATCGTTCGTCAACTTGGACATCAGTCCTTTCATTTCTATTTCCATGCAATCCTTTCCTGAAACAAGCAAAATTGGTTTCCGTGGAGGATTTTATTTTCTTGCGGAATCACCATTCGCATTGAGTATTCCGGAATAAATGGTTTAGTAGCAGATGACCCAGACGGACATAAAGATTGCTTTCACATGGTCAGTATGCATGTGAAGAATGAAGTTAATGAACTATCATATTATGAGGAAACTTTTTAAGCCGTCGCGTACCCCATTTTTACCCATTTATTACATACGAGCAGGGCTGGGCAGTATTTGAATTACTTGTAATTGAAATACGTATTTGAAATACAAATACGTATTTTGCATTTGTATTTCAATTACTTCCTAAAAATGTATTTTGTAATTGGTATTTCAATTACCTGCTGCTGAGGTATTTTGTAATTTGTATTTCAAATACTTATGGCTTCAAAATACATTTTCAAATACATTTATCGAAAAATAAACTGTGATAAATACATAACTAAAAATACATAGACTAAAAACGCTAGAATCCTGTACTATTGTCCTATTGTCCCGTGCTATGACACTCTTACTAATGATTATTTGTAGTTCTCTTATCATTGCTTTATAATGTACCTACTGTACATTTTTTTTATGTCATGCTAGTTATTATTATTGTCCTGTGCTAGTTATACATTTTATTTCATATTATTATATTAATTATACTATATTATTATATTATATTATTATACATTTTATTTCATATTATAATGTTATACTTGTCATTGCTTTGTATTGTGCATTTTTCTATCATAGTATTAGATCAAGCACTACAGGAATAATTTGACTGAATACTAGATTATTTTTAAGTTAATAATTACTGTAGAGCGCACTCGAAGTGAAATAACACAACACTGCACTATACAAATGTCATCTATGTATAAAAAATGAATCCTTGTTTCCCTTGGTCACGCCATAACCTCAGAACAACTTTACCTATTTCATTAATTTTTTTAAGTTTTCTTATACTTTGTACAAGGTTCTTACGGAAAGAAAAATTAAGAAAATTACGCAGAAAATTGGATAATTTCAGAAAATTTAACGACTATTTTAACTTCGCACGTTTGACAGTTCGGGCGTTTGATGATATTGAATTTAGCAGGCAGCTGTTTTTTTTTTGTAACAAAAGAATTGTCTACTAATTATATAAATTACAGATATTTTAAATAGGTACCTATGTTTGGTACCAGATTTGATTGACTGTTCTTATAATATACAAAAATGAATATTTGTAATATGTGAAAAATTTAAATTTGAATAAAAAAATTGTAATAGCTGGCACGCGAGTTGTTTGAAAACTGAATATATGGAACGCGGGAAGGGTGTTGGCGGGACGGGAGAGCGGGAGAGGGTCAAGGGTAGGCAAGGAAGGTGGAAGGGACACGCGGGAGGAGATGGGGATGTGGGAGGGGAACGGGGAGGCACGGGAAAGGACATGCAGGGAGAAACAATTTATTTCTTTGAATATGGCATTGCAACGCATGCCGGGAACTAGCTAGTGTTATTATAATAATTATTATTATAATCTAACACCTAAGTCCTATACCACAAAACTTTGCAAATGGAGCGGAGACGAGATGTGTCTTCTGAGCAATATGATTGGTCAATTTTTGCACGTCTCTGTTTCACTCTGCTCAGCTTTGCTTCTGAGGAAACGCATCCTTAGATAAGGGCAATTACGACAATTTATTGCAAACAAAGGTTCTACCAAAACCAAATGTATTTTGTAATTTGTATTTTGTATTTGAAATAAAAAATGATTAAAATACTGTTTTTTGTATTTCAAATACACGACTTGAAAGTATTTTGTTTTTCATATTTTAAATACATGCGAAAAAGTATTTTGTAATTTGTATTTTAATTACAGCGAAGCGTGTATTTTGCCCAGCCCTGCATACGAGTATGTAGGTGCCTTAAACAATTTAAGTTTTAAAGCTCTTAAAAAGAGCTTTAAAACTTAAATTGTATGCTTCAAAAATTATTATAAACACGTTTGTTTCAGTTAGTTTTCAGCTACATATATATATGAAAAAATTCACAGTGTTTCTTTAAATGCTGCTTAAAACAACTCCCGCAAGATTTTTGCTCTATTTTAAATGAGTCGTGTTTTATGAACCATTTTCACAATTTTCGCTTAAATTTTATCGTTTTAAATATTAGCGCGCTCTCTCCAACATTCATAGTTTAATTACATATCTCTCCATCTTCTTCTTTTTGAGCGGGTATACGGCGCCTTAATACCGAAACTTTAATTGGTCTCGAATCGATTACAGATCAAACCAAAATGCAGCACGGGTTATTTGAATCCCCTAGTACTTAGACTCTTGAATTAATAAAGTCAAAAATAATGAACGGCCGTTGTTCCCAAACCTACTGATCAATTTCAATAATTATTGAGCCGAAATTTTGACTCAACACTCCTCAAATGCACAAATACGCTCTTCCGAATGCAACTCTCCGATCAACAGGCGAATCGAGTAAAGCATCGTTAGGATGAACTTGCTGACCGGAGGCTCAGATTGATCGATCTAAAAGTTGGGAACAACGACCGTGAGCGCCCTTTCTAGATAGGCCACTTGCATCACATTTTTTTAAATTTTTTTCCGGTTTAGGCATTCTGAGACATTCTGCATTTTTATTTTTTTTTTAATCAAATTTTTGAAACCCTGGGGATTTTTTGAAAATTTCAATCCGATAAATCAGACCATTTTTTATAAACCGGAAAGACGGGACATAATTTTATAGGCGTGAAAAAACGATAATTACATAGCCGAAAATCATTTAAAAAAAAATAACGTTTTCCACACGAATTGCACAGGAGAATAACGAGGCATACCAAAAATATTACATCTCATAAATATTTTTTTCCTTGATCCATCTTATTGACCATAAATCATTATAATGAACAGCGTTTATAATACTAAATTCAATGTAATAACTTGTACTTGTAAATTATAATAATAATAAGAATATTATAAAATTTAATTTTGTTAAAATCAGCACCATAATCATTATACCTCTAAAACACGTACCGACATCATCTGCACATTCTGAAGAGAACCCCGTAGATCATTAAAAGTACGGGGTTCTCTTCAGAGCATCTGTCAAAAAGTGAAACCAAATGATAAGTTCGCAGAGAACAAACAATAAATTTAGTGAACGAATTCAAAAATTCGCCTGAAATCAAAGTGATGCCATATAAAAAAATAAATCAGTGTGAAATTTTAAAAAAATAATAGGCACATTTTCGGAGACGGGACATTTTCATGTAGTGACGTCACGAGCCTAAATAATGGATTTATTTATTTAAAAATAACAATAACTGTACATTTCTAAACAATTTTACTAACTTTTTCTTAATCTTAGTAAAAAGATCTATCCACATGATTTTTTCCAAGTCGTTATGAAATCCATGCAAGTGGCCTATGCAGTGGCAAAATTTGGCCAGCAGAAAGTATTTAAAATAAAATAATAATAAATCTCACCAAATGCGACGCTGGAGTCAACTTCCTTCTTCAAGTAACCGATGAAACGCTCGGAGCATTCTGTGACGAAGGGCATCATCGCTCTCATTTTGGACCCGGTAAACGCCGGGCTCAATGCGCATCTCATGTTGTGCCATTTCTCCCCTAATATACAGAACTTAATATACTCGTGTGATGTATATAATAAATATTATAGGTGTAAGTCGGGGGTGGGAAACCTTTTTAAACCCAAGTGCCATTTAGATGTTTATAATTTGCAACATAATTATATTGGGCCGGACATTTTTTATTTATTTATTTATAAACAGACTTACGTCCAATTTACAATAAAACAACACGAATTTTAAAAAGGTGTAAATTATAACATTAAATGATTATAAATGGAGGAAAGACTTGGCTGATAATTATTGCTTATAATAATTGTTACCCTTTGTCCTATGCATAAAAATCTTGTCTTAAAAACGTTAGTTTAACAATAAAAATAATAATTAATATTTGACAAGTTTAAGTATTTCCCCAATAAATGAAGACATAATTTGTCTCGACGCCACCTAGCGAGGGATTTTAACACTAACAATGTCTCTCTCGCAAAAATAAAGTTGGTTGTTTTCAGGTGGAAAAAATATAATGAGCAGTAATTGTTGAATGAAACACTGGTATATATTGAATCATTTGGCGGGTACAAGATAAGCCGCCATAGCTCAATTGGGAGAGCAGCTGACCGGCAATCAGAAGGACACGGGTTCAAGTCCCGTTGGCATCATGTATCTTTTCTCGGAAGATTTTTCAATGTGGATGAGTGTTTCAGGCTGATAATTATTGCTAATAATAATTGTTACAAAATGTTTGGTATGTAATTAAGTAGTACTTATAAGTCTTATAATTTCAGAGGAAAATTTAGGAAAAAAGAGAAAATTAGAGACTTTTGGACGCGAGGTCCACCGTCCACATAACTACACGTAATGGGTAAAGTTATACCTCTCATACTGAAGACATTATTGAAGAATAGTGGATCATCCTCACTCGGTACTTGCAGATGATCGGTGAAATGGTCAAAATCCTTTATTGTTATGCGCTTTATAAGCTCCAAGTCCTTGATGAGCAACGCTGGCCCAGTAAAATTATAAACACCACATATCCTGAAATTAAAGAATTTTGAGATTCCATTTTAAGGTTTAAGTACATAAGCATAAAATAACTAATAACCCCATTACTTATCCAAGTATTTAACAGCTAATCTATAATTTTTTGGCCCAGTGTTTTTACCTCTAGTCACACTATTTGACGTTATCACAATTCAACGATTAGCCCATTTATTGTGATTATTTTACAGTTAGTACCAAATCTTCGCTTCAAATAATGATTCCCGTAGAACGCAGGTTCTGGACCCGTTCCAGTGTTTGATCAAACCGGCAAGCATAACACCCTTGCAAAGGCTATCCGAAACGTTTGGCTCAAGAAGATGTTATAGAAGACGGAATAATACGTGTTTTTCATGTAGATATTAAAGTGTAGGTAATATTTACAATAATTTTGATGGATAAAAAAGGTTGCAAAAAAAAATAATGGTAAAAAAGCAAGGGTAAAAAAGTTTGCACAAACGTCCTTAATGACTCATTACGTTTACATCAGCAAATTCAAAATTACAAACGGATGCAGTTTACACAGATTTCAGCAAAGCATTCTATAAAGTTTCTCAAAAAATATTATTAAACAAACTAGAAGTACTTATCTATATAAATAAAAATGAAACGCCGAAATTTATGTACGCGCATAACTTCCGAACGACTGCACCAAATTGGATAATTCTTTTTTTCTGTGTTTGTTATTGTCAGGACAAGGTTTGTATAAAACTACTGGTGAGCTCTGGCTTTATGAAATTTGTATAAAAAAATTGCAATAGGTGGCACGCGAGCTGTTTGTAAGCTGAATGTACCGGGGATGAATGTATAGAACGCGTGAGGGGGAGGGGAAGGGGGAGGGAAACTCGGGAGGGGGATTCGCGGGACGGGGGAAGGGGGGCAGTGGAGTGGGGAGAGGGAAGGTGGAGGAGGCGATGTGGGAACGCGAGAGGGGAAGGGGACGCGGGAGAGGAAGGAGGGCGGAAGGGGGACGCAAAGAATGGGAAAGGACACGCTGGGAAATTTTTTTTCTTTATTAAATGGCATATCAACGCATGCCGGGAATCAGCTAGTATGGAATAAAAGGAAATCTACTACAAGGGTTTGAGACCTATTTAACATCTAGAAAACTATACGTTAAATTTTCTAATCATACATCAAACGAAATTGAAGCTTCGAGCGGGGTGCCGAAAGGTTATCATCTTGGTCCTATTCTTTTTTTGCTATTTATCAATGACATTTTTTCAATATTTGAAGGTATCCATTTCCTATTGTTTGCTGATAACTTGAAAATTTACACTATTATAAGAAATTTAATAGACTGTCTTGTATTGCGAAAAACTTGGATCGATTATATAATTGGTTTAACATAAATGATTTAGTTTTAAACATTAACAAATGTCAATCTATAAGTTTTTCTCGAAATAAAAATCCAATACTCTTTCATTATCACATTAACGATGTGAATCTTTCTACAGTAACATTAATAAAAGATCTGGGTGTAGTTTTTAACGACAAGATGACATTCGTCCCCCACATTGATGCAATCACGAATAAAGCACTTAAATAGCTCGGTTTTGTGTTAAGATCGTCTAAAGATCTAATGTATACTAATACACTCAAAACGCTATACATAACATTAGTCAGAAGCATTCTTGAGTATAATTCCTCTCTCTGGTCGCCTTTATACAATGTACATTCACACAAAATTGAAAGAGTACAACATAAATTTTTAACACATATAAATTACAAACTACACATTCCAATAGAAAATTTTAATTATAATTATTTAATGCAATTGCATAATCAACCCGAATTATCACAGCGAAGAAAAATTTGTGATGTTTTATTATTATTTAAAATCATCAATGGATATTTGGATAGCCCTGAACTTGTGAACATGATAAATTATCAAGTACCTAACAATTACAACACTAGACTCCATGCTCCATTTAACATAATCTAATCACACACACACTCGCACTAATTTTATGTTTAACTCTTTTGTCTTCAGAGATTACGTCGTGTGGGGAATGAAACTTGCTCTGTTGACATATTTTCATACAGGGAACGTACCCATACTACGTGACCTGTTCAGGGGGGGGGGGGGTCATAAAAATACCACGCTTGGTCACAACGGGGGGGGGGGGGGGGGGCTTAGGTTTTTATCACGTAGTCAATCTAGAAATCTCGCGTTTTTTTTCGAGCTACGAGGGGAGGTTTTTAAGTTCGCGGAATGGGAAGGTAAGTGATTAATGGGGGTACCGCTGAATTAGGTGCTAATTGAACAACTCATTTTTAGGATAAACACCGGGTTTTATCGTAATTAGGTCATTAGTCTTTGAGCTATCGTCGACCAAACACTTCAATCGGGAAGAAATTGTGAAATGTGGAGAAAATTGAGTTCCGCGCTGTTATAAAGTTCCTTTAAGTTAATTTAAAGATCGGAAAAATGTATTAGGGTAGTAGGTGATGTATCCGAATGGATTGATGCTGGGAACGTGTATGTTGAAGATGAAGAGATGAAAAATGTTTATAAAAATAACAAGATTTTCGTTTCCATAAATTACGTTCCGGTTTCAATATATTTTGACATAAGTTTTATCTTGATAATATTATTTTTTCCACTTGTAATGCATGCACTCTTGCTGTCACGCAGCAAGCGCCGTATTAATAAAGACAAATATAAGCCAACTAATGCATTTTTTATTTTTTGTTAGCAAAAAATGATTCGAAACCATATTTATGAAATACTACGTGAAGGGGGGGGGGTCTTGGAATATACTACACGTGGTCACCGGGGGGGGGGGTAAAAAATTGCAAAAAGAGTGACACGTAGTATGGGTACGTTCCCTAAAAACATCGCTTTCTTTAAAAAGCGTGTATGTATGCAGATGCAAAAATCCTTAAATGTTCCAGTTTGATAACAGTAACAAATTTAATACCCACTACTCTGTAACTACTTTCATACATAGTACCTACTTACTCTTATGTATATGGAATTGCTGTGTAACTTTTTTTTTTTTCATAATAATAACAAACTTACGTACATTTGTAAAAGCAAAAAAAAATTAAATTACAAGAAAATTATCTACTTATATATTAATATTATGTTTTACACCACTGCCAACCGGTATGCTTCGAGTATGTTTGTAATCATGTTTTGTGTAATATTGTGACAATAATTACTGAATCTATTGTAGCCTGAGCCCAAATACGATTCTGCTGGTTGAACTCTTTGTTAACTATTTACATATCGAATACTCATACCTACTTGTGTTGTGCTTACTTATGTTTTTCTTGCTCTGTTTATAATTTTTTGTACTATATACTTTTTATGATGCTTCATACTTGTTATAATGCTCTTGTACAATTTACCTTACATGTAAAAGCCATCAAGGCGTAAACAAACAAATAAATAAAATACCTGCGCAGTGCCCACGAATTTCTCGCGGAGTATGCACAAAGTTCCCGCCCAGGGGGCCTAGTCACTAATTTTTGTAAACCTCCGTTTCATGAAGTTACGGGTTTAGCTACGTCACATACCCGTATTTTGACAGATTCGCCAACTTAAATAACAACAACAACGGGTATGTGACGTAGCTAAACCCGTAACTTCATGAAACGGAGGTTTACAAAAATTAGTGACTAGGCCCACAGTACCCACAAAGAACGTACGCAGTTCTTGCATAGTGGCAGAGCCCACAAAATTTCTTCACACTCTACATTATGGGTAGGAACTAGTACTACACATGAACTGGAGTGTGGAGAAACTTTGTGGGCACTATGCAAGAACTGCGTACGTTCTTTATGGGTACTGGGCAGCAGTAGCGTAGCGAGGGGGGGGCGGAGGGGGCGGACCGCCCCGGGTGCCACCCGAGGAGGGGGTGACACTCGAACGTGGAGAAAAAACTTACGAAAGTGCAAAATTGCCGTAAAAAATATTTTGCACGTTAACACTGACTTTTATTTTGCTCTATGGCTTGGTTGGTCGGGGATTCCCGAAAAATGTTTTTTTTTGTTCCTAGCTCAGTCGGGAATTTCCCTGAAATATTCCTTGTGTCATTCTAATTTCGTTCGCATATTGTGATTAACGTAGACTCGTGAAGTGAAATATTATCTATGGACTGACGTGAATTAGTGAAGAAGTTATTATTGTGTTAGAGTGTTTATTAGTGCTGAAAGACCAGTTTGATAAACAAGGTAGGTAGGTGTGAATTTTTAGACACCGTTTTGTAGCGCATGAATAGTTACAGTCGGGACAAGAAAAAGGTTTTTCATCGCTGTGAGTTAACAAGTGCCGTTTAAGTTATTTATTTCGAGAATAAGAATAGTTACAGTCAGGACATGAAATAGGTTTTTTTCCACTGTCGGTAAACGTGTGATTTTTAGATTTCTCTTCATAGTACATGAATAGTTACAATCAGGACATGAAAAAGGTTTTTCTCTTCTGTGAATCATACTGTGGACTTTTAAATCTTCGTTTTAAGGACTTGTACAACTGCATTCAGATCATGAAAAAGGTTTTACTCCACTATGAGTAAGCTTATGAATCATAGTGGAGTAAAGTGTTGCTCCATGTGGAAACCTTTGTAAAATTACTTTCTTCAGGGCCTCCTCAGTGCAGCTAATGTAAAACGAAATATGTGTTGTAAAACCATGTAGGTGTATTAAAGGTAAGACAGTATTAAATTGTGGAGATCCGGAAGGAATGAAAGGCCGATAAAAATAATAATATTTTCCCAATTTGTTTATGAATTACAATTTAAAACAATAAAATAAACAATGTACGCATGGACCTATTGCGAGTTTGAAATCTCTTGTTTTATTTTTACCGCAAACGCGATTAAAACAAGAAAAAGGTATTTAAGCGACTTTCCAGTACTTTGCGCAATTTAATTGAGACTTTTAGGTAAAAATAGTCACTTGGGTGTTACGTAACGTTTAGGGGGAGGGAGGTGCAGAAAAATGTTATGGCGCGTTGCATGGGGGTGGAGAGGGTCAAAATTTTTCAAAAATTGCGTTACGTTATACTTGAACGCCCCCTTTACTATTTCACCATTGAAATTTTATCATTACAATCTGAACACAAAACTGGTTTTAACCTAAGTATTGGTTATTATGTTTTCATGACAGCGAATGATTGTCTTCAGATTTTTGCAGCATATTAGAATTGAAGACTCCACATGTTATTTGTAGCTATATGGCTCGATCGGTCAGCATTCCCTAAAAATTCAGTTATTTTGTTTTCGTTCCTAGCTCTTGCTATTGATTTATTGGGGATTCCCGTGAAATATTCCTCCCTTTTCCCCTGTGTCATTCTCATTTCTTTTGTACATTGAGATTGACGGGAACTCGCGAAGGAAATTATCACCTATCGATTGTTGAAAAAGCTGTTATTCTGTTAGTGTTTTTAAAAGTGTTTTAATTTTGAGGATAACATTTTTTTTTACATATTTGACTAGCTAGAAATATTTTTTATATTTTTGGAAGTCAAAATTTGTGTTTTGAAATTCTCAAAAAAAAAATTAATGGGGGGGGGTGACACCGCGTTTTCCGCCCCGGGTGCCACCCATGCTAGCTACGCCACTGCTGGGCAGGAACTTTGTGCATACTCCGCGAGAAATTCACGGGCACTTCTGATCTGTGCTACCATTTAAAAGTTAAATTGACACAACTCATAGGGTTCAGCATTACGTTTTAAAGAATAATTAAAATATTAACAACTTACTTCTCATCCTTATATTTGTAATAAATGTCATCAACAATGGCATTGATATGCTTCTTTCCCAATACGAGGGGCAACATGTTGCCGATGTATGGATATGGTTTAATGCTTTTAATTCCGCGTTTGTCAAAAAATCCAAACGTTGAAGTCCCATAATAATAAAGCAAGCCCACTACGGCTAACAGGAAAAGTAAAATATCTGTCCAAGTAAATACCCACAAAAACATGTTTTCTGTTTTTTGCAGACGATATCTGAAAAAAAAATAGAAACATTTGTCAAGAAAGTGTAGATATCAAATAGAACTAAAAACGTCATTACTGTAGCAACACTGAGTAACACCGATTTTGGATCAAATTTTAGTACAAATGTAATGTGAGGTTATGTAATATTAAATCCTCAGAAAATGATGTAGGAAGAAGTTGGCTCCTCAGGGCCTCCTAAGAGGAGAAAAAAAGAGTGAATAAGTGCTTTAGTGAACTTTTAAGCCAAAAATAAATTTTAACTATTTGTGAGAACCGCGCACTTAAAAAGCATATTTATAGCATACTTTCCTTGAACACTAAGTTTTTAAGCTCCTAAAAATAAATATGTTATTCTTGAAGATAATATTTATAGATTTGCTAATTTGCTGATTTTCCGAATTCCCTTGATAGAAAAAAAATCGCAATGTATGCTCCGAAAAATATTATAATCATGTTGTTTTGTTATTTTACAAGTTATATGTATGAAAAATTCACAGTTTTTCTTTAAATGCTACAGACATTTCCCACGAGATTTTTTCTCTATTGTAAACGAGTCGTGTTTTATTAAAAAATTTCAGAATGTTTAATTAATTATTATCGATTTTAATATCTTCCCGTCTTCTTCTTTTTTAACGCTTACTACCGGGGATTTCGGTGAAGTCGGTGTAAGCTCAGATGTATTGGTTGGAGGACTATGGACTCTATGAAAATCAAATGATAATACATATATAGGTAATTGTAAAAAAAAAACAATATACAAGTGTGTTTAAAAACGGGGGAAATTACATTCGTTATCACAAGAACCGTGTAACAAAAACCAACGAACTTATATTCACAAATACAGAAAGACCAAGTGAAAACAAATATTCAGATGATTATACAACTTGTCTCAAAGTACAGAGTTGGTATTATATGTAGCGATTACAAAATTGTGGAGAAGGAAGTTGTGCAGTTTGCCAATAATATTAACATGTATAAAATAACACTGCGAGAACACATGCGTACAGTTTTAGCAAATATAGAAAGACCAAGCAAAAACAAATATTCAGATTATTACACAAGTTGTCCTAAAAGTACAGGTTTGGTATTAACCTGTCATTTGCCAGGAACGCGCCGGCGCGCGAGAATCGAATTTCAAAAATGAATATTAATTCAAATAATTTGGATGAGATTTTAAATTTTATTCCATAATATATAACATAAAATAAAGCTTAAAATAGCTTCCTCCATTCTTGTTCTTAAGGTAATTTAAAAAAGGTAAGGTAAAAAACCCTGGCCTTTGACAGGTTAATAGTGAATACAAAATTGTAGAGAGGGAAGTCGATATTACAATATAAATTTGGAACGAACGTATTTAAATTCAGTAAGTAAAAAAAATAGTTATAAAAATACCCGAATTATTGCAGCGACCAACACATCTATCTAATAAACACTGGACTGAACGCTGAGTTACAAGTAGTTGAAACAGAATTACGTGGCACTTATGAGGAGCATGATAAACCAATAAACATTTCAATCAAAAGCAACAACCACTCCACTTGTACTGAGTTATTTTCAGTACTGCTGATTGTGGTACTTACTACTGGAACAGAATGACTACTATTCATACCGGGAATCCAGGAACACTCGGAAATAATATATGCTATTTTTTTGAATATCATAAAAATTCCTTAAATTAAATAGAAACACTACGGAGCTCATTTACAAAACAATAGTTGCTCCACATTTGGATTACTGTTCTACGATGTTATATTTGGCCAATGAAAGAAATTTGAACAAGCTAGAAGTTATACAGAACAGAGCTATGAGATGTATACCTACTGGGGAAAGGCAAATATGCAAGGGTTAATCAAATGAGAGAGGAACTAAATTGGATTCCAACAAAAAAGAGACTGCTATTTAATGTGTTAATTTTTGTGCATAAAGTTATGAAAAACCAAATGCCAAAATACTTTTAGGATCAAATTGTTTTTAATAGAGGCCTTCATAATTAATAATTACGAAACCAGAAATATAAAGTTCGATTTCCACAAATGATGAAATCAAAATCACAGAACTGCATAATGTATAGAGCAGTGTTCCGCAAACTTTTTATGTTCACGGTACACCTAACTAATCAAGAAATTTTAACGGTACACCAAAGAAAAAAAAAAAGGTAAATTTTGGATAGGATTGGCTAGGCTTATTACGAATAACGGCGAACTTTGAGGTAAAACTACGAAAGCTGCATGTCATCATAATTTAAAAAAACATCCCAGGTTTTGAATGGTTTGTTTGGCAAAGCAGGGTTTGTCTAGCGGGTTTGTGTAATTATGATTGATATTTATCACATAACAGTGACAGAATGACCGCGAACTGTCACCGAATCGGTTCGAGAAGTGAATTTTAATTTTACGCAATTGATAATTAAAATGCATCTTTTTCCGCCGCCACCAAGCCAAAAAGTTTCCTTTTATAGTATTTACGGCATATCTAAAGTTTTTTTCTAAAAATTATTCGTAATAAGCGTGGCCACTCCGAACCAAAATTTACCAAAAACAATATTTTATTAATATTTATTATTAAAATCAATATAACATGAAAAGATGTTTAATGCGAAATGTGAGCCTGTTTAACTGAACACAGACGATCAAAATTTGGAACAATCGTTGATAACGCTGCTCGCATCTCTTCGTCGATCGTCCTCATGCGTTCTCTTTTTTTTTGACTTTATCGTAGTGAGAGTTGAAAACCCCAATTCGCATAAATAGGTCGTGGCAAATGGTAATAGAATTGCAATAGCTCGCTTTGACAGCAGTGGATACTCATTTTTTACGTGGAGCCAAAAATGTGCTAACTCTGTTTCAGAAAATTTTAATTTTAGTGTCCGATCAGTTTTAAGCTCCATGAATTCTTCCTGCTCGTTTATTGGTAAATGTCCAAGGGAAATGCTTTCCGAAAATGGATTTCTTACCCAGTCCATAGGTTGCAGGTCACACTTAGGAAAATATGAGTTCATTTTTTCTGCTAACAGCTCCAAGTGTTTCACTATCAAAGCCTGCACTTTTTTTCTGAATCGGCAGCCATGACATTTGGAAACATTTCGTTACTACCATTGGTAGCGTGGCTGATCCATAGCACAAACTTAGCGCGAAAGCTTTCAATCTTGTCCGAAGACGTTAAAATGTTACAATTTCTTCCTTGCATTTTTTTGTTCAGCTCATTTAATTGAGCGAATATGTCCGCCAGATATGCAAGTTTTGCTACCCATTCTTCTTTTTTAAAAGTCTGGGTTTCTAGAAATGTCTGGGTCTCATTTTTCAGCTCGTAAATCCGAGAAAGCACTTTTCCGCGAGAAAGCCATCGTACTTCTGTATGAAACAGAAGTGACTGATGATCTGCTCCCATTTCCTGACACAATGCATTAAACATACGAGAGTTCAGCGGTCGCGACTTGATGTAATTGACAATTTTGACGACTTCTTGTAAGACAGATAAAATTCATCAGGCAGAGACTTCGTCATCAGTGCCTCTCTGTGTAAAAAGCAATGTAAATTTTTAATATTAGGATTTTTTTCAGAAGCCCTGGTTATAAATCCCCTAATTTTTCCTGTCATAGCTGCTGCTCCGTCTGTGCAAATGCTTAAGCAGTTGCGCCATTCCAAATTATGTTCACTGAAGTACGGGTTTGTTACTCTGAATATTTCATCTCCGGTGGTATAACCAGGTAGTGGCAGACAAAATAAAAACTCCTCTTTTATTTCATATCCATCCGTGTACCTCACATTTGTGATGAGATGCGCGTGACCACTGATATCAGTAGACTCGTCGACTTGTAGCGCGAAAACTCCACTTAGCCTTAATTTTTCAATTAACGTTGATTGAATGTCGGTGGATATCGTATCTGCTGACGCAGGTATTTTTTCGATTTCCTTAGCGGCTTCTTGGCTAATCATAATTTTGACAATTTCTTTGCAGACAGGTAAAATTAAAGTTTCAGCGAGAGAATGAGGTTTCTTCGATTTAACCAGCATATTAGCGATCACGTAGCTTGCTTTTTGCGCTTTGCTTGATGTATTGAAAGACGAACTCATGAGAGTTACCTGTTTCTTAGACTGGTCTTTCATACGTTGAAAGAAGGCTTTATCTTTGTGAGCCACCGATGGGTGTTTAGTTGTTAAATGTCGTGAAAGTTTACTGGGCACCATCGAATTATTAGCCAAAGTTTCTCCACAAACAAGACATTTTGGGATTGGGCACGATTCGTCACGGCAATATATAAAGCCATAACGCACATAGCTCTCATCGTATTTCCGATCAAAAAGCTTAGGTTTTTTCTTCGTTGACTCTGCTTCTTCTTGGGAATCATTAGTTTCACTGGACAAACTTGCGGTACGTTTAACGAATTTATCCATTATATACACGTAATATGGGATATTTTTTTGCAATTAAAAAAGTCAATTAAGTTCGCGACGACACAACCAAACACTAGCATTAACGAATGACTACTAAACAAGCGGGCGCAACGACGCCGTCGTAATTCGTAATGTTATGTTGTCACGCGCATGCACCCCGATAACTCGTGCGCAATCACGTGATAATGTAGCGTAGCGGCGTAGCACACGGCCACTTCGCAGCGATCGAGTCCCACCCACGCCACCTCCGGCCGCCGCGCCGCACAGAAAAGTAAAGACCGATTTACAGAGCACTTTGTGCGAAGTGACGCGGGACTCGCGGCACACTTACAAATGGCCACGGCACACCAGTGTGCCGCGGAGCACACTTTGCGGAACACTGGTATAGAGGACTAAAGATGCAGGGGCGGCCCTAGGGCGGTGCGAGCGGTGCAACCGCACAGGGTGCCGTCGTAAGGGGGCGCCGAAAACACCCAACCACTGATTTACTATATATCGATCGTGCGCTTAAATCGTGTGGTCGGTGCGGAGAGCAAGCAGTGTTGCCAACGTAGGCGATTTTTCGCCATTTAGGCTACTCAGGACGAGAATCGGCGACGAAAAATAAAAAAGGCGACTGACTGGTCGCCTATTAGGCTACTTCAGAGACAAGTCATTTAAAATCAGCCGAATCGCAAATAATTAACCAAAAAATACAATAATGCTGTCGCTGAAAGAATTTTCAGCGTAATGGGGATAATCAAAACAATCATGGACTTAGCAAATGCATCGCAATTGCTGAAAAACTGCCTGAAATTTGTGAAGCAGTACCGGACTTATTCGTCTGCTCAAATAATAGGTAAGGAAATAGATTCCCAGGCTGGGATAGATTCTACGCTTAAGCCAGTCCGATCCCGAAGAAAGAATCGATTATTTGAATATGAAGCTGCAGACGAGACACCAACAAATCCCGAAGAACTGTTTAAAATTAACGTCTTTTACCCTTTGATAGATACAATTGAAAATGCATTGGTCACTCGGTTTGGACAATTATCTATATTCAATGATACATGGTCTTTTTTGTATAACATCAAAATAATTCCTGATAAATCTTCATTAGAAAAAGCCTGTGCAGATTTGCAAACCATTTTAACCGATGGGGAAAATGTGATGTCTCTAGTTTCGAATTGGTTGAAGAACTTTTGATCCTAAACCCATTACTAAAACATCTTGACTCAGTAGAGCCTCTACAAGTTCTTCAACTTATAAAAAAAATGATTGGCAGGATATATTCCCGAATGTGAGGACAGCGCTTCGGATTTTGCTGACCATCCCTGTAACTGTCGTCAAAGAAGAACGAAGCTTTAGTAAATGTTCTTATGTTCGGCTTTGTATCAAGAAAGACTATCAGATCTTGCAATTTTATCAGTTGAGAATGATATTGCCCAAGAGTTAAATTATTCTGATTTAATAAAAAAAATCGCAAGGGCAAAAGCAAGAAAAGTTGTGTTCTAGTGTTTTTATGGATTTCTCAGATTTAATTAAATAAATGTAATCAAACATATATTTTTTAAACAACTTCAAAAAGGAGGACGTTCTCAATTCGACTATATATTTTTTTAATGTTTGTTACCTCAGAACTTTCGACTGGGTGAACTGATATTGATGATTCTTTTTTATTTGAAAACTAGTGCTTCCCGTGTGGTCCCATTTCAATTTGGTTCAGTTCTGACAATGGCATCCATAAGAAAACCATATACTTAAGTCTTAAATTTGCATTAAGTATGTGCGCGACAAATGGGCGAATATACTCAATATCACCCGAACCGATTTTGATGATTCTTTTTTTCATTGGAAAGGATGTACTTCAAGGGTAGTTTGATGAGAGTTTGGTTAGGTTCTGATTATGGGATCCATGACAAAGTATCGGAATTCTTCAATTCTTAGGAGCAAATTAACGATACTCGGACGAATCTTTTATAGGCTATCCGGATCTTTGAGTAACCTACCGTAACGTCGTTATGGTCAAGTAATGTCTCATATGAGAAGCGCGTTTAGTAGGTCAACCCATATTCAGAAAAATTAGTTAAAGTACTTCAGATTCACTAAAAAATAAACCAAAAAATGTCTTCAAAAACGCACTAAAAAGTAAAAAAAATAATTTCGTATTCTTCTACAACTTAATAATCAATAATTTTTTCTACTCATTAATTTGTAGGTACAATTGTTATTTTTGGAGTCGGTGTCAGCCAAGGTACCCGGTCCGGCCTGTTCACTTGACAGCTCCCCTCCCACCGTGGCCCCGCTCTCGCCTCTCGTCTCGTCAAGTCGCGCGTGCGACACAAGCAAATCTCACCTATAACTATGTATGTAGTTACACACCTACCTTGGCTGACACCGACTTCAAAAATACCAATCGTACCTACAGATTGAAGAGTAGAAAAAGTAAGTTGATTATTAAGTTGTAGAAGAATACGAAATAATTTTTTTACATTTTAGTGCATTTTTTGAAGTCGTTTTTTTGTTTAGTTAAAAATTTTGTTTTTTTTTCTGGTATTATTTCTCATCTGTCCTACTAGGATACTAGGTACTTCAATTAAAGCTGCATAACTGCATAGAAAGAGCTCTATCTTAGTTAGAAGGGGGGGGCGCCACCAAGAGATTTCGCACCACCTAATAATTTAGCTAGGGCCGCCCCTGTAAAGATGTATGATGAAATGCCTGAAAATATAAAGAATGAATGCATTTAAAAATAAATTTTATGCTTAGGTACTGTAAAAATATTTAAATTTATCAAATGAAATGTTAACCATGTGCTTATTATTATATACTCAGTAGTATAAACTAACTCAATAAATAATAAAAAAATAAATGAATGTATAAATTTAGATAAGACAATACGCGCCCAAAAAGGGCTCTGGCCCAGTGTATTTCATGGGTTACAGCTAGATCCACTGATTTAGTCGACTGCCGAACCTTAATATAATAATTCATATGTTGTTTGATGTGCGAGCAATAGGAGAATGCTCGCACAGGGAATGGCATTATTTTCCACTGCGAACCTTCCCAATCGAAATATATAAGTATACTAGACGTATGTAATGGGAATCACCAAAAATTAGTTAATTTTCTTATAATTACTTTATTTAATTATACCTATGCATGGGATAAAAAAGAAAAGCCTCGTAGGCGTGTTTTGTGATCCAAATATTTGCCTAGTTGAGTTTTAAATTTAGCCTTAAATTTCCAACACAAAACTGTATTTACGAAATTCAAATGGGATCGAAATCTACGATGACAGGCGAGTGCAAGTGAGACAGAGGAGGCAATTTAAAGAAAAATCAGAGGGTAAAATTTCTGGGGCTAATATTTAAGGTTAAGGGTTAATATTATTTAGATTATTTATTCGAATAAAGTTTAAATAATATAGATAGATAGGGTTTTAATTGGTTTTAATTGGTTCCTACCCAGCGCGTTGTTTGTAGTACAAACTGGCCGTTGTCCGTAATTCTTTGTAAACTTTTAATCAACTTTTGGAGTATTTTATGGTTATTTCCTTTTAGGGTATTATGCCGTGTTGTGCTACCTCCTCCTTTAGCCAACGTTTCGGACAGCGTTACAGTGTCCATCATCAGGGCAGATGTGTAAATGTTAGAGATGAAATGTGTGCTTAAGTACTTCGAAGCAATACCGTGTCGCCAGCACCAATCCACTGCGGGCTAGCATTACAGTATACTTCAAGATGGTTTTTTGCATTTAGCTTTGGTGTAGCCGTCAATTACCGGATACCAAGAACTATTGAGCTTAGCTCCGTCGTCTCTATTAATGTTAATAGGATTTTTATGAATTTCAATTGCCTCTGTAATTAAGCGTGCTCTATAGGTTTTGGGTCTTCCTAGGACTTCAGGAACAAATCCGAAGTAATGGCCGGTTTCAATTAAATGCTCGGCGATTGCCGATTTGTCAGGGTGGCCAAGTTTACATGCTCGAAAGTGTTCCGATATCCTTTTGGAGATCGTCCGCTCTGTCTGGCCAACATAGACCTTATCACATCCGGAACAGCTGAGTTTATATACTCTATCTGTTTCCAGAGGAAACTTGGTCTTTGCAGACCTCAGTAGGTCTTGTATTTTGGTCGTGGTTCCGAAGACAGTCTTGATGCTTTCTTTCCTCAACAGTCTGGCAATTCTGTCTGTCACATTGTGAACATAAGGTAGGAAGGCACAGCCTTTTGACTCTTGTTCAATTCTGTCTTCGTTTGGTGTAGATTTGGCTCTTATTATTTGCCTTGGTGTAGATTTGGTGTAGATTTGGCTCTTACTATTTGCCTTGCGGTAATTGACGGCTACACCAAAGCTAAATGCAAAAAACCATCTTGAAGTATACTGTAATGCCAGCCCGCAGTGGATTGGTGCTGGCGACACGGTATTGCTTCGAAGTACTTAAGCACACATTTCATCTCTAACATTTACACATCTGCCCTGATGATGGACACTGTAACGCCGTCCGAAACGTTGGCTAAAGGAGGAGGTAGCGCAACACGGCATAATACCCCAAAAGGAAATAACCATAAAATTTTTGGCCGTGAAAATCTAAAATCATATCCAACTTTTGGAGTGTTTAAAATATAATATTGATGGAAGATCTATACACCAAAACCGGTATTAAAATATCTGGCTAAACAACTTAGGTATAATATCTTGGCACGCATGGAAGATCTATACACCAAAATCGGTATTAAAATATCTGGCCACTATCTGGCCTAAACAACTCTAATGACCGTCAACTATATTGCGACCACCCTGTGTAATTTAACATCACGTGTCGACATTCAAGTAGATACCTAAGTACCTATTCGCTTAGGATATTACCTATCGCTTCCAACTGGACAACTCAAAATGAAACCGACGCAGAACCTCTTCAGAGGCATGAGAGACGATAAAAAATGGTTAAATAGGTTACGTTAGGTTAAGGTTAGGGGTTATTTCAAAATTATTTTTTTCATAGCTTTTAATGACTTTTCAAAGAGATGTTGAGTTGAATTAATTCTGAGTTGACATGGAACCGTATAAAACTATCATAGGACTGACAGTCATTATCAATTATGTAAAGCTAAATTATCGGTCGTCACGCTTTTCTTGTCAAGAGCCGCATAGGACAATGTGAGGACTCCAGATACGAATATCTACAGCCTGTATGTCTGACGAATATCTACAGCGCATATGTTTAACTAGTAAATATCTACGAACTTCAGAGTGTTGATTAATATCTACAGAGCGTAGGTTGAACTAATATCTACAGAGCGTAGGTTGGACTAATCAGCTAAATGTGCCCAATAGTACGATATTAGGGATTTTTACATACATACTTACATAAATTAAGTTTTTTAAACTGCATACGCAATATTACGTTATTCCAATATGCTATACATAATTGCAAATCCAACCTCTGCCAGTGCTGTAGATATTCGTCAACACTTTGGTTCTCATAGATATTAATCAACAGTTTGAGCTGTAGATATTCGTCAACACTTTGATTCTCATAGATATTAGTTCGATTTTTCAGTTTTTGGAATTCCTGTAGATATTAGTAGACGCCTCCCAATGTGAGGTATCACTGCGGGCCGCACAATTATAAATTTCCGGCGGGGGGGGGGGGGGGGGGTTAATATATTGTACCTTTTTGTTTAGCAAGTTAAAAAAGCAAGCAATTCTTTCGTATGTAAGTTCCCATGTGTTGCTACCTCCGTCCTTCCTTCTTGTATTCATGATACAGCATCAATTCTTAATAAAAATAATAATACACGTAAGATGATATTATTATATAATAATAAAAAAATTAGATCTGTAATGAAATCTTTCTGTTTTTTCATCCACTTCCCGAACTACTGAAATATGTGAATTTTCGCATACGTGATAAAAAAAAAATTATTTATTTATTTGTTTATTTATCTAAATAAAAAGTATGTTCATATGAGGTTTTTCGTTGCCTGTTTCACAAGGATATACCTGTGTCGAGGCAGGAGGATTACAATACTTACAATAACATAATTAACCAATATTATAATTTACTTCGCTTTATTAGTACGTGATTAGCATTTTTTTTATTCCATATTTTTTTTACCTGACCACGCCTTCACTGTACCGTGTCAATTTTCTCTGGGTCTTCCACTGCCCCCCGAAAAGTCTCAAACGTCCAGGGGGTTTTAACATCCACGTTGAAGTAGGTACATTTCGCGAGTTTATAATCGACTTACGAGTAGGATGTAGGATGTGGTCAAAAACCAGCTGAGAGTTTTAAAATCAAATGTCAATCAATTAAAATCTACGTTTTAAAATCATAAGGTGCACGAAATATTTGAAAAAAGCTGGATAATAAAATTGAACATGAAAAAAATATATTTTGAAAGAAAGCGGCAGATATTTGTGCGGGCCGCACATCCCCGCACAAATATCCACCGCTGGCCGCAGTTTGACGACCACGGATGTAAAGCGTAAAGTATCTAGGCATATAAATCGATTAAAATCTTAAATGGACAGAACAGATAAACTATACCTACAACAAACAAATTTAAAAAATACTTAGGTACATATCTATCTACTTACTTTTAACGATTACAAATGTTCTTGGCAAAGAGAACTCATTGGAATCTACACAGCCCAATCATTATTAGAATCTGGAATAATAGGCCACTTGCATCACATTTTTTTAAAAAAAATTCCGGTTTAGGCACGGACATATGAATATATCTGGACCTGCCCTAAGTGATAAAAACGTATTATTTCCCCCTCCACATGGCGCCGGCTGTAGCTCCTCCTTGGAACCGGCTCGCTCCATGGGGAGGGGATATAGCCTCGCTTGAATCTAAAATGTGTGACGTCATCATTCTTGCCGTGAACAGCGAGAAGCTGACATCCATACATTTAACGAAATAACGGCAGCTTGTGCTATACAATATATCTACGTATCAATGTACACATAGCGAATGTGGGCGGTACTCCAATGTGCTCGTCACAGGGTGCTGGTTACAGGGGTAAGTAAATTATGAAACATTTGTAAAAGTGTTTTAACTAAACACGGAAACAAAATATTGATATGTGTATTGGCGCGAGTCTTTTTGGGGCGAGCATTTGGCCTTAGCAAATATGTTTTGAACGTGGCAAGCAATTCGCGCTCCCATGTAAAAAGGTCTATTCATTCAAAGCAGATTTTGCTTTTATGAACTAAATGGTGATATTGTAATGCGAGATGCCTATATACTGTCAGATTGATTGTTCAACGAATGACAGTCATCTTTCCCCTCTTCGCTCTCCATAGTTTGGTTTTACCCCTCATCTGTAATTGCTTGTCTATCCATTTGGATGTCTATGGGTTTAGGCAAATATTCTAAGACATTCTGTATTTTTTTTTTTTTTTTAATCGTATTTTTGAAACCCTGGGGATTTTTTGAAAATTTCAAACCGAAAAATCAGACCATTTTTTATAAACCGGAATGACGGGACATAATTTTATAGGTGTGAAAAAACGATAATTACGTAGCCGAAAATCATTTAAAAAAAAGAACGTTTTCCACACGAATGGCACAGGAGAATAACGAGGCACACCAAAAATATTACATCTCATAAATATTTTTTTCCTTGATCTTGCTTAGTGATCATAAATCATTATAATGTACAGCGTCTATATTACTAAATTCAATATAATATACTTGAACTTGTAAATTGTAATAATAATAAGAATATTATAAAATTTTATTTGGTTAAAATCAGCACCATAATCATTATACCTCTAAAACATGTACCGACATCATCTTCACGTTCTGAAGAGAACCCCGTACCCATTAATTGTACGGGGTTCTCTTCAGAACATCTGTCAAAAAATCAAACCAAATGATAAGTTCGCAGAGAACAAACAATAAATCTAGTGAACGAATTCAAAAATTCGCCTGAAATCAAAGTGAAGCCATATAAAAAAATAAATCAGTGTGGAATTTTATAAAATTAATAGGAACATTTTCGGCGACGGGACATTTTCATGTAGTGACGTCACGAGCCCAAATAATGGATTTATTTATTTAAAAATAAAAAAAAACTGTACATTTCTAAAAATTTTTACTAACATTTTCGTAATCTTAGTAAAAAACTGTATCCACACGATTTTTTCCAAGTCGTTATGAAGTCCATGCAAGTGGCCTATTGGATGGGAAAGTGCAAATGACGGGGGTTTGTGGGTATATTGTGTAAGTATTGAATCGTCTTACTTATTCGCTTTGCCATCTACACACTTACACAATATACCCACATAACCCCCAAACCACTTTAAATCTTCTAATCATAACGCAAAACTTATCTTCAAAATTCTATACATGTCCCTAACTTTTATTAAACGACAAAAATTGAACAAGATTTCGTTCAGGGGCCGTTCAAGTATTACGTAACGCAGTGGGGGGGGGGGGGGGGGGCGTTCGAACAATGCGTTACGTAACGTGTTTTTCTTTATTTAGATAAAAAAATAGGGAATTAAAATCTTCCAAGTTGGCAATCCTTTTCGTTCTCGAAATCTCTTGTTATTTTTATTACCGCAAACGCGATTAAAACAAGAATAAAGATATTTAAGCGACTTTCCAGTACTTTGCGCAACTCGCAACTTAATTGTGACTTTCAGGTAAAAATTGTCATTTGGGCGTTACGTAACGTTTAGGGGGGGGGGGGTGGTACGGAAAAACGTTACGGCGCGTTACATGGTCAAAAATCTTCGAAAATTGCGTTACGTAATACTTGAACGTCCCCCATACGTTTCTATTATCGAACCGAACTTGTTAATCAAGATGGCGACAACTGAACAACTGAAATTATTAGTGCGTGCGTCTCTATAATTTCTAACATTTTGCGGAATGATCTTGAGAATATGTTATTAAAAAGGCACAAAAACGTCGTTTTTGGATTAGAAATAGATTCTAAGAACAATTGAATTAGGTACATCCAATAATATTTTGAGAGAGATGGTATTAAAATATTAGAGAACATACTGGAGGATGATACGTTTTTAGATTTTCACGGTCAAAAGTTTTTTTCATTATTGGTTTTTGGGGTGTTATGCCGTGTTGCGCTACCTCCTTATTTAGCCTAAAGAAGGAAGTAGCGCAACACGGCATAACACCCCAAAAACAAATAACGAAAATACTGGAGCTTATCTAAATCCTTTACAAATTTCGGAAGAACAGTTGTTGAAATTTTAACTTTCTAAAATTCAAGACAAATTTCAAAACAGGATACTTACTGTTGCGAGCAACATTAAAAACATTGTTAAAACAAAATTTACAAATAAATTGAGATATTTGGCAAAAGGAGATTTATTTTCAAGTGTCCACTATTTTTTGGTTTCATAACCAATCCTAATTTCTTCTTGTCCATGGTTCTGAATGTCTCTTTTTTATGTCTACTGGAGTCAATCCCACGACACCATTGACCTAGTCGGACCTAGTATAACTTGGTCGAAGCGCGACGCCCATTTCGAAAATATATTATTTACTGTGTTTTCACGGGAATTTCTATTTTTAGACAAATCTTGCTTTTGATCCCAAAGACAGGGATGGCTTTGGTTCAGGTCAATAAATCCAATACGAATACATCATTCATATCATCCGACCGATTTAGATATCTTTTCATTGAAAAAGACGCCATAATAGTAGGTATGTCTAACGTCAATTTTCGCCCACAAGGAACTAAAAATCGCAAGCGAGTTGATATGTACCTGGGGGATGGTTTTTTCTACCCGAAGTGTGGGCTGCCTATGGCAACATATAGCGCTTGAAAACAATTTTTTTTAAATTTATTTGTTTTTTGTCTGTAGGTAGGTATTTTCAGTGTGTAGGTTAGGTAGGGTTCAGGTAGGGTGTGTGTTTTTATACGAGGTTTCCAAGTAAGTTGTTTGTCAAGTGTAGCTCCAAGATATTTGAGTAGGGTGTGTAAAGAGCCGAATATTTTCTTGGCTTTGGTCAGTGTGTTTTTTATGTGAGGTTTCTAAGTAAGTTGTTTGTAAAGTGTAACTCCAATATATTTGGCAGTGTTTAGCCACGGTATGACCTGGTCGTACATCTTTATTTCCTCTCTGGGAGCCCTGCCTCCCTTTCTGTGGGAGAAAAAGACGGCTACGATCTTCGAGGGATTACGTCTATACGCGACAGGTCATACCAGTCTTGGAGTTTATTTGATTTGAAGTTGGTGGGTTATCATCCTGGATGAATTGTATCTCACCATAACGGTGATTATGCATAGAGAGCTGAAATTGCACCATCTCTGCATAGAGAGCTGAAATTGAGTTTTTGTCAATTGAGGGGGGAATGTCGTGTATACATACATTGAAGAGAGTTGGTGACAGCTGTGATCCTTGCGGCACCCCTGCTGTCATGAAACTGAGAGAGAATTTTTTTCAGAAACGAATTTTTTGAGTGAGCCCCTCTGTATTTCAGTTGGAGAGTACGCAGGTGAAGAAATGATTTGAAGACACCGAGGAATTGAGGATCGATGCAAGACCTTGCCGAAAGCTTTAGCGATGTCTAGGAAAATACCTCCAGTTGAACGTTTGGAGTTAAAGCCTCCGATGATAATTTCTAAGACTCTCAGGAGTTGATGGAGGGTGGGGTGTTTTTCTCTAAAGCCGTGTTGCTCTGCAGGTAGGGTTGATGTCTCGTTAATGTGCTTGAGGAGCCGAGTGAGTAGATTTTTTTCATATATCTTACCAATATTTGAAAGAAGACTTATTGAACGGGGGTTTTCGCAGAAGAGCGGATCTTTTCCCGGTTTCGGGAGAACAATGACGTGCACATGTTTCCAACTTTTGGGGAAATAGCGTAGGCTGAAGTCTGAATTAATTAGGTTTACTATTGCAAGTATTCTTTTTGGGCAGGGCTTTAAGAGCAAAGTTTGTGACGCCATCCGGCCCGGGAGCTTTTTATTTTTTCGGGCATTTATGGCACGAATAACTTCGGTCGGTGTGGTGAAGTGGATGTTTGTAGTGGGGAGGTGATTTAAAATGCTATTAATTTTGCGGTTGACGTTAGCTATGTGATTTAGATCTGCGTGTTTAAAGCTGGGGCTGAATTGAATTTCCAGACTGTCGGCGAGCGCCTCCGCTTTTGCCTGATCGTCGAATACGAGACCGCTTTCGGCGTGAATGGGGTGATTTGGGGAGGGAGAAGCTTGAAGAGTTTTGAATAATTTTCACAGGGATCCATCCTGTGGGTTTATCTCTTGAATTTTCATATTCCACGTCGAGTTTGAGTGATCTTGTAATTTTTTCTAATGAGGGCTTGAGTGCGATCGAGTGTGGTTTTCAATCTTAGATTTTGATATTTTTGCCAGTGGCAGCGAAGGATATTTTTGGTTTTGATGAGATCTTTAATTGAATTTGGGAAGTTTTCGAGAAAGGCTGCAGGACGGTAATGTTTCGCGCCATCTCATTTCGTAGTTTAAAATTCAGTTAATTTAAACGATTCACCTCTTCAATGCATATAAAAATCATATGTAAATGAAAAAAAAAATGACAATATAGGATACGAGAGAGCCTATGCAGTATGCAGCCAAAGACGGTCTATCGATCCGGAAGCGGACCCACTAGTAGAAAAGTCTCTACGAGATCTACATCAAGCGGAGCAGACGAATGTCGCCGACATTCACTTCAGCACGCCGAGCGAAGTTGCCATCATAATTAAAAGCGATTGAAGGCAAACAAGGCGCCGAGAAGCGACCAAATAAAATACACAACATCCAATTCAAACTTTTTTTGTTCAATGCACAAACATTCTGCGATACTTATCAATTTAGCTTGGGTGTCGGTCGTCACCATAGTTTTTTTTTTTAAATTATCTTTATAGATTTTTTAAAGAAAAACAAACATTCACGGATTTCGAATAACCTGGCTATATTTGAAAATCTCATACTACCACCACAATAAGCGGAAAATGTTGCTTGTGTCGTGATGGAGGACTCAGCCAGTCGAGGAATTGAACACATGACGCCTGGGTGGGACCCATAGACATCCAAATGGATAGACAAGCAGTTACAGATGAGGGGTAAAACCAAACTATGGAGAGCAAGAGGGGAAAGATGACTGTCATTCGTTGAACAATCAATCTGACAGTATATAGGCATCTCGCATTACAATATCACCATTTAGTTCTTAAAAGCAAAATCTGCTTTGAATGAATAGACCTTTTTACATGGGAGCGCGAATTGCTTGCCACGTTCAAAACTTATTTGCTAAGGCCAAATGCTCGCCCCAAAAAGACTCACGCCAATACACATATCAATATTATCTTGCCGTGTTTAGTTAAAACACTTTTACAAATGTTTCATAATTTACTTACCCCTGTAACCAGCGACGAGCACATTGGAGTACCGCCCACATTCGCTATGTGCATATTGATACTTAGATATATTGTATAGCACAAGCTGCCGTTATTTCGTTAAATGTATGGATGTCAGCTTCTCGCTGTTCACGGCAAGAATGATGACGTCACACATTTTAGATTCAAGCGAGGCTATATCCCCTCCCCATGGAGCGAGCCGGTTCCAAGGAGGAGCTACAGCCGGCGCCATGTGGAGGGGGAAATAATACGTTTTTATCACTTAGGGCAGGTCCAGATATATTCATATGTCCGTGGTGGGACCCAAACAATTCGGCCAACTCGACCACTGACCGGTTACTTTATTGGTAAGGTGCCGGTTACTGGCGGTTACCAGTGTAAAATAAATCCCTAAACTTAGTTTTATTGGAATCATGCAAGGGAACAAGTCGTCATTAGGTAGATATCTATAATATGTCTAAAAATATTTACTTAAATAAAACATGAAATTCATCATAATCGATAATCTTTTTATAAATTTCGGAAAAAAATCAATAAAAATAAAAAAACCTATCTATGTTCTTGTTGTCGTTTAAATAAGCTTAAATATTATTATAATAAGAAAAGAAAACACACCCAGTTATGCAAGGGCGGATTTAGGGGGGGTGCCCCCCCCCCAGAAAAAAATCCTGAATTGTTGTTTTTTTGCCCGTCCGCCCCTTGTGCCCCCCCCCCAGAAACAAATCCTGGATCCGCCCTTGCAGTTATGAAACTGTCAAATTACGTAGGTAGATATAATGCAGTTATAATATATGCAGGTATTAGGTATGTAATGCGGGTAATCATGATCTCAGATCACCATAAAACGTAGTCAAGGAGGTCCTACCCACCTGTTATCAAAAATCAAATAGGTATCTAATCAAAGTTGTTTTTTTGCAATCAGTCCATGCACAAAGGAGGCCATGGGAAAATAATTTCCCCAAGGCCATGGTGTGTGGAGGTGTGTGATGTTGTGTGAAGGTCTTTTTGAGGAGAGGAAGAAGTGAATATGGGTCGTGAAGATACCCATTTTGTAAGGAGGAAACACAGAGGTCACTCCACAGCAGAGCTGTTTTTTTTTTTTTCGTGAGCTCCACACAGGAGGCCCTGAGGAAAATAATTTCCCTCAGGGCCTATGTCATCTTTGGGGATGCTGTGTGGAGGGTTTTTTAAGGAAAGGAAGGAGGGGAGAGTTCTGGGAAGGAAGAGGGTTTAAGGGGTGGGTAGGAATCTGGGGTTAGTGTGTCAGTGTCTCCAAGACCTAGACAAACCTCACCCCATGAACCCGGGCACCCCTGCTAAATCACCAAACGTAGCGAACCACTTGGGGTGACCTATGGCAGAGGTGTTGGTTATCCAATAAAGGTTCCCGGGGCGGCGGTACCCATTCCCGCCTCCCAATTTCTGTTGAACTCAACAACGAATCGTAGAAGCGTCCCGGCCAAGTCCCGGCTCATGTGACAAATATCAACCGCGTACGCTTGTGTTGAGCGTATCAACCAAAGATATTGAAATATAAGAGATGTGCAATCCGCAGTTTTTACTGGGTGGGACTGTGCTTCTTGGTGTCGCCGATATTCTTAACAAATTAACGAACAAACTAAATTAACAAATAAACTAAACGAACGTTAAACTAAATGAACGAATTCTTTCCTTATTCAAACTATATTATTAACTAGTACTAACTGCACACCTTAAAAAAATCAACTTAAGTGAACAAATTCTTTCCGTTTGCAAAGTACCTACTCCCATTAGGTACTAGTCCGCCGACAGTCGGGCGGAAATCATAGTATATTTCTTCGGTATTTCAATATCTTTGGTATCAACCGTGTGTTTTAAGCGCTTGTTTGGCGTGTTTCCCGACTACGCATCCGTGTCGAGGGGGTCAATGACGCTAGTTCCTCGGAGCATCTTTCATTTAAATACCGATATAACAAGGACAGCATTCCACCCGATACCTGTGCTCTAAAGATTGCAACCCATTTGTTAAGATAGTATGATTTTTGAAATCATTTTAGTACCTGTCACTGGAAAATAAAATAAAAAATTAGATTAGGGTCGCGTACTTCAAATATATTCGTACTTTGGGTCGCCAGCCAAAAAGGTTAAGAACCACTGTATTAGAGAATCTGCGAGCCCTGGACAGTACACCTAGTTTTTGAGAGGCTAACTTGGTATTTTAGTCTAAAAGCCTGAATTTCTGGCGTTTTTTGAAGATCGATAATATTTAAAACAATTAATAAAATTGACAGATAAAACAATTAATATTTCAACTGTATTACATTTTTTATAATGAATTTATTTATAATTCACAAAAAAAATATAAACATATATTTCACAAAGTTACACGCTGTTGAAGAAGAGGGGGGAAAAAGGTGTCCATCTTGTCACGATTTTCGCCCTTCTGGTCATCCGAAAAACAAAAAAGGTAGATTCTTTACCAGTACAAATGTCATTATGGTAGGAACCAGGAAAAATTAAGAAAAAAAAATCTCACATAATGGCGACTACCAGAAAATATGTTTTTCCGTTATTTTTTAACTTTGCCGAATTTTTAAAAATAGTCAAAATTAAAAATTTTATTTTTTGTTGGCACTGTAGAGGAATATATAAAGAAAATTAATGCAAAATTTTAAGAAAATCGGTCAATTAGAACTTGAGATTTTGTGACAAACGTTTCGAAAAAAGTAGTTTCGAGAAAAACGTGTTTTCTATTTAGAATGTGAATTTCTATCTTGAATATCTAAATTAGCGAAATAAGAATAAAATACTAGAATACCCCCCTAACTCTGGCCGCGATGGAGCCCGGTACCTAAACTCGTAAGACGCAATTTTGAAGATTTTTGACCCCCCTCCCCCCATGTAACGCGCCGTAACGTTTTTCCGTACCACCCCCCCCCCCCCCCCCCTAAGCGTTACGTAACGCCCAAGTCACAATTTTTACCTGAAAGTCACAATTTAGTTGCGCAAAGTACTGGAAAGTAGCTAAAATACCTTTTTTCTTGTTTTAATCGCGTTTGCGGTAATAAATAAAACTAGAGATTTCGAGAACGAAAAGGATTGCCAACTTGGAAGATTTAAATTCCCTAGTTTTTTATCTACATAAAGAAAAACATGTTACGTAATAGACGTGGGCAAAATTGAATGACCGAATTAAATTAATAAATTCAATCTTGTGACACTCGATCTAATTCTCAATTTCAAAAGGTATTGATTCTTCATTCCTTACCTTTGGCCTTGCATCCTACGATTTTTAATGATACCATACATTTTTAATTTCCATTTATTTTACTGTTAAATTATTTCAATGAATAATGTGTTCCGTAAACTATTTAAATATTATATTGTTTCATAGGTATTTAAATATTATTAAATGGGTGGCGCGCCGCGAAGTGGTCGACGGACGGTATTGTGAACGACTCGCTTATTACGATTGTATCCCGCTACCGCCGCACCGCCATTTTAAAAACACCCAAACATCATCAAACTCCATGTCCCAAAACGCGGCCGCGATTCAGCCGAGTTGCCCGAGCATCTCTTTCACGCAAGGAATATCATTTGTCCTAATCAATAGTCCTGAGATAGTCCTAATAAAGGTCCCCGCCGTCCCAGGTCCGTGTTCAATGTCCGCGTCCCAGGTATTTAGTCTGTCGGAATCGAGATTGTCCGAAGCGCTTTATTCAGGAATTAAAACAAAAGTCTTTTTCACTTGTGACGTCATCGTCTTTTGTAAATCTCAGACCCAGAAATGATGTCAGACGTCATCGTCCACGTCAATCTCAGATCTGTCCCAAACGCATCCCAGTCCTAGGTCCGCAGCTCGCGAGTAAATCAAGTCACTGTGAGGTAAGACACAAAACACTAGTCAAAAGTTACTAATTCATTCCTCAATGCCAGCCCTTAATCCGTCCGTGCGGTTCATTCATTCCCCCGCGCGCCAAGCCGTCAATTTCATTACATAGTTAGTCGAAAACTTTCGACTTTGAATCCGAACATCAGCTAGAAAAGTGAGAAGCTAAAATGATGCTTATCGGATTTTTGGTACGTACGAAAGATATCGGAATACAAGTACCTACCTACTTTTAGACGTAGATCTTGGGTAGATATAATATGTAAATTTGCAGATATTATAAGGCCAATTAGCTGTTGTTAGCTGTCATAAAATACTCATCTTAATGTTAAAATGTATGTTTACATTAGATCACGTGAAGTGGAACAATTATAAGTTTAATAAATAAAATAAAATTAATAAAATTTTAAGGGTGAAACGAAAACCTGTATAATTTTAAGATGTAATTGCTAGCAATAAATACATTTTACATACGAAAAATTACGACACTAAAAAAAGACAAACACATACGGCTTTAGCCGTGTTTAGTGACCAGATCTGAATAGCCAGGTACTTCCCAACCTTCCTCTTCCCACCTCCTTCCCCTCCCCACTACCTTCAGCCTCACAACATACCCCAATTGGGAATGCCATAGTCTCACTGGCTCCAGACGGGAGCAGCTGAGATTCTTGTGCGGTAATCACTGAAAAAAAAAAAAAAAAAAATAGGATTTAGACTGCGAGATAATAAGATAGAATAATTGGTCTCCTTATTGTTTCGTAGCCTATTGGTCTCCTCTTTGTGCGGTGCTTCGTAGCCTCCCCACTCATTGTGATTTGAAATTCGATGAAACGAAAAAGCGACACTAAAAAGAGACAAACACATTAATCTATAGGTTTTAGTCTGCGAGATAATGAGATAGAATAATCGGTCTCCTCTTTGTGCAGTGCTTAGTAGCCTATCAGTCTCCTCTTTTGCGGTACTCCGTGGCCTCCCGGTCTCCTGTGCGGTGTTAGCCTCCCATTCGTTTAATTTAATTTCTTATTTTTTTTTATTGTTTTTTTTTTTGTTTTTTTTTTGAGATTTAATTGAATTAAAGGAATCAATTCAAAAGGCCATGGGAATCAGACTGAATCGATTCACTCCTGGGAATCATTCTGTCCACGTCTATAATACGTAACGCGTTGTTCTCGTGACGTTTCACAAGACCCCCCCCTCCCTCCCCCAAGTGCGTTACGTAATACTTGAACGGCCCCTAACTTAGATTTACCCCAAGCATATCAATGGAGGGCCTGTTCGGAAAATTATTTTACAATAACAAATTGCGTCAAATTCATTGTCAATTGTAAAAAAAAATGTCCTTTTTGTCATATGTAACAGAAGGATCATTGTCATGTAGCGGCGTTACCTGGAGCCGATAACGCGCATTATTTTGTATTTATTCTCACACAGCACGTACCTCCAAACATACATATTATTATTATATCTAGTATCTAGCGTCTAGCCAGTTTTGACATTGACATTGACAAGAACAGACCTGCCGGTAGATTATATTACCTATACATAGAATTTGAATACAAGGTGTCCGGGGGTAAAGTGCACTAACATGCCATCTTGATACTTCACTGTGTCTTAGCAATGTTGATATAAATATTCCCAATTCTCATTGTTAAAGACGCCATAATATGTTTCACCTGAACACATTTAAAAATAATATCGCCTATTTTAGCCCTCTGACCCAAATGTGTCGACTATATAATAAGATAGAGTGTGCTGAAGTAGATATTTTTGCTGATAATTTATATGGATTCAAAAAAATGCTCTGCGATTACTGAAAATTTATTATGTCTCATGTGTGTCTTTAATTATGTCTCTTGTCTTGCCTCTCTTTAATTGTCATTTGAGTACTTGTATTTTTATAATTTTCTATTTCTAACTGTTTTTTTTTTGTTTTATTTTATCTAATTTTTATTTAAACTGTTTCAAAATTTGACCATTGAATTTGGTTGATTGATTTTATATAAATTTTTACCCAATTTTCTTATTTGTATAATTAACTGAGTTTTTATAACTGGGTTGTTCTCACGCGTATGAGAACAATCTGTAAAAACCCAGTATAAATAAATAAACAGGTGAGATCATTGTACACGACGCGTCGCGACGCGACGGTAGAAGTAAAAAAAGATGAATAACTTTTTTTTCCAAATACCATCCTTTTTACTTTCTACAAACAATTTAGGTTTTTTATCGTTGTTTTTTTAAATTGTCTTAACCCTAAGGCCTTTAACATTTTGCAATGTCGGTGTTTAAAAATAAAATACTCTTCTTGAAAGACTCTTTCGATTTTAGTATAACAAATAATAAACAATTAAAAATATCAAAGTTTTGAAAAAGTTTTTAAAGTAAGTAGTTTACCGATGGTTTTATAGTGTAAACTGTAATTACTATTTTTTTACATTAACCCCACACAGGAGGCCCTGAGGAAAATATATTCCCTCGGGGCCTATATCATATTTGTGGATGCTGTGTGAAAGGTGGAAGAAAAAGGTATGAGGACTAGGTAGGAATTTAGGGATCAGTATGTCCAGGAGTGACGGACGTATGAATCCATACGTCCATCGAGATGATAGGTCGTGGGCAGGGTTGCCATACGTCCGTAATGCGGAGGGAATCCTAAACAGTCCGGAATTTATACAATTAAGCGGAAATTGATATAAAAAAATGAAATAAACCAAATTATTTTTATTACAAATAAAAGTAAAAACATCACTTCTGATATTTAATGCTCCCGAAAAAAATATTGTTCAACATTTCCGAATCTTTAAGACGACAATATACCCTAAAATATATTCAGAATCTTAACGACGACGTAAGTAAAGAAGCCGTGTATATAAATTGCGATTCGCGACCCATGCACTGGACGGACCTACTGTCGAATTTGAGAAAAGAAGAAGAAGATAAATAATGTGGGAATCTTAACGACGTAAGTGAAGAAAGCGTGTAAACAAATATACGTCGTATTGTACGAACGTACGATCGAATTCATCCTAGCAGGCCTGGAGATTCGACCTTTCTGCCGCGTTCATTTTAATTAATTCTGAAGAACGTGCTACAAATATTTAAAATGTCTCTCCATGTTGTCCTCCCGAAATTATTAATTCATCGGCTAGAAAAATAAAATCTGGTGCTTACCGCTAACTTTGTAGTTGAAAAACGGGTTACATAGTTTTGAAATCGTTGTACGTAAAATATATTAATGGTAAGGTACTGTTTTTATTAATCTAAAATATAAATAACTCGCATTTCTTGTGCGGCATGGAAATAAAAAAAGTTATTATAGTTACGGATTCACCGGAAATGATTAAAATGTGAGTTTTGAGCATATTAGGAATGTATACCGCCTTAATAATAGTTTTGTAGAACATTTCGCAAGTCAGATTTTTTAAATTTTACTGTGGAGAATCGACTTGACAGACTCTACAGACAGGGCTGGGCAAAATACATGCTTTGCTGTAATTAAAATACAAATTACAAAATACTTTTTCGCATGTATTTAAAATACGAAATACAAAATACTTTCAAGTCGTGTATTTGAAATACAAAATACAGTATTTTCACCATTTTTTTAATTTCAAATACAAAATACAAATTACAAAATACATTTGATTTTGGTAGAACCTTTAGTTACAATTAATTTTCGTAAGTGCCCTATTATCTAAGGGTGCGTTTCCAAAGAAGCAAAGCTGAGCAGAGTGAACAGAGTGTAACAGAGTTGAATGTAACAGAGACGTGCAAAAATTGACGAATCATATTGCTTAGAAGACACATCTCGTCTCCGCACTTGTAAAGTTTTGTTGTATTATTCATCTAAAAAAGATGAAACTTTATTAAAACTTTTGTGGTATTAACATCTTTATTAGATGAATAATACCACAAAACTTTACAAGTTACTTTTGGTATAGGACATATAGGTGTTATATTATAATAATTATTATTATAATAACACTAGCAGTTTTCCGGCATGTGTTGCAATGCCACTTTCAAAGAAATAAATTGTTTCTCCCGCCAACCCCCCTCCCGCGTTCGATATACTCAGTCCCAGTACATTCAGTTTTCAAACAACTCGCGTGCCAGCTATTAAATTTTTTTTTTCAAATTTTCATTTTTCACGTATTACAAATATTCATTTTTGTGTATTACAAGAACAATCAATCAAATCTGGTACCTAACATAGGTACCTATTTAAAATATCTATAGTTTAAAAAATTCATAGACAATTCTTTGATTACAAAAAAAACAGCTGCCTGCTAAATTCAATTTCATCAAACGTGCGAAGTTAAAACAGTCGTTAATTTTTCTGAAATTATCCAAATTTCTGTGTAATTTTCATAATTTTTCTTTCCGTAAGAACCTTCTACAAAGTAGGTATTAGAAAACTTAAAAAAATAGGTAAAATCGTTCTGAAGTTATGGCGTGTCCAAGGGAAACAATGATTCATTTTTATATACATAAATGACATTTATATAGTGCAGTTTTGTGTTATTTCACTTCAAGTTCGCTCTACAGTAATTAACTTAAAAATAATCTAGTATTCAGTCAAATTATTCCTACAGTGCTAGATCTAACACTATGATACAAAAATGTACAATACAAAGCTCTGACAAGTAAAATATAATATAATACAAAATGTACAATAACAGTGCTATTATAGCCACTGGACAATAATAATAAAAAATGTGCAGTACATTATAAAGCAATGATAAGAGAACTACAAATAATCATTAGTAAGAGTTCTAGCACAGGACAATAGGACAAGATTAAAGCGTTTTTAGTCTATGTATTACTATGTCAGTTTATTTTTCATTATCATTATTAAGACAGCTAAATGTATTTGAAAATGTATTTTGAAGCCATAAGTAGGTATTTGAAATACAAATTACAAAATACATCAGCAGCAGGTAATTGAAATATCAATTACAAAATACATTGTTAGGAAGTAATTGAAATACAAATACAAAATACGTATTTGTATTTCAAATACGTATTTCAATTACAAGTAATTCAAATACTGCCCAGCCCTGTCTACAGAAAGCCTGTTCTTTCTTTTGACCATTGAGTTCACATTAAGGAAAAGACCCATTCAACATTGGCATTTTGAGCCTGTATCGCAAATAGGTATATAAGAGCATATCTTTGTTAATTCCGTAACTTTCGAAAGTCCGGAATTTTTATCAAATATCAGGAATTTTCTTCGGGTTTTTGATTTTTTGATCTGGGAACCCTAGTCGAGGGAGACCTAACCTAACTTAACACGAAACCAAAAAATACATATTTAATTAGATAAAGCTAAGTATTACAAAAGTTATCGTCAATTCTTTTTTTTTCGTTTAGTACAAAAATATTTATTTAAAAATTCGCAAACCTTGACAAATATTTTTCAAATAGGTACTAATTTTCGTTTCATAGAATTATTACAAAATTTTCAGGAGCTTTCGTGGTATTTTAATGCAAATTGAAAGCGCGGTATTCTCTCTTTCTAAAACTGTTTAAATCATATTTCTCACCGTAATACAAAATGAGATAGCATACCTTTTATGAGACCGTGGCAGGCTGGGAGATATATCTTCCAGAAATACTCTACCGAAGAACATCTCCCAAATTTACCCAAGGTGTTAACATTGAAAATCCAAAAAAGTTATTCATATTTTTTTACTTGCATTTTACTATCATGTAAAATTTCGTTCCGAAGTTAGGGCACTTTACCCCCGGACACCTTGTATAATATTATAGGTACATAAATATAGATAGGTACTTGCCATTTTAATCTGTATACCTAATTGGCAATTGCTATATCGTATCATGAATCAGAAATCGGACGTCAGTCGGGTTATGTGTGGTGTAATGTGTAATATATCGGCGATCGCCGAAGCGAACAGATCTGTTAAGTGAATCAGTTGTAATTCCTTGAATTTTGAAAAGTGCAGTTGTAAAAAAATAGGACCGGATATCCCTTCAGCCAGGTACCTACTTTCATAAATACATTCCATAGATAAAGTTATATTTAGATTTTGTTAGGCAGGTAGGTAGGTAGGTACTGTTGACAGTGGTGACTGTTCTTTATCAAGTTTCATAATACTCTAGTACCTACTGGTAAACCGGTTTGTGAAATTATGTGAGTGATTGTGAAATCGTAAACTTATTTACAAGTTTAGTACCTACTTATTCGTAGTGTGTTATCAAGCGCTCGCTAAAATTCACTTTTAGGAATGTATATCAATTATTTTGTGTCTCAGTGCTGACATTGATAATTGAATACATACTTAAATAATCATATTTATTCTTATCTACAACGTTGTGTTTTGTTTATGTTAAGTCCGGTCTCCTGCGACCGAAAACACAAGCATTGCCTCAAATATTTCGAAAACATTGGTTCAAACATTCAAAATGGGGCGTGGCCTTGCAATGTTTGAGTTTTCCGCGGTCAATGGAAAGCATTCTCCTCCCGGGTGAAACAGGGATGGCAGAGGAGTGGATTATTTAATTTTTTGACAACAGCCGCGCGATGCGGTCAGTCATGGAGAATAAATCGCAAACCAATAAACCTATATAACAAATGTTTGTACTGTGTAGCCACACATATTTGTTTTTCGATTAAAGGGGTGAGTCCTTTCGCATTTAAAGGCGTTATCCAACGGGTAAACTCTGAAGATTGGTAAACATGATCACACACATATCAAACAGAAAATAAAGGTTGATGATGTGAAATTGATGATGATGTCATCAACAAAAAATTACTTTATTATTTTTGTTTAATTATTTGTTTACAATTTTTTATAAATTAGCCTTCTTCTGAAAGTATTTACCATAGACATCCAAATTCAATAGACCAGAAATAACAGGTGAGGGGAAAAATCAACTATGGCGGTACGAAGAGGGGAAGATGACTGTGATTGGTTGAAAAATTAATCTGACAGTATATAGGCATCTCGCATTATAATATCGCCATTTAGTTCTTAAAAATAACATCTGCTTTTTAATGAATAGACCTTTTTATGTGGGAGCGCGAATTGCTCGCTACGTTATTAACATATTTGCGAAGTCTGAATAAGCAAAGTAAAGTTCGCATCTTTTCACAGACAACTATTTGGTTGCCGTTTAAGACACTTTTACAAATGTTCCATAATTTACTTACCCCTGTAACCAGCGAGGAGCACATTCGAGAACCGCCCACATTCGTGATGATCGACAGATTTTAGGGTTATCACAACCGCTCTGTTGCTATATAATTACATAGTATAAAATGAAGTCACTCAAAATGTATGTGCGCATTGATCTTTTAAAATACGCAACGGATTTTCATGCGGTTTTCACCAATAGATAGAGTGATTCAAGAGAAAGGTTTATGTGTATATTACATGCTTATTATAGTAGAGAAAAACCGAGAAATTCCAATATTCAATTCAGGCAGCGGGCAGCAGGCAAGCGGGTGGTGAGGATTTTATAAAGGTTGGGTAATGGCGTTGTGTTTCGTTAGCCACAGCAACGTGTGGCCGGGTCTGCTAGTTAATAAAAATAATGTAATTATCTCTTTTAATTAAAATTATTTTACCTAAATTATTTCACACGTTATTTAATTACAATAATACGTAGCACGTAGCAGTTACATTATTATTTGCTCCTTTTTGTAGATACTCTTAGTATCGCCCCAACTGCTTGAAATGGCTTTAGGCGTGTTTAGTGACCAGATTTACATAGATAGGTACTTCTCACCACCACATCGACGCATTGTGTATAGGCAACAACTTCCCCCCTCCCCCCTAAACCTCCCGACTTATCTGGGTTCTGCAAATCGGATCGTGCGTAGCCAGGAGTGGGGTATTAATTGGAATATTTTGACGACGAAGGTGCTTTTTATTTATTTTTTGGGTATAATATTTTTTGTTTAGCTACATTTAAGCATATATCAGCAGAAACTTAGTAAAACTGTATTATATACCTACACCGACACAGTAACAGTATTCTCAGACTATGCATAATATTGTTTAAAGAAATAATATTTATATAATATATATAACTTCCATTAAATTATTTCTTACATTGTCTATGGACAATGGAAGAAGTGAAAAGAAAAAGACAAAAAGGGTTAAGGATAACATTATATTTGTGAGAACAGCATTCAATAAACAACTTACAGAGGTTTAAATAACGTACAAAAATAACAGCACAGCTTAAGAGAAAACAACATAACATGTACAGGAGTTATATTATCGATGCTAAAAACAGTACAATAATAACAGCTGAATATATTAAAAAGATGAGCCAACATAGTAAGAAGGTTGACTGTGATGATGGCCGTGAGCACTCATTCTCGTTCCAGCACTCAGCAATACCGTAAATACGAAACAACGCGCTTACCTAACACGTGGTCCGCTGAGACATGACAGTGTGATCCAAAGATAATATAATCGGTGGCGACGTGCGTTAGAAAAATATTTTATTTTAAATTTTGATTGATAAAAAATATCATCGGACAGCAAAATGTCACATACATTTTTCATTCCAAACATGCTCACTGTATCTACATTTTACTTCTAAACATACCATGATGGAGTACATAATTAAGAAAGCAAAATATACAATAACGCCTAATAAAAAAAAACCATACTTTATTCCACGTTTATGAGTTGCGTAAAATTCAAAACTCGTTTAGTAATAAGGCCCTTAAAGTGTGATAAATTTAAAAATTATTGGTTTATTATCCTTTATTAATACCACGGATTTCCAGCAAGAAATAACACATGAAAAGATAGACGTTCCAAATGATACGATTAGATATTTTAGCAGAGCGCAAAAGGCGAAGGCACACCCCTGATTCTTTTGCAAATGGCTGTGTGTTTTACGTCGCAGCTGTGTGTGAACACGCCCTCTGAGCGTTAACACGTGTTCACACACACAACTGTAATATGCGTGGGATGGCGTATTTCGGCATATCGCTCGCCGTACATTCCCAATCGGAATATATGGCGAGAGATATGCTGAAATACGCCATCCCACGCATATTACGGCTGTGTGTAAACACGTTCATGATAGTATATGTTACAAAACTGATAATATAATATTATAATTCGAATAAGCTTAAAATAAAGTAAAATAATGCTTCCCTATGGAATGTAATACGACAATTTGGTTTATTCTCCTTTTCACTTCTATTTTTACACGTTTTCATAGCACAAGCTACCATTTTTGCCTTGTTATTTCGTAAAATGTACTATGTGACTTCGGCGCTGGTCAGAACAAGAATGATGACGTCACGTTTTTAGATTCAAGGGAGGCGGCTCTCGTAAGCCCAGGCGGTTCCATGGAACCGTTATGGGGAGGGGGAAATAATACGCTTTTATTACTTAGGGCAGGTCCATATATTCCTACGTCCGTGGTATTTACCTATACCAATCTTGTTGCACAATTATTTAATACAGTTAGTAAGTAGGTAGGTACTTACCCACTTACTAACTTCGATTGCGATTTCAACAAAAAAATCAATCTAGAAATGAATTTGCTGGTAGCATTATGAACAAAACGTCTAGAATGGTAACTAATCAAAATAATCTATCAAAATCGTGTAAATGTTGTTGATGAATTTATAATTAATTACGAATTCCTATGTAAAATGAAGGTACTAACCTACTTAGGTACCCGGATACCTAAAAAATACATTCACAGAAAAAAAGGTTTTTTTTTAAAGGAAGTGCCTTCTGGTGTTATTTGAACGTAAGCAAATGTGTCATTGACTAAATAGGTATATTTTGGTTCTAGACCATTTCGCACCCGGGGAATAACAATGGCACAACTCAAAAAACCTCCTTTTTCAGGAGAGCAGTTTGAGTATTTGGTGGGAATGTATTATATCAGTTTATTAACCAATAAAAAAACATTATTTTGCAAAAGTTGAAAAGCAGTATATTAATATTTGTTTGGTTTATTATAATAATGAAACAATGATCATTGCGCCATCATTTTCGCATGAATTTAAGTGAAACATTATAATTTAATAACGAAATTAGTCACTATAATATTTTTTTTAGTCACTATAATATTTTTAAGAAATATGCCGTTTTTTTCAAGGATAAAAAATCCAGGAACATTTCTGCATACTTAACTAGGCTTGTTGAAAAAATATCGATATATCGATATTTTTAATTCAAAATATCGATATTTTTAGCCGATATATTTTGATCCGATATATCGATATTAAATATCCACTATCGAAAATTGTATCAAAAACGATATTTTTGTATATTTATGTAACGAAAGTCACTAGAATCCAAAACCGTATAGGAACGAACGGAAAAAGTAACTGTATCGGGTTCGTGACATCTAGCGGTTGAAATTTTAACTATTACTTATTAACTTACAATACTATCTCATATGGTGTAGGTAAGTGCATAGAAATGTATGATATTTTCGGCCATTTCGACTAAGTCATTCCCATAGCGCCTCCCACACGCACACTTTGGAGCGACCGAGTCCCGCGTTACCTCAGGCCGCCGCACAATGGTTTTACTAATACGAGAGCGTCGAAAACAAATCGGAATTTCAAATTGCAGGGACCATTAAATTTTGTTTCTATATCTTGACATCACATACCAGCGCATCTTTCCCCCTATTACCGAACTCAGCAAAACGTTTCGTCGCTGCGTAACACGTCAGCAAAGATTGACTTCCCGAGCAGTCAGGACGTTCGTGTGAAAGTACAACGTTTTTTATATAACATATAGGGACAGATAACTTTTTACACCGCTTGCTGGCAAACTTTTTTCAACGTGGATCCAATACCTGTAGGTGTGTATTAAAGATTTTAAGTTTATTTTTTTCATTTACTAATGCGAAAAATTTGGGATATTTAAAAAAAAAAACATCTCGTGAATTTAAAAAAAAATACGAAGATTTCTGGAATACTTAAGATTAAGGATAAATACTGGTTTGCCTGATACAATAAAAAGGTTTAAAAATATTAGTTAGAAGATAGCTTTTTAGTTTTTTATATTTTTGTAATTATTGTCTAATAAAAATAAATACTGTTAAAAATACCATAATTTTTATTGAGATCTTTGTACATTTAAATAATACACATTGTGTATAAAAATTACCATTGATAATATTGAGCATAATACAGTATTATTTTAAAAACGCAAAATCTTTAAAAATTTGACCGATATATCGATATTTTTTCCACGATATATCGATATTTTTTCCTCGATATATCGACGTCGATATTGATATTTTAATAAATATCGATATATCGAAATATCGATATTTTTTTTCACTTTCGTAATCCCTATACTTAACTCAAAAATGCCATTTTTGGACTTGTGCCATTGTTATTCCCCGTGTGCGATTTAGTCTATCTTTCTTACACGTGCCCGAAATGATATATCACCATTGCATTTGATTTTTTTTCACACAGTTTTGTATGGAAATACAAGCCTAGATTATTGGATCACGAAACACGCTACAAGCTACAAGGCACTTCTTATGTTATTCTCTGTTCTATGGTCTATATTTATATCAATAATCTTTAAAAAAACATTCTACGTTACTAAAAATCGTACTCTTATTTTTAGTAAGTATTTACAAAAACATAAAGGAATTACATGGGTAAGCTTCTATGCTCATATTGTTGGCAGGAAGGACTTCAGATTGATACTCTCGACTTTGCCATCGCTAAAGGAACTAAGTTGTACCGGACGTTAATTTTAAGATAATTTTCTGCATTCTGTAAATAATAAATTGAATGACGGGGTCAAGCTCCTACAGAATAAAAAACAAAGCTTGCCCCCCCTCTCCCCCCCGCCATCTATGTACTAACCTACAAATTATCAAACATCAAAATCTGTGTACGGATCAAACATCCTGACATCTAGCGGCCAAAGCCGAAAACTTGTTTACCTTTGCATAAATTTGAATTTTTGCAACGCAGTCTTTACTGTGTTCTAACTCGTACGAACCCTTATCTTTGCACAAATTCAAAACTACGCAAAGCTGTTCTTCACTATGTTTAAAATTATGCAAACTCTGAAAAATAAATAAAACTTCGGAGGAGGGGCGTTTCAGGCGGGGATACGATGTAGTGATACGCAAGGTGCAACAGAATGCTGTGGCGTTTTACTCTCCGATCGGCTTAAATTCCGAGAATTCAAGCGAGTTCTTTTAATTGAATTGGGACAAGGGGCTGGCAACCCCTCAGGCCTGCCAGTGGGCTCCTTAAATAGAGCCCTACAACCCTTAGAGCGCCAGAGAGCCAGCATCCTTCGCTACATCAAGACATCTCCGCCCATCCTGCTCTGCCTTCTCCGATCGACCACTGCAAACTTGGACTTTTTCTTTCTCCTGGCCGACCTGCTTTCTCCCTAGGGGTCGAAGCGGCCAGCCAGTCCCTTCCCACTTCATAGTTTGTGCGACCGGTGACTACAGTGCCTGTCCGTACATAAGTACCTAATTTTTAGTAGGTTTGGAAGGAACTAAATACCCATTTTTTTGTTAGGAGGGACTTACAAATTGATACTCTCAACTTTGCTGTTGGGCAAAGGAATTAAGTTAATTAACTTTGTTTTGGGTTTGAAAGGAACAAGTACGTACCTCTCTTTTGGTAGTAAGGACTTACAGATTGATACTCTTGACTTTGCGATCAACCAAAGGAACTAAGTACCTACCTATTTTTTTAATAGGACGGACTTACAGTTTGATACCCTCAACTTTGAGAAAGGAACTAAGTACCTATTTTTTGGTTACGAAATGAACTAGTAGTATTTTTTAGTAGGAAGGACTTGCAGGACTTGCCGTCGGCCAAAGGAACTACGTACCTATTTTTTAATAGGAAGGGCTTACAGGACTTGCCGTCGGCCAAAGGAGCTATGTACCTATTTTTTAGTAGGAAGGGCTTACAGGACCTGCCGTCGGCCAAAGGAGCTATGTACCTATATTTTAGTAGGAAGGGCTTACAGGACTTGCCGTCGGCCTAAGGAACTACGTACCTATTTTTTAGTAGGAAGGGCTTACAGGACTTGCCGTCGGCCAAAAGAACTAAGTACCTATTCTTTTTTTGGAAGGAAGGACTTACAGATTGATACTCTCAACTTTGCCGTCTGCCAAAGGAACTAAGTACTTTTTAATCAACAGATTTTTTTCATATCCACAAAATCTAAACTGCAAAATTTAAACTGCAAAGTTATCCGTGTCAAGCTGTGCATACATTTTTTTTTTTTTTTTTACAGTGAATACCGCACAAGAATCTCAACTGCTCCCGTCTGGGGCCAGTGAGACTATGGCATCCCCATTTGGGGTATGTTGTGAGGCTGAAGGTAGTGGGGAGGGGAAGGAGGTGGGGAAGAGGAAGGTTTGGGAAGTACCTGGCTATTCAGATCTGGTCACCAAACACGGCTAAAGCCATTTTTAAGCAACGTTTCAATTCTGAATGGTGGTCTTACACCAGGGCGATACTGATAGTATCTTCCACTCTGGAACATGCCACAAATATACTATATATTATTTTAAATGAATTAATTGTGAAATAACACAAATTAATCAAATAAAATTTATTTGCACATGCCGGGTTCGATCCCGCGACCTCCGGATTGTGAGTCAAGAGTCTTACCCACTGGACTACGGAGATCATCATCATTTATAAATTCAATAAAATGTTTTTATATCAAAAACTATTCTTTTATGTAGGTACGTACCAACCTTCAATAACAACAACATACTTTGAAATAAAAATTAATAAAAACATTCACTAATAAGGAGTTAAACAGCAATTAAGTTGCTCAAAATATATTTTAATTTATGCTTAATATTATGCAAGGTAATAAAAAGTAACAACAACTCGTTGGATTTAACATACCAGCCGAGCGATTCTATAACTTTTGTGTGATCGTTATCGAGATAATGTCAGATTTATGTGATTTTTACATATTTTCTGTCACATATTTTAGTTTAGATCGTTTTAAACACAAATTCCAGCAAGTATGCATGATTATTTATTCATTATGTACGTTGTACATAGAAAAAGCAAATAAATCACACAAATCTGACAGGAGATCACATCCGTTAGCTCGATAACGATCCTACCAAAGATATAGAATCGCTCGGCAGTTATAAAAATTAATATATTCTGTAATACGAATATTAATGTATTGTCAGTAGCATCCAAGGTGTTCTTAAGAAGGTTAGCTCATTGAGGCGGTAGAGTGGTGATTGGCTAAAAATCGTGACGTAGGTCGCAGTCCATCTTCCACTGGGAGATTTGAATTAACTGCAATACAAGTGACAGTGTTTTACTTCAAGCTACGTCACGCATTCGACATTTCAAAATCGGCACGACAAGTTTTTTTTTCGAAAAAGGCCCATATGAGCTAACCTTATTAAAACCATTTTCTATGAACCTTGAGTAGCATCATAAGTATATTAAAAAATATATACATTGATCCCGTCTCCTAAAATAAATTTAAAATATTCAACAAAATATTATTTAAAAAGTGGCTATATGTTATTGTAAGGTTTTCAAAATGATGTGATTAGCCAACCCACTAACCCACTCGTGGTAGCCACTCTCACCATTGGTAGTGAAAGCCACTATTAAAATTCGAAACATTGTTTGTAATGACATTAAAAGTAATACCAACACAACCTGCAATCAACAAACTTGAATATGAGGAAATCAACAAACATGAAAATCATCATACATGTAGATGAGGTCATGATGTAACACCAATACAATTACTTACAGTCCGCGTAAGTGAATAAGTACTAAAGTATATATTTTATTAATAAAAAAAATGTACATCTGAATAGTCAAGTTCTTTTCAACCTTTATTTTCATATATATCACCTTCTTCCCCCCCCTCACTCCCTAAGCCTAACAACGATACTGTGACTTATGTGTATGAGGGTGACGGCATGAGAGCGAGATAGCGAGTATGGGAAGTATAAAAGGGATGTACCCGCTATTGAGCGCTCTCTCCATATTAACCTGGCAATCAATAAACATTGTAACATCAACGGATATTATTTACTACCCGATAGAAGACACCACAGATACCACAATTGCGGATGCCATAGTTCCACTGGCTCCGAACAGTACTTAGAAATAGTTGATTCAATTTTGGAGGCGAGTATGGCTACCGCCGCACTGGGAACCATTTATTGGATAACCAACACCTCTGCCATAGTTCACCCTAAGTGGTTCGCTAGGTTTGGTGACTTAGCAGGGGCGCACGGGTTCATGAGGTTTATTGCTTGGCGGCCGATGCGTCTGCCCACCTGCCGTGTGGTAGGCATGATCGAGAGAGACTGGTTGAGGGAGGTCTTGCATCCTCTCCAACCGGAATCTTTCGACCCTTGCACCGCGGTTAGAGGGATGGATGGATGGACACACTGACCCCCAGATTCCTACCCACCCCTCATACCTATTTATTAGAACTTTTGTATGTAATATGATTTTAGATTTTCACAACCAAAAGTATTATCGTTATTTATTTTTAATGCGTTATGCGAAACGTTGGCTAAAGACGGAGATAGCGCAATACGATAACTCTTGTGTGATGTTCACATTATTATTTTTCAGAAAATGGCGATCACATATTGGGACTTCCTAATCTTCTTTGTGAGCGTGGCGGGGGCAGCCATTCTCTACAGCAACCACCGTTACAGAGGATTTGCCAGACGGGGAGTCAAAAGCGTAAAACCCCCCGTCCCCTTCATCGGGAACATGTTTGGGATTATAACTGGCAAGGAGCATTTCACCACCGCCTTGAGCCGGATATATAACGCCTTCCCGGAAGAAAAGTAAGTACTTACATACCTTCTCTTCTACTTTTCAAACACTGAAGAATTAAACCGATAACGGGAGCACGTCTATTTGCCCAAAGTAAGGTCGGATCTGGATATGATTTTAAATTTTGATCACCAAAAATATAATTGTGATTGTTTTTGGGGTATTATCTCACTTGCCATCTGCCCTGATGATTGATACTGATAAGCTGTCTGAAACCTTGGCTAAAGGAGATGGAAGTGTAAAACGACATAATACCCCAAAATAAATTAATCAATCATGATAAAGGTCAATTTTATCTCACTAAAACTTAAGGTAATACTTAAAAGAATTCATAATCTGCTCTTTTATAGAGAGCGCGAGTTAAATTATTTTAAAAATACTTTTTGCAAGTTATGCTTAAAAATATTAGGATTAATTATATAATTATTTGCGCCTATACATATGCAATATGAATATTAATAAATAGTTTTGTCCATAAACAAACCCAAATATTTAAAAAAAGACTGACAAATACAATATTGGATTGAATCACCGATACAATATTGCAAAGCCTTTCTTGAAAGAATTAAGTTTGTTTATGGACAAAACTATTTATTCATATTGCTTATTTACGGGTGCAAACAATAGGCCACTTGCATGGATTTCATAACGACTTGGAAAAAATCATGTGGATAGATCTTTTTACTAAGATTAAGAAAATGTTAGTAAAATTGTTTAGAAATGTACAGTTGTTTTTATTTTTAAATAAATAAATCCATTATTTGGGCTCATGACGTCACTACATGAAAATGTCCCGTCGCCGAAAATGTTCCTATTAATTTTAAAAAATTCCACACTGATTTTTTTTTTTTATATGGCATCACTTTGATTTCAGGCGAATTTTTGAATTCGTTCACTAGATTTATTGTTTGTTCTCTGCGAACTTATCATTTGATTTCACTTTTTGACAGATTTTAGATGTACGGGGTTCTCTTCAGAACGTGAAGAAGATGTTGGTACGTGTTTTAGAGTTATAATGATTATGGTGCTGATTTTAACAAAATAAAATTTTATAATATTCTTATTATTATTATAATTTACAAGCACAAGTATATTACATTGAATTTAGTAATATATACGCTGTACAATATAATGATTTATGATCAACAAGATGGATCAAGGAAAAAAATATTTATGAGATGTAATATTTTTGGTATGCCTCGTTATTCTCCTGTGCCATTCGTGTGGAAAACGTTCTTTTTTTTTAAATGATTTTCGGCTATGTAATTATCGTTTTTTCACACCTATAAAATTATGTCCCGTATTTCCGGTTTATAAAAAATGGTCTGATTTTTCGGATTGAAATTTTCAAAAAATCCCCAGGGTTTCAAAAATACGATTAAAAAAAAAAAAAAAAAACAGAATGTCTTAGAATATTTGCCTAAACCGGAAAAAATTTTTAAAAAATGTGATGCAAGTGGCCTATTAATTCGTCTTAACCCCTCCGAAAATCGCCATTTAAGCCCTTAACTGTCTCAAATGAAATGACATTTTACAAAAACTTTTTGTTATTACCGCTTCACAATTAAAGCTCTATAAATAAAACATTTCTGAATGTAGCCGAATAGTAAAAAGTGTTTTAGAAAGATAACAAAATAAACTTTCAAATTATTATATTACAAATAAATATTAGCATTTGTAAATATTAAAATTTAGAACACAAACATTAAAAAATAGGTAAAAATGACTCACATGATGTTTTTATGTGAAAACGGTACTAAAATCACAGATTATGTAAACAACAATACTTATTCTATTGTATAAATGAGTAATAAACACTTTTGTCATCTTACTTTTTTAGCATTTCATATAAAAATATTTAATAAAAATTAAAAATGTCGAGCGCGGTCGAGCCGCCAGTAGTAAATTTGGGCGGGAAAATATTTGTGTCAACTACGCGACTGACAGCATATTCTTGTTATGTAATTCTATGGACAACTTGATAGGGATGTACAGTTTGATCTACTATCGACCTTGTACTCCTTGTTTTAGGGATGTAACTAAAACAATAACGGAGTTAGAATGATTTCTATGGAGACACAGGCGCTGACGTATAAACACGCTTATTGTACTTGACTGCTGTCGTATTTCTAATGCATATATTTGCTTAAGTTGCGGAGGGGTTAATATTTTAAAGCATAACTTCCAAAAAGTGTTTTCTTTTTAAAATAATTATACTAGCGCCATCTGTGAAAGAGCAGTCTTTGAATTTTTTTTAGTATCACCTCAAATTAATAAATTGTAAAATAACACAAATTAATCAAGTACAACTTACTTATAAATGCCGGGAATTGAACCCGCGGCCTCGGATTGCTAGTCAAGAGTCCTACCCTTCGACCATGGAGGCCGTTATTTAAGATTCATTCTGAATTTTTTTTTTATGTGAGTACCTCACAAGAGTCCCAGCTGCTCCCGTCTGGAGCCAGTGAGACTATAGCATCCCCAATTCGGGTATGTTGTGAGGCTGAAGATAGTGGGGAGGGGAAGGAGATGGGGAAGAGGAAGATTAAGAAGTACCTGGCTATTCAGATCTGGTCACCAAACACGGTTAAAGCCATTTCAAGCAACCAATAATTCTGAATGGTGGTATTACACCAAGGCGTTACTGAGAGTATCTTCCACTCTGAAATATGTCACAAATATACTATATATGTGAAGGTGGAAGTCGGTAGTGTGCATTTTTGTTTTAAATCAACTTTGCTATGTATTCAGCACTTACAAATTATATATTAAGAATCCACACATTATTTTTGTTGGTTATATATATATTATGCCATCTGCAGTTCAAAAACTGATTTTTTCTGTATCTCTATTATAATATTTCTATCTCTGTCTCTCTATAACGCTATACTTTTTCCTACCATCTTTAATACCATGTGTAATACCACCATACCTATTTATATTTTCTTCGTCATCTAAACACACTTGTATGCACTAAAACATAAAAAAATGTTAATATACGAGGGCTGTCCATAAAATAAGGTCTTCAAGGTGCTGCGGTCGCGAGGAACGATTTTACGCGCAATCCTGCAACAACTGGTGTAGCCTGGTTTCCTCTTGCCAAAACCGCATCAAGTTGCACCCTCTGTGACACTTAGTTTCGGCGTGGCAACCGTTCGCAATGGAGCTTCCACTCACCGCACTCACCAGGTGTGAATTACGCCATGTAATTCGTTTTTAAGCTTTGATTTGGCGAATTTGAATAACGCCATTGGAATAACGCCTTTGTCTCTGGTGTCGTGTAGTGTATCTAGGTCTCGTTCCCAGTCACAATTGAGTCCAAGAATTCTTGGACATCGATGTCGTAGCACTTAAGAAATTCGCGGGCTACTACAACCCGTTGTTGTTTGTGATCTTCGGTGAGCATTTTAGGACGTACCTTGGGCAGACTTTGTGGTCTCCCAAATGTTCTATCAAAATCTTGTCAATAGTGGTCTTACTGACATCAGGGATCATATCACAGAGCTCCCGAACCGTCACCCGTCGATCTACAATAATTGTTTTTTCCGCTTTGGCAATTTTTTCGTCTGAAACCGATGGCTGTCCGGCACGCTTTTAAATTCTCCGCACCATTTGCAAACGTTTTCGCACTCATACACTGTTTTTCGTACACTTCAAGTAGCTGAGAATGAATTTCTACCGGGGTTTTTTTTCTTTGCACAAAAAAAACTAATTATAGAGCGTAATTCATACCTGGCGGGTGCGGCGAGCGGAAGCTCCATTGCGAACAGTTGCCACGCCGAGACTATGTATCGCAGAGAGTGCAGTGTGGTGGGAATTTGGCGTAGGGAAACACGCCAGTGTTGCCGAATCTTGCATAAAATTGTTCCTCGCGACCGCAGCACCTTGGAGACCTTATTTTACGGACAGCCCTCGTATTTAAAAGCTCATAAGAGTGTTAATGATTAATGAAATAACATAAAATATTTACAAATTTATTGCGAAATAACACAAATTAATCAAATAAAATTTATATGCACACGCCGGTATTCAACCCACGATCTTCGGATTGTGAGACAAGAGCTCTTTGACCACGGAGGCCTGAATTCTGAGTAGGTTCCTATTTAGTATTTTTGGGTTTATGTGTACATTTATTCTTTATTTGTTTTCAGATTTGTTGGATATTATGAGTTCATGAAAAGTATTGTCATGATTAAGGACATTGAGTTGATCAAGAAAATTTGTATTAAGGATTTTGACCATTTCCAGGACCATAGACAATTGATGGAGACTGACGACTCCATATTTACAAGACATTTATTTGCTCTGAGAGGTAAGAAACCACCCTTGATAATTTATTCAGCTTGTTGGAAGCTTTCTCTAATGTAAAAAGATGGTGTTCCACGGAAGCTTGGGTTCCATGAAAGGGTCACAGGGGTCCTGAGAATAAGGGCATGGGCGTGTTGCAGAAACCAGGCAGCCGACGCCGATTACTGATGCTTATCGGTACCAACCCGCGGTCCAAGTAACCTAACAAATTCAACTGTATTGAAACTAAACTTTAACCCATCCCATCCGTAATTATTTTGACTGAAACTGAACACAGCAACTGAATTAATTTTGGTGCTAACTTGTCCTGTTTTATTGATTAACTGGGGGGGGGGGGGGGGGGGGGGAAATCATGAAACACGGAATTCGTGTGACGTGATTTATGGATGGGTGCCCCTATGTTCACAAGTATTATAAATTGACTCAAAATTACGGCCTCAACACAGGCTAGCCAAGTGAGGCAGATTAAGAGAACCCTTAATTTATAATTTTAAATTTCTCTTCTTTTACATTTCTATTCTACTGCCCATATTTTTTCTGTAATTAACTTTTGTACTTATATAACTTATAAACAACTGTAATATGTACTTTTTTGTTATAAATCTTACAAATTTAGTTCAATTATTATTATAAATCATTTTACCCCACTCAAAAAACTGTGAGACGTCAATACATAGTACTTTTTACATAAAATTAAACATGCTTTCGGGAGCTCTATATCATGGTGGCTCGGGGGAATGCCTTTGAAAATAGCCACTTTATGGTGGCTCGGACGGAATGGGTTAAAACCACGGACATATGAATATATCTGGACCTGCCCTAAGTGATAAAAACGTATTATTTCCCCCTCCACATGGCGCCGGCTGTAGCTCCTCCTTGGAACCGGCTCGCTCCATGGGGAGGGGATATAGCCTCGCTTGAATCTAAAATGTGTGACGTCATCATTCTTGCCGTGAACAGCGAGAAGCTGACATCCATACATTTAACGAAATAACGGCAGCTTGTGCTATACAATATATCTACGTATCAATGTACACATAGCGAATGTGGGCGGTACTCCAATGTGCTCGTCGCTGGTTACAGGGGTAAGTAAATTATGAAACATTTGTAAAAGTGTTTTAACTAAACACGGAAACAAAATATTGAATGTGTATTGGCGCGAGTCTTTTTGGGGCGAGCATTTGGCCTTAGCAAATATGTTTTGAACGTGGCAAGCAATTCGCGCTCCCATGTAAAAAGGTCTATTCATTCAAAGCAGATTTTGCTTTTAAGAACTAAATGGTGATATTGTAATGCGAGATGCCTATATACTGTTAGATTGATTGTTCAACGAATGACAGTCATCTTTCCCCTCTTCGCTCTCCATAGTTTGGTTTTACCCCTCATCTGTAACTGCTTGTCTATCCATTTGGATGTCTATGGTTAAAACTATTTTAATAAAAATATCAAAAAATCCACTCTTTTCAACAAATTGTTTCAAAATAATTTTAATTTTTCTTTTCAACTCAAACTTGATACAAATTTTAGGACAAAAATGGAGGGATATGCGAGCAACACTGAGCCCAGCCTTTACAGGATCAAAGATGAGAACCATGTTTCAATTTGTCGTAGAATGCGCCGAAGGAATGACTGACTATTACGCCAAACAGTGCAAGGAGTCAGGTAATTCAAACAGAATCTCAAGAGCGCTAATCATTAGAACGAACAAGAACTTAACTTAACTACAACTTGCTTATGTTATCGCGTTTTCTTTGGTTATGGAAATAATATTTCATTGTTTGTATTCAGAAAACGGCATGGTTGAAATTGAAATGAAGGACACATTTTCGAGGTACACAAACGATGTAATTGCATCTTGTGCATTTGGATTGAAGGTGAACTCTTTACAAGATAAAGAAAATGAATTTTATGAAATGGGAAAAAAGTTCAGCAACTTTAACATTCTCCAACTTCTGAAATTCCTTGCATATAGTATTTCTCCAAAATTGATGAAGGTAAAAATCACTAATACTTACAGGGAAATAATTTGAATATAATATTTGTGCATACCAATAGTAATGAAAGCTTCGAAAAAGTTTGGAACACCTGCCCCCAGTCCAGAGGCCGTCCGTGGCTTTTCCGTGAGCGGTGAAATTGAAAAATATGACGTTATTGACCACCACTGCAACAGTTCCCTCTTACCTTGAAATAGCCCTAAGTGCCTCCGTTCACGGAGATACTTACAAGATACTCGACCCTCGTGCGCGTATCATACGCGCTGATCGTAAGTACCCCCCGTACGATTTTGCTGGTGCCCGTTCACGGCGCTACACGGTGGCTGTCGGTTTCCAATCAGTATCACGATACCGACAGTGGACACGTCGCATCATTTGTGTCGGATACTTATTCGTTTGACGTTTGACAGAAATGTCATCGGAACATGAGAGTAATGTTACATTTGTTCTGGAAGTGGAAAAAATGCATGTTTACATAACTATACTTTACCAGAATACGTAAGAAAGGATTTAGTGGTGAAGGCATGGATTGATGTTGGAAAAAAAGTCATATGACATCGCTTTACAGCATGTTGACTCCACGGCTGCACGAGAAAAATGATCAAGTTCAGTATATTTCGGATAGCGCCGTGTACGGAGACTAGCATTAAAAAGTAGTATATCAGCAGGGTACTTGTGGTTTCGTCAAAATTACTTAGATTGTAAGTATCTCCATGAACGGAGGGCCTAAGATACTGGGTGCTAAGTAGTTGAAATTTGAAATAATGTTCAATTATTCGTAACTCAGGAACTTTTGTTGCTCCTTTTAAAAAAGTATCCTATCCTATATAAAAAAACTGGGTAGCTTTTAAAAATTGGTCTAAATACTCTCAATGATATAGGTAAAATAATATTATAAGTGATATTGAATTTGGCTTTGATGTTTTCATTTTCAGCTACTAAGAATACCATTAATTAGTGACAAGGTAAGCTATTTCTTCCGAACATTGGTTCAAGGGACCATGAAGAACCGAGAAGAGAATAACATCATCAGGGAAGACATGATCCACCTCCTTATGGAAGCCAAGAAGGGCTCCCTGAAACTTGAAGCTCACCCTCAAACAGAAAAGGAAGTTGCAGGATTTTCAACAGCTGAAGATGCTCATGTCGGACATGAACTTTCCAAAAGAGGTAATAAATTCACGCTGATTGCTTATTTTAATTCTGTCATCAAAGTGGCAATGTAGTTTTGGATATCAGTGTTTCGTATTTTGCCTCTCATCTCCTTGTGCGTATTACCTCCTGAGTGCCACATGATAAGAAGTATAAAAAGCATAACAAAGAGATCTGAGTGCATTTATGTCTAATAACATTATAATATCATAGAATATAGAATATCAAATAATATCAAATAGAATATCATTGTTAGGATGACTTTTCACTATTTTTAGAGATACATAATACATACGTCTTTATAAATTTATTTATTTATGAGAAAACAGATAGAGACACTAATTAACAAGAAAATATAAAACAACTAGCTTGTACCCGGCATGCGTTGCTATGCCGTATGACGAAATATATGAAATAGACGATAATAAAGAAATTGTCTCTACCTGCGTGTCCTTTCCCATTCATCTCGTTCTCCTTCCACCTCCCCTTCCTCTCCCGCGTCCCTTTCCCCTCTCGAGTTTCCACTCCAACTCCTCCACTTTCCCTCTCCCTACTCCACTCCCCCCCTTTCCTATTCTGCGAACCCCCCTCTCGAGTTCCTCTCCCCCCTTCCATACATTCAGTTCCGGTACATTCAGTTTTCAAACAGTTCGCGTGCCACCTATTGCTATTTTTTTAAAACAAGTTTCATAATGCCAGAGCTCACCAGTAGTTTTATACAAACCTTGTCCTGACAATAAATAACACAAATAAAAAATAATTATCCAATTTGGTGCAGTCGTTCGGAAGTTATGCGCGTACATACATTTCGGCGATTCATTTTTATTTATATAGATAGATATATAGATATAGATATATAGATAGATAAGTAGAGATATCGCCTGCATCCTAATTGATTATCTTTCAGCTTCCTTCCGTATTCTGATTGCCTTGTGACAGATATTTTGTAAGGTTCCTTCAATTCACATTCATATATTTTTGGGCTGTGCTGTATCCTTCGTCCTTATCCTTATCCTGACAAAGAAACCATTGGTTTCGAAACAAGTTGATAACTTTGATTAAATAATTGGTGTACAAAATAGTGATTTGTTTCCATTTAATTGAATATTCATTTATTTTTCCAGAATGGTCAGATGACGATCTTACTGCGCAGGCGCTACTGTTCTTCGTGGCAGGATTCGACACGTCTTCACAGTTGCTGTGTTTCTTTGCTCACGAGATGGCTGCCAATCCTGACATTCAACTTCGTGTTCAAGCTGAAATTGATGAGACCAAAGCCGGCCTGACAGGAAAATTGAACTACAATGATCTTCAAAAATTGAATTACATGGACATGGCGATATCAGGTACTTAAAAATAATAATTGTAATGTTGTTTGCGGCGATGCGGTAGAGCACTTGCCAACCGCTGCAAAGAACAGGAGTTCAATGTACATATATAACCCTTTGCGACCGGCTTCATACGAGCGGGAGTTTGTCTTTAAAAATATTTTGACGGAAAATAAATCTGTTTTTGGGAACAAAATCGTTGTGCATGGAACGTGCGGGAGCTGCTTGTGTAGGATATCTTCAGGCACACATGTTTCAACCATTTACCACAATCAACCAGCTTTACATCAAAATTTAGAAAATTTTGGCTGGTCGCGAAGGGTTATATAATTCTTCCTACTCCATAATACCAAAAATTTTATCATCTCCTCCAACTTTATCCGCAGTCCTTTTTCCTTCACCAAAAATTAAATCCTTTATAACAGATATAAAACTTTATAGGTTATACTACACAATTTTTTTTAATTTTTAATTTTTTTTATTTTAGCGACTATATAAAATAATTGTACACACAAAATATAATGGTGAAATTAAGTATAAAATATTGTATTTCTTAGTCCTCCTCACTAGGGGGTCCTGTGCCGAGGCGAACAAAAGGTATTTAAATATAGTTTATTTGTCTTCTATGTCGTTTGTGTCTTCATTAGGGATTTTTCATTGACCTATGTATTAATTACAACATTTTGATATATTTTTTATACTTAATTTGATTATATTTTATTTGAATCGATTTTATTTTGTATTGTAGTTTTAATATTAAGATAATAGTCTTTAATTTGAATTCCGATTTACATTATTAATTTATTTTTATTTTTTAATTAAATGTTTTTTTTATTTTAACTTCTAATATTTATATTGTATCATATTCTATGCGTTGAATTAGAGATTTGATATTGATTTAATTATTTTTCATGGAATTTAATTTAATTGTATTTTTTTTATTTTAATTCAATTTAATTTTTTAATTAATTTTATTTTATTTTATTTATTTTCTGTTTTTATGTTGGAGGCACTGCTGAAAACCAGCTGCTTTCCAGGAGAAATCCTGAGATGTAGCTGAGCAGTGACCTTTTCATCAATAGAATCAATGATAAAAGAAAAAATGTGTATTGTAAAAAAAAAATATCTATTGATGAATAAACATTATTATTATTCATAGTCTAGTTGAGTTGCCAAATACATTTTTATGCGTGGAGAAAATTTCTGTAAAGTTACTGAACTTATCAACTTACCCGAATAATCCACTATCTATACCTTTGAATAAAAATATAACTTCAATGACAACAAATCACTTTGTATATACAACTTATTTAATCAAAATTATCAACATGTTTCGAAACCAATGGTTCCTTCGTCAGGATAAAATTAAAATTCATGTTTATTAAAATATACTTGTTTTCATAATTTTAATTAAATAAGTGGTATATATGTCAGCAAATTTTAAAATCAGGCCGATCATGATGCGCCTGATTTTACGATTGGCCGCCGGCATATACAAAGTGATCTGTTTTTAATTACTTAAAATGACGCCACAAAGTGATTTTGCAAATATTAAAGAAGAAAAAATATTACTGTCCTTGAATTTTGACGGCCGGCGTAGTACAGCGGTAAGGCTCTTGATTCGCATTCCGAAGGTCGCGGGATCGAATCCCGGCATGGCAAATAAATTTTATTTGATTAATTTGTGTATTTCACAATTCATTAATTTAAAACAGTATATAGTATATTTGCGGCACGTTCCAGAGTGGAAGATACTTTCAGTATTGCCCTGGTGTAAGACCACCATTCAGAATTGATTCGTTGCTTGAAATGGCTTTAGCCATGTTTGGTGACCAGATCTGAATAGCCAGGTACTTCCCCACCTTCCTCTTCCCTATCTCCTTCCCCTCCCCACTACCTTCAGCCTCGCAACATACCCCAATTGGGGATGCCATAATATCACTGGCTCTAGACGGGAGCAGTTGGGACTCTTGTGCGGTATTCATGTAAAAAAAAAAATCAAATGAAGTCACCCAATTCTGAAGACATCCCCACAACATGGGCGTAGCCAGGGGGGGGTTTTGGGGGTTCAAACCCTCCCCGAAAAGTTAAAATATCAACATCAATAATATTAAAATAAGGAGAGTTAAGAGAATGTTATTTTTGTAACACTGACATCTCAAAATGATATTATGTATCTAAAAAGATAAATGGGGACCTCTGAAAGAAATAAAATAATTTAACTTTTGACCCGTCTAATCACAGGAGACCCAAGATGTCCCAAAACATCATATGCCGTTATAATAACAGGAGACCCAGATTGTCCCAGAGCAACAGTGCATTATTAAAAGTTAGATATCTCTCTTCCTGTCATGCGAATATTTGTGATTTCTTTTATGTTAGAAACGGAATGAAATAATGCTTCTTATTGTTTTAGAATTATATGAGCTAGGTTGTTCAAATATTTTACAAACCCGATCAAAAGTGACGGTTTAATTTTGCGCCAATTTGTGACGCATTCCACGTTTAATTTTAAAATAAAATTGTATGAAAGTGATAAAAAGTGAGGTGACAGTTTTATTACAAATTTTGATTAGAAAAGAAATCTGTATTTAAAATTTTAAGTTTGTTCTATTTTAATTACTTTAATTCGAATAATCTTAGGTATACATTTTTTAGCCAATTTACATTTCCAATATTAAAATTTTAATATTTAGAAACAAAAATGTTGATTTCTAATAAACACATTGGAAAGATTATTTATATCTAAATTTTAGAACAATTTTGGTTTTTGCAAAAGTGTTAAAAAAAACAATAAATAGTAACATTTAAAATGCATGGGAAGAACCAGGAATTTTGCTCGCCAACCTTGACAGGCAAAAGTTGACAGAAAATTATTTTCTTATTATTCGAAGGGTTAAGATCCGTTTTTTCGGTGAAGGCGGTTGATTTTTTTTGGAATTCCGTTTCTAATTTCCGTTTCTAATCAGTGGTAAGTATATACGTACTTTGAAATTATTATTTTACTTAGCAACAAGTGTTAAATAAACATAAACATATAATTAAACACTTCCTTTGCACAAAATTATTATACTTATCAAGGAAGACTTATTTTCAACCGATTACCGGATGAAATTAGAAAAATTAATGATAAAATCTAATTAATAAACACTGTAAAAAAATATTTTAAAGATAATCTCAAAAAAAAAAAACAGTTTCCGACTAATCTAATCTACTTATAACTCAGTTTCCAAGTGTTACTCCATTCTTCAAATAAGTTAAATTTTGTATTGTTTTTAGCAACTAATTACAATAATTCTGGACACATTATCCAAATAGTAAAATTGTTTTGATAGTAGATAAATACTTATAATTACATATCACCGAACTTACAATTTATTGTTTTTTACATTCACATTGTAATTTAAGAACTTAAATATAGCATTAAAAAATGTACACTACTCTTCCAGACACAAGCTAACGCTTCCATGGAAGAGTGGTATTAACATATTTGAATATGAACATGTAAGCAAATTAACACATCATCTAAATGTACATTATATTTTATATGCTATAATCAATATATCAGGATTAGTGTTACAGACAGGTGTTAGTGTATTGTGATTAGTGTTACAGTCAGTCAGCATAAATGTGATTATTAGAATAATTTGACTACTTAAAATGTTTTAACATGTACTACTAACGTTTATTATGTATTTTGTTTTGAAAAGTTTTATTTTCTATAAACATTTAGTACTTTAATTTTATTAAAAAAAAAGAAAAAAATTAAGTAGTTACATAGAAAATAAAAGTTTTCAAATCAAATACAAAGTCCGACAAACCCCCCCCCCCCCCCCCCGACACGAGTTTAGCACTTTCAGTCGTTTTATTTTCTTGAACCCTCCCCGAAACTAAAACCTGGCTACGCCCGTGCCCCACAATATGTATGGGCTTTTTTGTAGTACCTACTTATGTTGTTTAAGAAATGAAAAAAGGATGTGAGGACCTTTTTTTTCTATTTCTTATTACCAGCGGCAGCTGGTGCTCATAAAAATGGGTAGTGCGCTAAAATAATAATAGTGTTTATTTTAGGATGTGGGGAGGTGAGTCCGATCCCACACATCCCATAGAGATATCCCATAAAACTTGGACCTACCTAATCTAATTAAAATAAATTCAATTATGAAAAAATCATACCTATTTGTAAATTAGGTTGATCCTCCATTGTCTCTGGGTGCATGCAATACATTGTTAATGAAGAAAAAAAGTGTTATAAAATAAATATTGATCCATCAGTATTTGTAAAGTCGCCGCTATCGTAAATTCAAATTCAATAACAGTTCATTCCTTAATTTAAACTTATCCGGAAAATTGTATGAAGATACTCTGGCACGAAAATCGAGTTCAGAAAATCAAAAAAAAAAATTCAGTTTATCACACATCCGAAAGTCTTCCTAACGCTCCGAAACTCGAATGAATATATACTGTCATAGTCACAACAAATGTCCGCATAGTTTATGTTGTTACGCTGTCATTGGTCGATGCTGTGTAAAAAATCGAATGAAAAAGAGTAGACATTAAAATAAAGACACAATATGGATAATAATATGACACAAACGTGTCCCCGTTTAACATGCTACAGAACGAACCGTTCCTTTCGATGTGGTGGAAATTTTTCGAGCGCCGTCCTCAATTTCGTAAAATTTGCAAAGTATTCAACCTACCTACGATTTTGGCTCAGTAAATAATTATGGAAGAACTCTTGCAAATCCTGTGATCAATTTGCAAAATGAACCACCACTCTGAATATAGACACACAACGATCTGCTTTGTTATGCGCGCAGTCCAGCAGGCACCTATAGGTACTATGATGTATGCATTATTATTTCCGAGTGTATATTGTGATCTGTGATGAGGCGTGTCAGAAATAAGTATGTTTTTTTTTGGCGCTCGGGAATTTTTAGATTACCAGAAATTTTGGGAGTGCGGCACTCCTCCGCACCTTAGAGCTGGCCGCCACTGCTTATTACTACCACTTTATTTTATTTATTCCAGAAACATTACGGCTCTGGCCACCAGCGGTTGCTACCGACAGGGCCTGTGTCAAGCCTTACACCCTGCCACCTGTGGGAGAATCAGGGAAGGAGTATAAGCTGCAAAAGGATGATTCAATATGGATTCCAATTTACGCTATCCAGCACGACCCGGAGTACTTTCCCAATCCAGATAAATTCGACCCAGAGAGATTTTCCGATGCAAACAAAGATTCCATAAAGCCATGCACTTTTTTGCCATTTGGACTTGGTCCCCGGAATTGCATTGGTAAATAATATTTGATTATTGTTACAAAATAATGTCAGAAACTCACGCATTATTCTATTAACTCTTTAGGTGCGGTATGCTGATATTTCGGGCTTACACTTTAATACCCTTGAGTGCGGCCGATATATAGGCTCGGTCGTAGAAAATGTCTAGCGTTATCTACTCATTTGAAAGACAGTCATGGAACACTTGTCCCTGTCACTAATACTTTTTTTTTCTTTAGCATGATTTACTCCAAACATAATGGGAGTTAGTTTTGGTACAAAAAACAATGTTTCTTATATTTTTCCATCGGTTATTGACACTTCATTAACAGTACATTGCAATGTTTGAAAGGAGGAGAAGTCAATTTGGTCATTGGAGACTTAAATGCCAAAATTGGTGAAGGTCGCCGCTCTCATATAGTTGGTTAATATGGCTTAGGCATAAGCAATCAAAGAGGTGATAGACTATATGAATTCTGCCATGATAAAAGCGTGGTTGTACTAAATACCTGGTTTAAACTCCCGAAAAGAAGGCTTTATACATGGAGATCACCTCAGGATGGAACAATCTATGATATTGTCAGGAACCAAATTAACTATGTGTTAGTAGACCATAGATTCAGGAACTCTGTAAAGAGAGTTACCACATACCCCGGTGCGGACATTGATTCTGACCATGTTCTATTAACTGCCGTTATTGTTTTACTCTTAAAACAAATAAAAAAGCCCAAAAACAAAATTAAAATGGATATCTCGAAACTCCACGAAGAAGTGTCAGAAATATGGTATCTCAGACTTTGAACGATAATATTAGGCTACTCCCTTGTGATCCACCGATAGAAAAACAAACACAATGGGATAACCTCAAGTCAGTTATATGTGAAACCTGTGATACAAATTTGAAAGCTGATAAGCAAATTAGAAAAAAGAATTGGATGACTGACCACATTTTGAACTTAATGGATGAGAGACGTAAACACAAACATAATGAGACACAATATAAAAACTTACAAAGAACAATTAGACTTGAAATCAAAAAAGCCAAAGAAGAATGGATGAAGTCACAGTGTGGAGAACTAGAGCCGTACAGTCGTAGTACAATGCATTAAAACTTCACAAAAAATTGAAGGAAATTACAGGCACTTAAAAGAATTATGTTTTTATGTTTAGTTTACTCCATCATGTTTAGTTGACGATTCCAATAAATGAATATTGGATGAAAAAGATATTTTACAAACACGGGAAAAGTATATTCATGTTACATTCAAAGATATTAGACCTGACATTAATATTCCTAATGATCAATTGCATGGACCATCTATTTTAAAATCAGAAATGCGATAAAGCCTTCAGACAATAGAAAAGCGTGCAGACCAGACGATTTTCCAGTTGAGGTGTTGAAGCTCTTTAATGATGAAAATGTTGACTACTTGTTGAGGTTATTTAACTCTATATATGACACAGGAAATATACCCCAAGATTGGCTAAAATCCACCTTCGTGACATTGCCTAAAAAACAATACCCTAAGAAGTGCAGTGACTATCTATTAATAAGCCTGATGAGTCATGTCCTTAAATTATTCCTTAAAATAATACATGCCAGGATACGCAATAAGAGCGAGCAGGACTTGGATGACACTCAGTTTGGCTTCAGAAATGCGTTTGGGACGCGTGAGGCATTATTGTCTATCGACGTACTATTAGTTGTACTTAAGTCACAGTAGCAAGCTAGCACCCTGCCGTTGCTATGCCATTGCTGGGCCGTTATGCCTAGGGAGGATTCGTAGAACCCATTAGAAGCCATTGGCCATCGGGTCCGGATTCTGAGAATCCAGTGAAAGCGCCCGATGGCAACAAAATTCCCTCTGCTCGCTCGCCTCACCCTGAAAATTTATTTATTGAACACAAAGCATTTTACATAGTTAAAACAAATATTTTTGTGAGATCTGTGGATACGATCGGCCACGGCTTGGCTGCTTCAATACGTCCATCACAAATGTGTTGCTGGTAAACGCTAGAAAAAACTGGTAGAAGTTGAAATATTTTTCATATTACTGAATAATAACTATTTAATCGTAGTGTTTTCTTTCCAACCTTTCCCTTCTACTTTCACTGTACCTATTCTCATGCTCAATGGTTTTACGCACATTCAAACATGTCTCAATGTGTGTACCATTTCGCTCTATGCTTTATTCGAATGTTCAACAGAAATTTACAGTGGTACACATATAAGTTGGAGAAAAGGGAGGATGCTGTCCTCTATGACATAAAGATAGTAGGTATGGTTGTCGGATTAACCCTTCGAATTATAAGAAAATAATTTTCTGTCAACTTTTGCCTGTCAAGGTTGGCGCGCAAAATTCCTGGTTCTTCCCATGCATTTTAAGTGTTCCTATTTATTATTTGTTTTTAACGCTTTTGCAAAAACAAAAATTGTTCTAAAATCTAGATACAACAATCTTTCCGATGTGTTTATTAGAAATCAACATTTTTGTTTCTAAATATTAAAATTTTAATATTGGAAATGTAAATTGGCTAAAAAATGTATATCTTAGAATATTCGAATTAAAGTAATTAAAATTTTTAAATACTGATTCCTTTTTTAAACAAAATTAAAATTAAATGTGTGTTGCGTCACAAATTGGCGCAAAATTAAACCGTCACTTTTGATAGGGTTTGTAAAATATCTGAACAACCTAGCTCATATAATTCTAAGACAATGAGAAGCATTATTTCATTCCGTTTCTAACATAAAAGAAATCACAAATATTCGCATGACAGGAAGAGAGATATCTAACTTTTAATAATACACTGTTGCTCTGGGACAATCTGGGTCTCCTGTTATTATAACGGCATAAGTATGATGTTTTGGGACAACTTGGGTCTCCTGTGATTAGACGGGTTAAAATGTAAAGATATACCGTTAGTTTATATTAACGCAACCGCCAACATTTGACTGAATGTCTGGTGATCTATGGCATCTTGCTGCTAGCAATGATGAGCGTGGTCCTAAGTCAACATGTTTGATCAAGTTAAACCGTTGAGCATGAATATACAATTATATACAATTCAATTTGATGACCCAGATGCAATGATAGCCATGTTTGATGGAGTCATAAGAAGTAAGCTGGAGTATGCCAGTGGTGTGTGGACTCCGCACCAAGCGAAGTATATTAATATGCTAGAACAAATTCAGAAAAAGTTCCTTAGGTATGTCTATATGCGGATGCATGGAACGTACCCGAGATTCATGCACCATATGGAATTACTTGAGGCAACAAATAGATTTAGCTTGGAAACTAGACGTTATGCAAATCTTGCAATTCTTAGTTTTAACATAATCCATAATCGTATTGACAGCCCATTCCTCTTGGAATGTTATGGCTTATACGTGCCTGAAAATTTCAGCCGTAGTCGTCGACACGACTTGTTCAAAATACCATACGGCAGAACAGATGTTCTAGCACAACATAGCATGACAAGAGGAATGGTGCTGTTGAACGAAATATCGGAAACACTAGATATATATAACTCTTCGTTAGATAGCCTTAAGATTTTTTGTATAATAATCATCTCCCTAGGTGTTAAGACTGTCAAAATGAGAAAATTGTACAGTAATTGGATAAAAATCTGTTGTACAATATTAAAAAAAAAAAAAAAAAAAAAAAAAAAACATGTGTACATTGCAATAAAGTTGTGATATTTAATATTTTGTTTCTATTTTTTCAGGTTCCCGTTTTGCTCTCATGGAAGTGAAGGCAATTATATTTTACCTTATGCTCAGTTTTGAATTCTGCGTTACTTCCAAAACTGAAATACCGTTAGTAATAAATAGTAAAGGTGTTGCAATGAAACCGAAAAACGGATTCTGGCTTGGGCTAAAGCCTAGGGTTTGATTATATTTATATTATAATAAATAAAATGTTAAATTAACAAATAATAAATTATACTTATTGCTATTCTTCCCTCTATTAAAATACCAATTTGCTCAACCTCTAATGGCTTGTTCGCGCTGGGAGAGTAGTTTAGTCGAGTAGCGACTAACTTGCTACTTGACTCACCGAAAAATGTTCGCATTCACAGTCAAGTAGAGTACATTAGTCAGCCGAGGTTGAACAATAAATTAGTGAGAAGAAAATAAATAAACTATGGACACAAAAAGAGATTAAGAGGAGCAAGAAAGATTAAGATGAGAAAGAATTTTAGAAAAGCATCTTGCTCCAACTGCACGACATATCTGCGCGTCTACTAATGAACTCTACTAAAATGACGGGTTTGCGCATATCAGTGCGCAGGGACGCGTAATGGGGGTTGCTACTCACCCGAAAAAATAGGATGAAATGGATTGACTCTACTAAAGAGCTGACTAAGCTACTCTACTAGAATTGTGGTGTTCGGGCACGTTTATTTAAGATGCCGGCTGGCCGTTTCGACGCCTGGGGAGAAAGGGAGAAAAAGTGAGAGAGAAGGGAAAAATGGGGTAAATGTAGGGAGAAAGGGAGAAATGGGGAGAAGGCGAGGGAAAATGGGGAGAAATTGCAGGGAAAAACGGATCGAAGGCGAGGGGAAGAAGGGAGGTAGAGCGGGGTAGAGGGGTAACCTGCGCCTTGATAAAGGCGTTTCGAAAGTGTATGCAGGAGTCTTCTGGGTGGGCGGTTCGGCCAGGGCCAAGAAGAAGTCCAAGTTTCCAGTGGTAGATCGGAGCAGGCAGGAGAGAAGGCGAGAGATGCTGATGTGGTGATGAGATCTGGAGCTCTGCCGATCTGGCGAAATGTCGGCCGTATTTAAAGGGCTCTCAGCCGGGAGTCTGCCCATAGAAGGCCCTTTTTTCATCTCAATTCTCAGAACTGAGATGAGTTCTTAGAAATCTCATTGTCTAGAGTTGAAAACGCCACTGCGTTCGTTCCGCTGTTGCGTAACGAAGCAAAAAACGCCACACCGTTCAATCTTGCCCTACACTCTACGCTTCTCCGATATTTTGTTTATTTATGAGTTTGCACAATTTTGAGACATATTTAGAAGAATGCAGCCAATTTGTGCAAATTGAAATGAAACAAGGTTGCACAAATTGGACACATAGAAGTAGGCTCTGCATAAAATTGAATTTGCGCAAATGTGTACAACAGCCCAAGAAGGCTTTGCACAAATCACAATTTTATGCAAAGTAGTTAGATAAGTAATGTGTAGGTTTATACACATGAGATAAGATCAAAGATATAGTTTTATGTTAATGACAGAGCTTTGCGTAAATTGGATCTGCGCGAAGGTTTGTATAGAAACGGATTCGCACAGATCGAATTCACTCAAAGGGAAAAGGTTAAAAATAAATGGAGATGAAGGTGGGGTCAAGCGTTGTTCTTTTGTCTTTAAACCGACTGCTATGACCCCTAATTAATTTTATTATTGTAAAACATGAAAATATTATAAACTTTAACGTAATTATAATTTTAAATATAATCTTAAATCTACGTCCGGTACAATAATAATAATAATAATAACAATGTCGTAATTTAATTTATTCCTGTAATATTAAAAAATCTGTTTCTGAAAAAATGAGAAAATATACAGATTTAGGAAATGAGAAAAAGAATTTGGCATTCTCAAGACCATGAATATATTACCATTTGTTATTTCGGCTACTGGCATTATACCTAGCACTCTCATTCAAAATTTAGGCATATTAGATTTTTTGTCAAAGAATTTATATATAAAAATGCAAAAAACAGTCATTTGAAATACATGTAGGATTACAAAAGATTTTTTAAATATTTATATTGAAGGATCAGTAGGATTTATAGGTCCAATTAGGAGTTCCACCGAGCCGAACCCTCTGACATGTAAATATCTGAAGTCGGTGAATTATTTTCCCATTTGGTCTCTGGTAGGTTGACATGTTGTTCTTGTATTGTTTTGCATTTATTATACTTATATAGTGCAATTGCATACCGTGAATTGACTAGATGATCATTTGTGGAAAAGTGTGTGAAAGGGTTTAGTTTTTCCTGTGGGGAAGATTTAACCCGAAGTCTGAAGCCTTACAATTTTTTCCGTTTTTGTGAAAAATCACCTCAAGGGCGCTGTACAATTTATTAAGAATTCTTAAGTTCTATCTAATTTTACTACTTACAAATGGATACAGAAACATACTTACCTAGCAGGTCACTTTCGATAAAAACACTTTAATTAGAAAGTTTATGTTTGGAGAAGATACGGCTTTGCCCGCGGAGGAAATTATATTTAAAACACTGGACATTGCACGATTTGCTACCTTTGTATTTGACATTTGCTACCCCCATCACTATTAGTATTACATTTATGAAAAGATTAGTGGCAAAAGCAGAGTTGTTATTTATTTTGAAAGACTGCAGAATTTAGGACTCTTTAGGGCTGGAGAATTAGTTATTTACAGTGTCGCGGGCATTGAATATGAAGGTGAAAGATTTTTGAGTTTATGGATATGAACAACTGTCTGAAAAGGGGAGTTTTAAGTTAAAATTCCGCCGAGTCTGTGATCATTCTTAAGTCTTGTGGCAGTCCATTCCAGGCTTTAGGTCCTAACACTCCAAAAGCGTGCTCACAGAACTTAGTATCTGTTGTGCGCTTTGGTTCCTTTAACATTCCGATAGCTGATGACGCTGCTGACGCTGATGACGGGTTGACTATCGAGAATTGGAATTTTCTGGAATACACAATTCCGATAAGTAAGCCGGTGCCATTCCGTTAAGGGACTTAAATACCATCCAGCAGAGCTTGAACTGGATTCTTTCAGGACCTTTGAGCCAGTGAAGATTTTTGAGATGCTCTGAAATATGGGAATATTTAGATATGCCGGTGATAAGTCTTGCTGCAGCTTTGAAAACATATTGTAATTTGTTGATTTGATATTTTGGAAGACTTGCATATATTCCGCTGCAATAATCTAGACGTGAAGCAACATACGAATTGACTAGTAATTTAGTTGCCTCTGTTTATTTATTTATTTGAGACACAAACAGGATATGTATAAAACATTTTTGTGGGTAATATATAATAAATTAAAATATAAATATCCCTAGACTAATGTGTCTGCAGTAATCACATTTGCATTTTCACAGAAGCAAACACAAGAAAAACAAAGCAAGTATTATTTATGCATAACTTGAAAACTTAAATACAAAATTGAAATACATAATAAGCAGGGCCGGATTAACCATGTCGGGGCCCCTAGGCAGTGCACGTCTCGTCTCGGGGCCCCTTTACCAATGGTGGACTAACGGGGGGGGGGGGGGGGGGGGGGGGTTGAAGGAGCCTCCAAACTCCCTTGATCAAATCCTTAACAAGGCTTTAAGGGGGGGGGGTAAGGTTTTAAAACTTTTCCTGAATGTAAAACATGTCAGTATATTGAGTATCGTGTCAAAATTTCAAGTAAATCGGAGCAAAACTAACGAAGGTACAGTGTTTCAATCGTCTGGCCCTCATGCTAGATTCAAGTATATTTCGAGTATAAAAAATTTGAAATCGGCCTTCTCGCAAACAACATTTCTGAAGTTTGAGAACATCATAACTCAAATCTTGACTTAACTTGACCGATGCTTTTGAAATTTTGTGCACTATTTCTACACATACAAAATCAACAGGTAGTCAAAGGGAGTTTTTTAATACCATTTAGTATAACAAATTCACCAAAATTTTTTAGCAAAAACCGCGTTTTTCACTTCAAAATGCTGCCAAAAATAAAAATAAAATCGAAAAAACACTCCCTCTGACTACCTACATCTCCCTTAAATACGGTAAATTTTAAAGCTCTTAAAAATATATGTTATTCTTGAAGATAATATCTAGACACCCCGCGCCGAAACGCAAATTATATAAAATTCCCTCGATAGAAAAAAATCGCAAAGTATGCTCCAAAAATTATTATAAACACGTTTGTTTCAGTTATTTTACAAGTTATACCTATGTATGAGAAAATTCACAGTGTTTCTTTAAATGCTGATTAAGACACTGCCCGCAAGATTTTTGCTCTATTTTAAACGAGTCGTGTTTTATTAAACATTTTCGCATCGATTTTGTCGCTGTAAATGTTAGCGCTCTCATCTAACATTCGTAATTCGTATCTCTCCATCTTGTTCTTTTCGAGTCCGGTTGCAGAGCCTTAATAATGCTCCCACCAAATGTTTTAAAGAAATTCGAAAAATCGATGGAGATACTGCATTTTATGTGAAACCATTTGAAACAGTTGTATGTTGAATTATCCTTCAGCAAAACTTTGAATGCGTTTTTCTCGAAACTTTTTTAACACGTTTTTCAATCTGGTTGACAACATATTAAAAAACTATACATTCGATTTGCATGCACCGGGTCATAAATATACAAACCACCCACCACCAGGTCTTAATCTGTCATGGCATAAGGGAATTTTGATATCTAAAAAAAAATAAAAATGGCAGACCAGCGAATTTTATTTTCGATTTTTTATGGAAAATTTTCATTGTTCATAAAAAAATAGACACCCATAAAAAAATCCCGAAGTGGCGCCATAGTGACTGGATTTTCTCACTGTTTAAGACTTAGTGCATGCAAATCGGGTATATAGTTTTTCTAATATGTTGTCAACCCGGTTGAAAAACGTAGTTTCAAGAAAAAATCTTCCAAAGTTTTGCTGAGGATAATTTAACGTACTTACAAACTGTTTAAAACGCTTTTATATAAAATACTGTATCTCCATCAATTTTACCAATTTCCTCGAGTGGTGAGAGCATTATTAACAAATGCATCTTTCAGAAAATGAATTAAAAATAACACTTTTTTGCAGTGTCCTTAAAGCCTTGTTTAGGATCTGATAAAGTGAACATGGAGGCGTTTGGAGGCCCCCCAAAGTCAGAGGCCCGTGTGAACTGAATGAAAAACTTGTAAAATTACATCAACTTCAGTAAGGGGGGGGGGGGGGGGGGTTAATTAAACTTTGCCGCCCCGGGCTTCTGACGGGCTTAGTCCACCACTGCACTTTACCCTTTTCTAACTTCCAAAAATTTTTTTTTCTACCAAAACGTAATTTTATTCATAACTAGCTGGTCCCGGCATGCGTTGCTATGCCATTTAATAAAGAAATTGTTCCTCCCTGAGTGTCCTTTCCCATTTGTCCCATCCTCCTTCCGCCTCCCCTTCTTCTCCTGCGTCCTCTTCCACTCTCGCGTTCCCACTCCATCACCTCCACCTTCCCTCTCCCCACTCCACTCCCCTCCTTCCCCCGTCCCGCGAACCCCCTTCCCGAGTTCCCCTCTCCCCTCCCAGGTACCTTTCCCCCTCCCGCGTTCCCCTTCCACCTTCCCCGCCTTCCCTCTTCCCTTTCCCGCTCCCTCGTCCCGCCAACCTTACTCACGCATTTCATATATTCAATCCAAGTATATTCAGTTTTTAAACAGCCCGCGTGCCACCTTTTACAATTTTTATTCAAATTTCCATTTTTCGTGTATTAAATTTGGTCCCTAACATAGGTACCTATTTAAAATATCTATCTTCTTAAATAAATACCTTCTTTAAATAAATTTATGAACTTAAAAATTTTCAAAAATAGAATCCGGATTTAATTCTATCATTGTTTTGCAAAATGTCATTCTCAAACATGCAAACTGCCAAATGTTTTAGGTTTTCTGAAATTATCCAATTTTCTGCGCAATTTTGTTAATTTTTCTCTCCGTAAGAACCATACTGGTACTTCAAGAAATATTCTAAAAAAAGAATTAGCGAAATCGGTCCAGCTGCTCTCGAGATTTGCGCTTACCAACAAATTCAGCGATTCATTTCTATATTATAGATTAATCTGTTCTTTTACTACATTATGAAAGGTGTTCCATCACCCCATTCAATAAAAAAACGAATACCTACAATACAATAAAATACAATAACCCTTCATTGCACATAAAAGGACACATACATAAAAACAAAAATATATACTTATATTAATAAAAAAAAACATTACAATGAGCCGTGTTGTCACTAAAGTGATCTCTTTCAGACAACCTTTCCCACAGAATTTTAGCAAGCAAATAGGTAGTGCATACTGAAGCTTGTACAAAATTTATATTTTAAACATATAATTAGAAATAAAACAAAACAAATGCCAATATAAACCACACACGGCACCTTCAATCACTTCAGATACTAAGTAATGTTGCCACAAATAGAAGGAAAGAAAAATAAAATAATCTATGTTTATGTATTGGTTTTAATTACAGACTTTTTATTTATTTTTTATGCATAATGTGAACATTAGTTATTTATTATGTTATAACTTAATTATCATTATTTGTTGTTTTCTTTAATGCGTGTACCTAATGTTATTAACCTGTAAATGTAGGTACCTAATAAAAAAATCAAACATCTTGAAAGCTTACTTTTTCCGAAACTTCGTTGCTCACTAATTGTAGCAAGTCATTTTTTCTCGGGGCGCCGGGCCCCTAGCCGATGCGGGGCCTTTAGGCAGTTGCCTACTCTTTCTTAGGGATAATCATGATTACCTTAACACGGGCATTAGCCTAGTATGGTAATCAAGAAAAAAACATAAGTGTATTTTCAAAAATTGTATGAAATAAAAAAAAAAAATAAATAAAAAAAATCCGGAACTGATAATAAGTACCTATACAATATTTATGAAGTATTTACTGAAAAGTAATAAAACAAAAAAAATAAAAAATTTTATGTACCTACACAAATCGTGGAGATATTTTTTGAAACATGTTATATTATTTACAAAAATATATCTATGAATGTGTGTATTTTAACAAGGTCGTTGTATGATCGAGACATTCTAGACATAGGATTAAAATATCCAGTATTATTGGTAAAAATTTGTTGGTAGGTTTCTCCTTACTGCTTTAATTTGCCTTAATTGAAAGAACCCCTTGCTTACGGTTCTGTTCACTTGAGTTTTAAGGGAAAAATCAGCGTCCAGATTGACACCCAGTAAGGACGGTGTATCATGTGTGAGCGAGAAAGTATTCGAACCCGCGCGGTGTCTCTCGTTATAAACTAAGAATTATTTAAACTAATTGGACCTTTACCTTTACGAAAATAGCTTAATCTTAAACACTTATCATAATGTTTTATTGAAATAATTAAAGAAAACCTTCACCTCCTGAAAAATTTTCTAATGGTCTGTTGGACAAATACGAACTAAAGCGACGATTATATAAGGTGAGTTGGGGTAAATCCGGATTTGGGGGAAGTCCGAAAAACGTGATTTTTGCGGCACCCTGGCAACTTATAACATGTGCAAATATCTCTAGAGGAGAACTATTTCATTGCGCTCCGCCCCCCCCTTCAGTCGGCTCGAGAAAGCCAAAGTGAACGGTTGTGTAGCGCGTTTTTCGAACAGTCCAAATTTCTCGTGAAATTGTGAGATAATCGATCTTACCCCCGTCGTAAATATCTACCGATCCAGGTAAGCTATTGAACTGATTTCAAATTAATTATGTATTATATTTATAAAAAAAGTAGTTTAAGAAGACTCCATTGCCTAATATGCTTTGGTTTCGGCTGTAGTCTTCTTTACGATCTTCCCCCTTGACATTTCCCCCGGGGGAAGATCGGAATATGATCCTTTCGATCTTACCCCTTTTCCGATTTCCATACAAAAAGCCACGTATTCTCAAACTTTTAGACACGAACGGGCGCATTTTCGGTAGCGGTGGTGGTGGTGGTGGAACAAGCTATAAGGGTGGACACTGCTATTTCCGAATGCGATAACGCGAGTATCGGTTAGAAGACCAAGCAGTTGAGCTAAAAGGACAAGAAGCGCAGTGTAAGTACAATCTTTTTAGACTATTTCTATAAATGATTTATTGTAAAATTTGGGAGGCGGATATGGGTACCGCCGCCCCCTGAACATTTTTTTGGATAATCAACACCCCTGCCACTGGTCACCCCGAGTGATTCGATACGTTTGGTGACTTAGCAGGGGGGCCCAGATGCATGAGGTGAGGTTTGTCTAGGTCATGGCGGTTAATGCGCTTGTCCACCTACTGCAAGGCGGGCCGGATCGAGAGAGATTTGTTGAGGGAGACCTAACCTAGATCTCTCCAGCTGGTCTCTCTCGACCCATCGCCTTGCGCCGCAGTTGGAGGGATGGACTCATACGCCCTTCCAGTGGCGTAGCGAGGAAGGGGCTTCGGACTTTCAAGACAAGAAATTTTAACCATAGTAGGACAATATGTAAGGGCGAATAATATTCAAACACCTTTCAAGGATAACACACCTGGTGCAGATTGGTTCATTAACTTTCGAAAGCGTCACCGCCTCTCAATAAAAAAACCGCAAAACGTGGAATATGCCCGGAAAAAAATGACAGACCCTTTTGTGATCGGAGACAATTTCGAAATTTTGAAGGATATTCTGAAAGAACTGAATTTGGAAACTATAATTTTATAAATGACCTCTGAAGTGTTTATTTTGAATTTATTTCTTAGTATTCTAAGAAAATTTACTTTTCTGATACTTTCTTTAGCACATTCAAATTCTGTTGTGAAAGTTAGTTTTGGATCGAGTATCACCCAGGTATTTGATTTCATTTACTTTTTCAATTTTTTCATCATCAATTGTCATATTTAACCCTGTGTTAAGTGTTATATTGCCTATTTCCATATATTTTGTTTTTTGTTTACGTTCAGTTTCAACTTGTTTAATATGAGCCATTTTGCTATATTTTGTAGATTTTCATTTATTTTGTATGATTTGCAAATACATAATCTAATTTTTCAATGTTTTATGGTTTTAATTGTAGGTATCTTTTATGTCAATTATGAATGGCATTGGACCTTATACCGACCCTTGCAGAGCACCAAGGTTGTTTTCTATCGGTTCTGATTCTAAACATTCATCTTTTGTTACCTGTTTTCGTTCTTAGAGATATTCTTTGAATAAATTCAGAGCTACGTCAGTTTACTATGTTTTCTAATTTTTCCAATAGTTTTTGTTTTTCATTCTATCGTTTTAAATGCTCTTTTGAAATCTAAGGATGCTGCAATGGTGATTTTTTTGCCTGTTTCTTTCTTCATGGTATCAATCACTATGTTTACCGCTGCTTCGCAAGAGTCATTGTTCCAGAATCCTGATTTCCATTTACACGCTTGATAATTAATATTACCTTAATATCCTTTGTTTCTTTTTGTTTTAAACGCAGATAGTAAAAATGTACAAACTGCATTTTTTTGTATTATCTTCTTTAAATAAATAATAAAAAGCACAGTTATGTTTTATTGCTTTACTCCTTCATTACTAAGCTACATTTTCATTATTTATTCTGTTCTAATAGAAAAATGGGTTCATTTTCTTTGGTCCTGGGTTCATTTCCTAGATGTGACCATATATTTTTATTTATTTTTGATTTTTCTGTTTCAAATTTTCGATTGAGAGTCGCTAATATTGTCTTCAGTCATTGAAAAAATACTGTCCCAACAAGTTGCACGAATAAAAATGAATCGCCAAAAAGTATGTACGCGCATAACTTCCGAACGACTGCATCAAATTGCATAATTTTTTTTTGTGTTTGTTATAGTCAGGACAAGGTTTGTATAAAACTACTGGTGAGCACTGGCATCATGAAATTTGTACAAAAAAATTGCAATAGGTGGCACGCGAGCTGTTTGAAAACTGAATGTACCGGGACTGAATGTATGGAATGCGGGAGGGGAGAGGAGAAGTCGGTTAGGGGGTTTATGGGAGGGAGGGAGGGAAACTAGGGCGGGGGAAGGGAAATCTGGGGTGGGAGAGGGGACCTGGGTAAGGGGTTCGCGGGACGGGGTAAGGGGGTCAGTGGAGTGGGGAGAGGGAAGAGGGAAGAGGGAAGGAGGAGTTGGAGTGGGTACGCGAGAGGGACAGGGGACGCGGGAGAGGAAGGGGAGGCAGAAGGGGAACGGGACGAATGGGAAAGGACACGCAGGGAAAGAATTTTTTTTTTAAATGGCATAGCAACGCATGTCGGGTACCAGCTAGTACGTTATAAGCATAAACACCACATATATAAAAAAAACCAGAAGTGCAGTTTTTGGTTAGCATTATTATTTTAACACAATCCAAAGAAATTTGATGGAGTGATTCATAATTTTCGGCACTTAAAATATATTCTTCTAACCTAACTTTCAAAACACTTTGAGAACTCTTTGCCGATCTTACCCCTTAAGGGGGAAGACCGGTATACCAAAATTATAAATAGCCTATTTTTTTTGTATAGGTAAACAATTTACGTGTTATAAATGCTAATTTGGTAACAAAAGGTAAGATGAAGTGCCGTTTTTAGTAAATCTTACGGCTAATATGCTAATTTGCAATTTTAGTATGAATGCCGGTCTTGCCCCAAAAATTTCCGATTTAACCCCTCATTGAAAAATAATTTACATGATTTTTTGATTGGCAGTTTTTGAGTGTTTTACAGTGGATAACTCGATAAATAAAAATTTACTCACATAGTTAAGAGCTAAAGGTAACATAAAAAAATTAAAAACTTTGCGGAAACAGCATGAATTCTTCAATAAAAAATTCCAAAGTGGACCAATGATCAAAAAAATTCATCTCATCGAAAAAGCACACGGTCTTACCCCAACTCACCTTATACAGACTTTGCATAAAATGTTGTCACTATGTACCTGCTGACAAACTACCTAAAGTAGTTTAGCAGGTTTAAGGGGTTATACGCAGTTAGAAAGCCGAAAAAAGGTGTTTTTTATAATTTTTGTGAGAAAAGGTATTTTATTTTACAAAAACTAAAAGTATTGATACATTTAGTAGCAATATCTAAGTTTATAATGGCACTAATGATTTGTAAAAATATTGATCTGGTGTGCTCCTGCAGACGATCTCCTGAAAACCTTCCAAAAAAATGATTTCTCCGGTACAGTTAATTTGAAATGAAAAAAACCTAAAAGATTCCTTTAGTGAATAGATAAAACTAGGTATTGACAGAAGGAATAAACAAAATTACAATTTTTGACAAAACGGCGGCTTCGTAAAAAAATAATCGAATTTTGTAAGAAAATTGCCACGTAAAATAAAAAAATAGAAATAATTATTCGAAATCTTAGTCCTTCGATAATACCTGAGGAATATATCTGAGAAGGTTGTGTTAAAATTTCAAACCGATCGGTTGAGGTGTTTTTTCAGGAACCTTGGTCACCGACTTGGATAATATAGTATTCAGAAAAACGCGTTTAAAGTTTCGGAAGAAGTTTACACATTACTATTTGAAATGATGTTCACTTATTTCATACAAGAAATAAGTCAATTTAGTCTTCAGGTATAAAATGAAACATTCATAAGGTCAAATATACCTAGGAATACAAAGAAAGAAAAGAGCAGCTGCAACTTCTGTCTGTATTCTGCCTACTTTCTAACAGTTCGAGACGTCTTTACGAATATGCCGAAAAATTCTTATCGGATCGATTTGAAAATTTAAGGGAATATTATCAGTTAGTTAATTCCGAAATGTAAAATATATATTTTTTTTTTAAATTCTAACTGCGTCTCTCTTTGGTTTCAATCCTGGGATTGGTTTGCAGCAATTTCCTCTATTCTTCTCTTTCATTCTTCCCTGCCTTGTGCGGCTCTTTTGAAGTCTGCATACGATGAGCAGCGCACGTCCATCAGCAGGTCCTCCAGGTACTCTCGGCGTGGGCGTCCCCTAGAAATTGTCCCTTCGGTCATACCCTCCATTATGGCATGCAAGAGGCCTTCTTGTCGCCTTTCGGACAAGGTCCTGAGCAGGTGCCTTCCTCCTTCGATTCTTTGGAGAACCTCCTCATTTGTAATGTGGTCTCTCCAGGAAATTCCTAATAGTCTTCTATGGGACCACATCTCAAAAGCCTCTAGTCTCCGTGTATCTCTTTCGGATAGGCACCATGTTTCGCAGCCAAACATCAAGATACTCCATACATAGGTCTTGATGAGGAGTATTCTCAGTTTTAGGTCTATATTATTTTGTTCTATTATTTTCGATCTTTTATTGAATGCAAGCCTAGCCTGGTGTATATGGCTATCAACCTCGCTCTTGGACCGACCGTCCCATGTTATTTTGCTACCGAGGTAGACAAACTCCTTGGTGTTCTTTAGTGGAACTCCTGACATCTCTACTCTCATCTGATGTTGCGTTTGGCCTACAGTCAGCAGCTGTGTTTTGTCTTTATTTATCTTCATGTTGTAGTTGTTTTGAAGATTGCTTTGCATGGTTGTTAAGGCTTCTAGCAGTTCTTCTTCGCTTTCAGCAACCATAGCAATATCGTCAGCATACCTCATCATATATTCACCTTTTGCCCGTGTATCTTTACACCCTTTCTGTGACTCATTTTCTCTCTCAAGTCATCAATCGCACTCTGTGTATAAGCGTTAAAAAGAACAGGTGACAGAGAGCATCCCTGTCTCACCCTTGTCTTATACTGGCTTCTTTTGTATCATTGTCACATACGTTAATAAATAAAAATTAAAAATCCCTTATCCCCCAACTTCCAGGAGTTGGCGCAGAGCCAATAAGTGTGATAATAAATATGTATGTCTTCCACCTCCAGCCGATTATTTTAATGGCGTGATTAGCTGAAATAAAATAATTCAGTGTAGTAAACTGCGCATTACTGTCTCACAAAATTAACTAAATATGTAGCAAGTAACAAACACTCTTATGTTTCCAGTAAATTCCGTCGCCTCGGGAACCCCTTATTGGATAACCAACATCTCTACCATTTTCGTAGGTCATTCCAGGTGGTACAGGGAAACCATTATTTGTCCTCTCCAGCAGGACTCTCTCGATATATTGCCTCGCACCGCTGCTATGGGAGGGATTTCCCATAGCAGCGGTGCGAGACACTCCCGGACACACTGACCCCAGATTCCTACCCACCCCTTCACGCGCCTTTTTCCTCCCCAGAACTTCCTCTCCTTTAAAAACCTTCCACACAGCATCCCCAGAGACGAGATGGGCTCTGAGAAAATTATTTTTCTTATGGCCTTCTGTGTCCTTCAAGGAAAAAAAATCTGTTAAGTTTCTCCAATGAAAAATGTTATGGCTTTGAAGAATTATTCGTATACATCAACAAAAATGCTAATTCTGAATTTATAAGAGTTATTATTTAGTTTTATTATTTAGTTATTTTTTATTATTACACTTAGTATCCATAAATCATCATTTAAAGACGAATGAAACACGGTTCCGCGACTTTTCATCCCGCGACCAAATACCCCCCGAAAATATATCCCGGATGAACTATCCTATGGACAAAACAAGAAAATATCTACTAAAAAAACTACCAACAAAATATCTACTAAAACCTAACCTATCCTAACCTAACCTAAACTAATTTAACAAACCTAACAAACTCTAACAAAAAATAGGATAAAAATAATACAGACAACCTGTGAAAACAATAAATTGTTCTAAAATAGTATAATTGGGACAAAAATAATACAGACAACCTGTAAAAACAATAAATTATTATTCTAAAATAGTATAATGGAACAAAAATAATACAGACAATCCTGTAAAAACAATAAATTATTGTACTATAGTATATAGTATATAATGGGACAAAAATAATACAGACAACCTGTAAAAACAATAAATTATTGTTTTTTATTTATTTTAATTTTTTAAACTTTATGAGTAAAATCTCAAATTATGATATTTAATTAAATGAAGTTTAGTTTAATTAAATTAAATTAAAGTTATTTAATTAAATGAAGTTTAATTAAATGAAGTAAATTTAAACTCACTCGTGTCCCAGCGGAGCCAATATCTTTTTCTGATTTTTCTGTCTCCAGATTTTCGATTGAGTTTCGCTAATATTGTCTTCATTTAATTAAATAAATTATACAGTTCAAAAATAGTTAAATTTAAAATAAGATTAGGGTAGGTTAGGTTAGGTTAAGTTAAGTTGGGTTAGGTTTTAGTACATATTGGAGGATATTTTGTCCGTAGGATATTTGGTCCTTGGGATATTATATCGAGGGATATTTTGGCGGAGTATATTGTGTCGGGGATATTTTGACGCGTGATAAAACGCGCGGTATGTACCTTAAAGCAGTGGTCCCCAACCCCAGAGCCGCAGCCCGATACCGGGTCGTGGACCAAACGGTACTGGGCCACGCAAGGGCCTGCTTAAAAATCAAAATTACGTAAAAAAAATCGAACATACGAAATAAAAAATTAAATAATTATTCACAAAAAAATACGGTGGAACTTCCCATGACGAGCACCTCCCATAACGAGTAATTCGCATAACGAGCTAAACAGATTTTGAAAAAAAAACGCTCCCTTAACAAGCGACTTTTCGTATAACGAGCGACATTTCGCATAAAGCAAGGATAAGTCCCATCTTCACGTCACGACTTCCACATCAGTCATCAGTCATCAGTCTCTGGTTGTGGTTAGCACTCATTTCGCTAGCACGTTAATATCGTATGTGCTCATATATTTTTTCAAATTTGTAATTTTTTTTCATTATTTGTAAAATTTTGGAAGGTGAAAAAAGTTTTTATCCACAGTGAGTCAGCATGTGGATTTTAAATTGTCACTTTCGAGAACATGAATAGTCGCAAAAAATGGTTTTTCTCCACTTGAGTAAACTTGTGGGTCTTCAAAGCCTTCTTTCTAGCTCGTAATTAATTGGAATCGGAACCTACAAAAGGTTTTTCTCAACTGTGAGACGGTTTATGGACTTTTAAATATTCCTTTCGAGAACACGATTAGTTGCAGTTTCTTATATTCTGGGTGTAGATTAAAGTGACTTCCCGCATACAAATTCATTGTGGAGTCTTGATTAGTAAAGCACACTGCTTGGTTGGTATGGTTGGTTGGTAACGGGATTCGGAATCGAACCACATTATCCTTGAACTGATGACAGGTTTTATTTGTATTTAAAATATTTAATTGTTGTTTCAGTATTGTCGGAATTGAATTATTATGTAGGCGTCTACAGTAATTAATTTTTAATAAAATTAATAATATTGATAGTCATTGATGTGCAATTGATCAATGATGATAGGTATATTATTTGGTGACCGGTCAACTCAACATAGTCATACTTCATCAGTCATTAAAAATGTTGAAAAAAACCGACTAGTCACACTATTGTCATCGATATTGGTGAAAAATAAATACATAAACATTATTAGGTATTATTAGTATTATTGAGTACAGGCCATCTCTCTACCCAGGAATTGACAAACTTTTTCAAGCATTCGAAATTCTCTTTGTTCAACACAAGGTCAGCATTCCACGCTGTTCTTGTTATTCCGCGCAAGCCATCCAACATTTCCTCTCGTGCTTCGTGCTTCCTTCATCAATTCGCAGTGCCACAGAATGTGCCTGGCGTCTTGGTTAGTATCACCACATGCGCAGTTTGGGTGAGGAGAGAGGGTCAAGCTATGAAGCCGACCCCTGAATACCCCATGCCCAGAAAGCATCTACGTCATGTAGTGATCTAGTTTAATATATGCCCCTTCCATTCTGAATTTAACTGAAGGAAAGAAGGAGAAAGTCCATCTGCCCTTCATCGACCTATCCCATCGCTCTTGCCATACACTCAGCATCCTCTCGCGCATCGCTTTGAGCAAGCCAGGGAGGGCCACGACTCCTCCCGGTGTCAGCTCGACTCCCAGGTGGACAGCAGCCCTGCCTCTAATGGACTTTCTCCTTCTTCCCATCAGTTAAAGTCAGAATGGAAGGGGTCTTTCTCAAGTTGGACCACCACATCACCCAGCTTCTATCCGGCCACGGGGAATTCAGGGGGAGACTTCACACCCTCTCCCTATCCCCTCACCCCAACTGCGCCTGCGGGTGCACGAACCAGTCGGCGGAGCACATTCTGAGGCAGTGTGAGATAATGACGGATGCAAGAGAGGAAATGCTCGATGGTTTGGACGTACCAATCAGACCAGTGTGGAACACTGATCTGGTTTCGAACAAGACGAACTTCGAGTGCCTGAGGAACTTTACAAGGATCTGGGTTGGGAAATGGCCTGAGCTTAGAGTCGCTGATTAGTAGATTTTGACACCAGGTGTACTTGTTCCTGACTTACCATGGACTTTTCTTGCTTCTATTCTTTTACAAACTCTGCTCAGGATGTACAGTTTTCTATTGTTTTACATTTTTTTGTTTATTGTTTGCATTTTACATTTTATGTTTTTTATGCTTTTACATTTTTATGTTTATTTTTCCTTGTTTACTCAGGCCCTGCGTTATTCAACGCTCATGTTTATTTTGTTTTTTTCTTTACTTTACATGCTTATGATTTATTTTTTGTTATTTGGTGCAATTAAACGCCCAGCTATGACTCCCACACGCTCTTGTTTATTTTCTTTTATGTTTTGCGGTTTTCTACGCTTATATACATTTCTTTTCAGTTATGCTGTACTACGAGAACTGAACTCAGTTGTTCGTTTTTGTACCGTCCTTCTCCCCATATAAGGGGTTGGACCCTGGACCGTGTCCCTGCCTACGTACCATGGCCGGTCTTCTAGAACTGGTGGAGCTGCACCTGTTTGCCGCGCCACACCCCGTGACATGAAGAGGCTGGGGAGAAGGCTGAACGACATCTGAAAGCTGTCCGTCCCGCCTCCGGCGACCCGACGCTTCTCTCCCTAGGGTCTTCTTCATGTTTTCCACTTACTGTTGTCTAGGCACCACCGGCTAGTTGGCTTAAGGACGACGCTGCCGGTTGTCGGGAGGCCGGACAATCAGCCTCCTTCACTGTCTCGGGGACTGCCGGTAGCCAGTTTGCGGTAACACCAGTTTTACTCTGTACAAATGTTATTTTACTTTTGTTGCTTTTTTTATGAACAGTGCTTGGTGCCGCCCGCCGGATTGCGTATGGTCTTCCGCTGTCATGAGCTGATTACTCATGACGGCTGCTGTCTATTTTGTTTATTTAACTTTTTTTATGTCGATGTTACTAACCCTTGTTTGACTGTCCATGAGGCTCACTGCTTTTGCATTGACACCTCCATGGGCTTTAGAATTGTAGAGATTGACCATTACAGTACAGTCCTGTAGGCACACCCGCATACCGCCACCTAACACAGTATGAGAGGACATTGAAGGTCAAGATTCGTTACATTAAATGTAGAGCCGTTTATTCAAAAAAATTAGATTCTTGCGAGAACTCCGAAGGGGCGACCATAAGTTGCCTATACCGGGGTGGGACAGTGGTGGGTACTTCAATGCCTCTAATAAGTTCCTTTTTGGTCAATATTTCCCTAATTTCAAGGTCAATCGGCAGAACGCCGGCCAGAACCGGTAGTGCATCTGAGGCCACAGTCCTATAAGCGCCCAAGAGCGCCAACAGGGGAGTCCGCTGACCCCGTTTAAGAGCCGAGTTTATCAAGACGTTATCCAAGCGATGCTCCCACACAGAGGCAGCATATGAGACTTGCGACACATATACCCCTCTGTACAGCAGACGAATCGCCGGAGAGCGCAAGCCTCACTCGGCTGTTGAGAGTCTTCTCAGTTTCTGAAACAGGGCCTGGGGCCCTGTCGGAGGCGTTCTTGACGTGGACTAGGAACGAAGATCAGTCCAAAATTACGCCTAAGTACCTGGTGTTTTCTGCAAATCGGATGGGTGAGCCTCCCATTCTGATGAAAGGGTTCCTGCCTCGGCTGAGCATGCCCTTCATGAGGAGACCCACGGTCTTGTGGGGAACGAAGTTCAGTCTATTTCTCTGTCCCCATTCAAGGATCACTTGTAAACCTTCTTCAGCCTTAGATTCCACTTCCCTTCTACTGTCCCCAGAGACCAAAAACAATTTGTCATCTACGTAGTCGACCGATATACAACCTTCAGGCAAGGGCAACCTGGAGGAGTCGTCGAACAAGATTTTCCACAGGTCGGGTCCGAGGACCGACCCTTGCGGACATCCCATGTCAACTGTTCGGGTGATTAAAACATCCCCGTGCCCTATGATAACTGTCCTACCACTAAGGTAATAATCTCAAACAGTTTACGCGGGCAATTCCTGCTTTTCAGATTGTTAAGTTTCATCGGACACCAGCGTGATCAAAGGCACCCGAGATATCCAAGAAGATGCCTATGACGTACCTCTTTTGGCATACCCTCACCCATTCAAGCGCATATTTAATGGCGTGCTCCGTGGATTTGCCGGGGACAAACCATCGAACAGGATCGGACTCACACAACCACTCGTTCAGGAAGGCGTGTTCGTTTTCCCGACTACCTCAATGTCTAAACGACTCCTTTCACCGCAGCCATGTCTGCGTTGTCTGGGGAGGGAGTCCTGTAGCAGCCAGCCTCTGCTACCTGATGTTTTAGATTGTTTTCAAAAAGTAGCGATCTTTCCAGAAGCATATAAAAATAATATTAAAATGTTTGAATTGAGAACCATTGACAGTTAAACGAAGTTCGCTTGGTTTTTTTTCTAGAGACCAGTGGTGGGTGGTTTGGTATATTTATGGACCAGTGAGTTGTGTAAATCTGTAAAGTTGTCCATACATAAACGCATTTTGCAAAATTATATTTTTAAAGTAGAACTCAATAAATATCTTACAACACCCAACCTATCAGTTCTACAATTATAATGATTTATGATCAATAAGATGGATTAAGGAAAAAAATATTTATGAGATGTAATATTTTTGGTATGCCTCGTTATTCTCCTGTGCCTTTCGTATGGAAAACATTATTTTTTTAAACGATTTTCGGCTATGTAATTATCGTTTTTTCGCACCCATAAAATTATGTTCCGTCTTTCCGGTTTATAAATAATGGTCTGATTTTTCGGATTGAAATTTTCAAAATATCGTCAGGGTTTCAAAAATTCGATTAAAAATAAAATACAGAATGTCTTAGAATATTTGCCTAAACCGGAATTTTTTTTAATGTGTATTTTGGTTTAAATACACGTTTTTTTTCTCTGCCTCACTAAACAAAGACTATTCAAATTTGATTTTAGTTTTGGTAGAAAGCAGTCACTTAGTGATTTGACATATTATCTAAAAGAAAAGAATAATTTTTGTAATTAATTTTAAGGTGATTAAGGGTTTAAAAGTTTATCATAAAAACCATTAGTCACCTGTTCACGTGACGTTTTGTCCTATATGCGTAATTAGGTAACTCATTAGCTACCTGTCTCTTTTCCTCTATTGCGGTGTAAGATTTTTATTTCACTTTTCCCTGTTCCTTTATAATAATGTTTTCTCTCTTTCAATATGTATATATAAGCTCACACAATGTATTTTTGATTAGTTTAATTTTATACCCTAAAGATTCTTGTGTTTAGCGAAATCGGTCGGTATTAAAAAATTTAAATAAATAGATCGTGGTTAAAAACAAACGTAAAAACTAAAATTACGCAAATACTTAGCAGTAGTTACTTACAAGGCGGCATCTGCATTTGCATTGGTAAGTTGATAAAATTTTGTTTTTTTTTTAATCTTTGCTCTTTTATTAAAAATATCAAGCTATTTAAAAGTATTTTGTCTTTACCATTTCTCATTTCTCAAAAACGGCAAACAATTCAGGAACTTATTTGTCAGATATTGAAAATTATGTTGAAAAAATGTAATTTGTAAAACTTTCAAATATGGAAATTCTTTTCAGAATATATCGTCAATATATTTATAATAATGGCATGGCATGCGTTGCAATGACATAATCAAACAAATAAATAAATTCTCCCTTCATGTCCTTTCCCATGCGTCCCCGCTCCCCTGCCGCATCCCCTACCCTCCCGCGTTCCCCTCCCACCTTCCCCGCCCATCCTCTACCGTCTCCCGCTCCCCCGTAGCAAACCCCCCTCCCGCGTTCCATATATTCAGTCCCAGTACATTCAGTTTTCAAACAGCGTGCGTGCCACCTATTACAATTTTTTATTAAAATTTTCATTTTTGTATATTACAAACATTCATTTTTGTACATTATAAGAATAATCAATCAAATTTGGTACCTACCATAGGTACCTATTTAAAATATCTATAATTTTTAAAATCCATAGGCATTTCTTTTATTTAAAAAAAGAGCTGCCTGCTAAATTCAATTTCATCAAACGCGCGAACTGTCAAACGTGCAAAGTTAAAATAGTCGATAAGTTTTCTGAAATTATTAAATTTTCTGCGCAATTTTCATAATTTTCTTTCCGTAAAAACCTTTTACAAAGTTTTATAAAATTTAAAAAAAAAGATGAATGAAATAGGTAAAGTCGTTCTGAAGCTATGGCGTGACCTAGAGAATGATAATAGGGGGAAATAGGGATTCATTTTTATATAATAGATTTGATTAACTTATTTCACATTAATTCTCTATCCTTCCAGTATTATGTCACTTTAACAATAAGTGTATTGATTTCAGCAAAACCATGGCCTCCCTAATGAGCAAGGGCTTCTTCGTGTTGCTTTTAATTCTTCCTGATGTTATACTACGAGTATGTGCAGAAACAAAATCGCCGCTTTTTTTCGAAGACGCCGAAGGAAACCGATTTTAGTAAGTCAATTAGATCATATCAGTTTCTATGTTAATTTTTAATTATTTGCTAAATGTCGCGGAGTTTGTTGAAAGGTATTACATCATTCTCAAAGAAGACTCTAGGGAAGTTATTTACCTCAGGGTCTCCAGTGGGGAGCAAATATTTTTTCTAATATTAATTAGAAAAATTTCTTTATTTGTTTTTGGGGTGTTATTCCGTGTTGCGCTACCTCTTTCTTTAGCCAACGTTTCGGACAGCGTTACAGTGTAGAGATCAGGGCAGATGTGTGAAAATCTTAATAAGAAAATGTTTTTTTTTTGTATATAACGATAGGCGAGTTTTCCAGCGATATAATAACATTCGCCTAGATCTAACGACATATTTTGTATAGACAGAATATATGGCTGTGTTTTAAATGTTTGGTATGGCTTTTTGAGCGACTTGAGTATAATACTGTGACTTTTTTAGCATGGGACACTTGCCTGAAGGCGAACGACTTCCTGAAAAGCAAATTAATTCGGAAGAACTTCTCCCGGAATCATTTGATGCCCGTGAGAAATGGCCACAATGCAACAATATCACAGGTCGGATAAGAGATCAAGTAAGTTCTTTATTTTAGATGTCCCCAATATTGTGTATTCATTCACTAGAAGATGTATATCATGTATTTTGTTTGAATTCAGTTAAATTTAAAATCATTATGCATTTACCACTGTGTTTTTCTGGGGTTCTTTTCAATGTCCCTTGATCAAATTACTTATTGTTTTACAAAACAATAAACTAAAAATTAAATGAAAACACACCAAAACGAAAACAATATTTAAAAAATTCAAAACCAACTTCAGTTCAAAAACATTTCAAAAGAATCAAAGGTAAATGGTTCAATCCAGAAGGCGTATAGTATAAATTATGTAGGAAAAGTGGCTTGAAAGTACTCAAGGCAGTGAAAAGTCCCTTTGCTCTTCATAAATTAACAAATTCATTAACAAATGAAGATACGCAGTTTTAAATAAACACAAGCTATTTTCAGAAGCATTGTGCATCTGACTGGGCCTTTTCCGTTGTAGAAATCATCTCAGACAGAATTTGCATACAATCCAAAGGCGATAAGCAAGTTGTAATCTCGGCTGAAGACCTCTTGACATGTTGCAGTGGTAAAGGATGTAATGGATGTCTGGGAGGTGACCCAGGTGAATATTTTTGATAAGTGTATCATTTATATAAAAAGGGTTCGCTTCATTTTCATCGTAAAAAGGATAAATTTAGTAATTTGCAAACGATTCTGTAGTTCTCGAAATATGCATTTTCCATTTTCATTCAAAAACTAATTTTGGGATTTAATGCTAATCCGGAAATAAGAAATATAACATTAAATAAATAAAATTCTAATAACATACTAAAAAATCAATTTTTTGTCGATGTTTTAAACCATTCTATAAATGTTGCATTCAAAAACTAATTTTTGGATGAAGTTAACTTAACTTACCTAATTCGGAAATAGAAAATTTCACATTAAATTAAAAAAATAAAATTTTAATAACATTCTAAAAAATGCATGTTTTGGGTCGATGTTTTAAACTATTCTATAAATGTTTCATTTAACTGAAAAGCGGTCGTTTAATCCGTTCATTTAAAAAAAAATTGTCGTTTTTAGTTGGAATTTAAGTCCATCACTATGCATTTTTAATACTTTTTAAATTTTGTTTTATATTTTATCGTGAGTAGGTATTAGTATAGTATAGAGGAAAATTTTGAAAAAAATACCATTAGCTCACAAATAATTGCCAAAGTTGCATCAAAAATTATGAAAAGTCGATTTTCATGGCTTATATTTTATAATTTTAATCAAATGTTTACAAAATACTTTTGAGAACCAGTAAATATTTGCTACAACCAGTTTGGTTAAGTATTTGGGCCGAGTGGTCTTTTTTGGTGTTGGTCCTACAATGATGACTTTCCAAGCATTGCGCATGGTGTTGGTTGAACCAAGTCACTTTCATACCGTCCTCTAATTTGACTTGGTAAATTATATGCCAGGATTTCAAATTTTTAATTTTGCCCCGTGGATAACTTGGTTCAAACCAATTCTACGCTGACGAAATTAATATAACTAAACATTAAGTAATTACCGTTTTTTTTATATTTTTACTTCATAAGGTCGCTTGTAGGTTCGGGTCTTTGATTAGCAAAGCCTTTACTGGGCATTGATTCAATATGAAATAATAATGTAATCGAAATGTTTTTTTAGCAACCGCGTTGAATTATTGGAAAGAAAGCGGCATTGCGACCGGAGGAGATCTCAACTCCCACGAGGGGTGCCGTCCTTACACTATCACTGACCAGTGGAATTTTACCGATACACCCCCCTGCAATAAAACGTGCGAGAAATGCTACCCATTAGCCCATTAGCCTACGAAGCAGATAAACATTACGGCTTAAAGTCGTACTCTATCAAAGCCGACGTGAAGCAAATACAGCAAGAAATCTATGACAATGGACCAGTTTCTGCAGCGTTCAAGGTTTATCAAGACTTTATATATTACAAGAGTGGTGTTTACAGCCACGCTGATGAACCATCCAAATGTAAGTTGATTTTAAATTTTCTTGAAAAAACCCCCTCTAAAGTTTTATGGTATAAGCTTGAATCTATAAGAACAGAGAACATTTTATCACTATGTAACGTTTTATGGAAAATATCGGTAAAAAAATTTATATCATCAAAAAAATGTTCACGACTTAAAATTAATCGATGAATTGCGTCAGCGTAATGCTACTTGTTTTGTACAGTTTTTCATAATTAACCTCAGTCTAAACTATAACGAAAAATCTAAGATATTGTATTGATGCCATGGTGAAAGATTCGGAAATAAAACATTTCAGTTATTTTCGGTGACTGAAAATTTCAAATAATCTATTCGGAGGTCGCGGGTTCAAAACCCGGCGTGCGCAAGTGAAATTTATTTGCTTAGGTTTTGTTATTTCACAACATATTCATTTAAAATTATATATTAGGTCCTTACATATGAAATTGGCGTTTTGTATGTGAGGAACATGACGGTAAAGATGGCTGAAATGCTGGATACTTTTGAAAGAAAAGTGCTGAGAAGAATATGTGGACCCGTGAAAGAGGGTGAACAGTGGCGCATCCGGCACAATACAGAATTGTATGATATATATAAGGCCCGTAGCATCTCAGCACATATGAGACTCCTCAGGTTGAGATGGGCTGGGCATGTACAGAGAATGCCGGATACACGCATCCCAAAACGAATTTTGACTGGACACCCAGGTGGAAAGAGAAAAGTGGGAAGACCCAGACTGAGGTGGGAAGACGAAGTAAGAGGGGATGCAGCACAGCTTCTCCAGGTATCAAATTGGAAGTCAGTCGCTGAGGACAGGAGGAGTTGGAGGCGACTGTTGCAGGAGGCCAAAGCTCGATATGGGCTGTAGCGCCATCGAAGAAGATGTGAGGAACATAAAGTCAATTTTTTTAAATATATATTTATTTAATCAAAGTATGCTATTTATGCACTTTTGCCATCTCATCTCATGAACTACCTGTTCATCGATCCCTTTACTAAAAAAACCATTCGGACGGGAATCAATACAATCTTTGAAGGCGGTTTGGACTGCCCCATCGGAGTTGAATTTTTTCCCTTGCAAGAAGTTCCAAATTTCCAAATCCAAATTTCTAAAAAACTGATAATCTGTTGGGTCAAGGACCGGAGAGTACGGTGGATGTCTTGGACATTCCAATTGAAGCTCCTTTAATTTGGTAGCCGTCTGTTGTGCAGTGTGTGGTCTAGCATTCCAAGGCGCGTTTGTTGATTTGCTTCACTCAATTCGTGAGGTACCCACCTTTCAAACTTTTTCACCTTCCCAATTTGCTTCAAGTGGATTAAAACAGTTTTATCACTAACACCGCAACCTGCAGCTAACTCGGACGTGGTTTGCGATGGATCCGCTTCCACAATAGCCTTCAATTCTTCATTATCAACTTTGGTCTCCGGCCGTCCACGGGGCTTGTTCTGCAAGTCGAAATTTCCAGAACGAAAACTTTGGAACGAAAAACGCACTGTGTTTTCTTTTGCGGCACCGTCGCCATACACATCATTAATCCTTCGAGCCGTTTCTGCAGCACTGGTACCACGGTGAAACTCGTACTCGTAAATAACGCGATATTTCAAGTTTTCCATTTTGTAAACTAAGTGACGCAAAGAAAAAAAAATTAAGGAAAAAATAAATGAATTATAATTTTCGAAACACAAATACATGAGTAAATAGCTGTATAAATTTGAATTTGGAATTCCTAACCAAAGAGAAGATATTTGAGATCAAAGTTGCCAGTAGGTACGGCAAAACGCCAATTTCATATGTAAGGACCTAATATATCGACGCTGGAAAGAAAGAGTGCAAGATTCTCTCAGTATCGCCTTGGTGGAAGACCACGATTCAAAAATTGAAACTTTGCTTGAAATGTCTAGATCTGCGCACCTTCCTCTTCCCCATCTCCTTCCCCTTCCCGCTACCTTCAGCCTCACAACATATCCTTATTGGAAATGCCATAATCTCACTGGCTCAACGCGGTTGGCAGCAGTTGAAAAAATTAAAATATAAGTTTTGAATAATTAAAATGATGCCTCAGATTATATGAAGAAATATTTTATTCGTGAAAATAATTTCAACACTCTTTTTTCATTTAAGTTGGTCAAGCCATTAAAATAATCGGCTGGGGAGTGAAAGACAAAACCCCTTACTGGTTGTGTGCCAACAGCTGGGGTGCAGCTTGGGGAGATAAAGGTTATTTCAAGATGCTCCGAGGAGATCCACAAAATAATTGCGGCATTGAGGCCTATGTCAACGCCGGAACGCCTAAACTGTGAAATGGATTAAGGTAGGTAATGCAATAAGCAATTCCAATCTCTCTCTCATGTCGTCCCTTTTATAATACACACCAGTCACAACGTCGTCACATCAACCATTAGCTTAACCTCATACCTAAAAAATAAATCTTAATTAGTTGACTTTTTCCTTATTATCTCAAGAATCAAAAATGTTTTATCTTATTTCATGCTCTTATTATTTTTTAAAAAAATTTTACATTAGCTCTACACACAAAAAACTCCCATCTTAATATCTTTGCAGCTGTGATTTGATTTTGGTTGATCTTAAAGGTAATTAAAAATATGTATTTAAAAATGATAGTAGGCTGAGGGATTCGGGTATTCGGCCACCTCTCTGATGATTGGTGATACGCAGGCATGGCAAAATATAACAGTGACATAACAGAACTTTTAAGAAAAGTGAAGGAACCAAAAAGTGTAACTTATTCTAACCTTACCTAACCTATAACCTTATAATGTTTTATTTTGTAACTGTTCTGATTTTTCGACTATGGCACATTATAATATTTTTTTTATTCCAGGAAGTGGGGAGAATAGTGCATTCCGGCAAGTCCCATATAAAAGTTAATATATAATTTTTTTTTTTTATTGAAAAATAAAGTAATACATAAAAACATAAGCTGCACATCTCACTAGAGCATTCCTGTATCGAGATGTGCAGTTTTACAATTATGGAATTAAAAAAAAAAGACATATAAACTTAATAATAATAACCTTATAATAACAATAACCTTATAATCAACAAAAGTAGCACTATAAAGTTAATATTTTTTTATTATTTAGTTATTTATGGAAAAATAAAGTAATACATAAAAATATAAGCTGCACATCTCACTAGAGCAGGGTTTCCCAACCTTTATTTCGCCGAGCCTCCCCGAACCAAAAAAAAATATATTTTCAAACCCCTTTCAGTGGCGTAGCATGGGCATGGGGGGGGGGGGTGGCTAGAGAATTTCATTTCAGAAATAGGCTTTTTCGTCAATAAAAAGACCGTCAGGCACAAACATCTCCCCGTTTCGCGACGTTCCAAATTTAAATAAAACCGTATTCAATATTTTTGCGACAATATCCTTCGAAATTTTTTAACAATCGGGTGTCACCTCCCGTCAGTTGTAGTGTCACCCCCCCCATCGGGTGGCACCCAGGACGATCCGCCCCCCCTTCTTGAAAGAATTGAGTTTATGAAAAAAATTATTTACCATATTCATATTGCGTATGTACGGACGTAAACAATTAATTAATCTTAATATTTTAAAGCACAAATTGTGAAAAGCGTTTTTTCCTCAAATAATTATGCTAGCGCCATCTATGAAAGAGAAGATTATGAATTCTTTTACGTGAAAAGATTTTATTATTGTGAATTCTTATGTATGTTTTGAAAAATTGTTAAAATGGTTATTAAAGATATTAAATATAACTAACTAGCTGTTAAAAAACCGCTCCGCAGGTTTTTACTACTAGACCCTGCGGGCGGCTTTTGGTTCGACTTTGCCCAGATAGTGTTGGTGACCATTATCCAATACGAACTGAACTGATTCCAAAAACAGCCCATTCCTCGGATCCACTGAAGCTAGTCACCGGAACAAAGTAATTGATGCAGAGCAATGACGTACATGTAATGTGTAGCCACTAACACTTAGCACTTTTCGTAGGATATGTGCATTTTATGTAAAAAATATGTTTTGATTACTTACCAATGTTATTCTCATATCTTATTCTTTTATAATGTATTTTTGTATAGTTATCTTTTTTATTTAGTACTCTTTTTTAAAATGTATTTATAAATGTTACTGTACCTACTTCGTAAATTGTATTTTTTTATATTTTCCTACTAGATGTATGAAAATATTTACATACATCTAAATAAAAATTTCAAAAACAAAAACAAAAAAGTTGAAACATAAAAAAAAAAAAAAACATAAATGATAATACTTATGTTTTTTTATTTTCTCTCATAAAATTACCAATAACCATTTTACTTACTTAGTTGGTGATGCCGGTCTCACGCACCGGGTTGGCGCCAAAACTCTATAACGAGCGTCCGCATCGCTGTCGCGGGGTAGACTGGCGGTAGGGGGCGTGGAATAAGGCAGCTACTCGAAATCGCTGTGTGATTCGATGAACGGTAAAAAAATTAGCTAAAGCTTGGAAAGAGTAGACAATATCAGGAAAATAATAATAAACAATTATGTATATTAATAATAATAATAGTTAAGTAAAAATTTATATAGTTTATGTAATAAATATAATATATTAAGTAAATAAATATAAATAAATTAAGTAGATAATGTATAATATAATTATGAGTAAACAATAATAAACAATTTATTAATAATAAGTAAATAAACATAAGTAAATTAAGTGCATAATAATTATGAGTAAATACTAATAAACAATTATACACATAGTACAGTAAGTAAATTATGATACGAAAGAAGTAGATAATAATAAGTAAATACTTATAATAATAAGCAAATTAAAAAGTACGTAATAATAAATAAGTTAAGTATATACACAGTTCTTAAATATGGATTGTATGAAATATAGCTTAATTCCAGGGTGATTTATGATATAAGCGACAACATGGGTAATCCAAAACCATCACTCTCAGTTGGTATACATATTTTGGCCATTTTCTTGAATAAATGTAATGAACCAATAGTTTTTATTTTTTCATTGAGCATATTATAAAGCAACTGAGCTATATATGAAAGACTTCTTTGTCCAAAGGATGTTTTGGTATATACCGGCTGATACATTAAAGAAGAGCCCAATCTAGTGTTACGCACTTGTTGAGATCTTTTCGCAGTGATAATGTTGTTGTTGTTATATGAAAGCATTGATTGAACAAGAGCATAATATATAGTTTTTGGTGTAATTTTGTCCAATATATTTCTTAGAATCTTAAAGATATAGGCTAGCTTTCTTATTTTGTTTGTTAATATAGTAATATGATTGTTCCATTTTAAATTTTTATCAATAATTAAGCCAAGATATTTGATATTGTCTGCTCTTTCCAAAGATTGACAATTACACTCCTGTTCGCAACAATGTATTTTTAAAGAGCGGTTCAAAGATGGTTAATTTATAGAAGAAATACTAAAAGTAATATATTTAGTTTTGTTCATGTTTAAGGTTAACAAGTTTTGATCAAGCCAATTTTTGACTGCCCTTAATCCTGTCTCGCACTTAACATACGTATCATCCCAAGTATCACTAGCAAACACTAAAACAGTGTCATCTGCAAATACAATTGAAGAACCAGAAAACGGCAGTTTACAGAGGTCATTAATATATAACAAAAATAAAATTGGACCCAGAACACTACCCTGAGGAACACCATAAACAATTGATTTGTTTGAACTAATATGATCATTAATCATTACTCTTTGTGTTCTATTTTCAAGTTCTGAACCAATCTAGAGCTTTATTAATAATACCTATTGAACTGAGTTTTTTTAAATAAACCGTGGGATACGGTATCAAATGCCTTAGACAAGTCTAAGAAGACAGCCATGGCTTTATTGCCAGTATCCAGAGCTTCTACGACTTTGGTTATCATTTTTAATGCAGAATCACTAGTTCCCATGTTCTCTCGGAAGCCAAACTAATTATCTGAGAGAATTTCATATATTTTTACATAAGACATCAACCTAATTTTAGCTAACTTCTCTATAATTTTTGAAAAGGTGTTTAGCAAGGATATAGGTCGATAGTTATTGACATCTATGTTATCCCCTCCTTTAAACACAGGAATAATTTTGGCATTTTTGCAGTGCTTAGGGAACAAGCTATTTTCATTTACAATGTGTGTAATAGGTATAACTAGTTCAGAAGAATTTTGTTTGTAGACTATTGCACTTATACCGTCATTTCCACTCGAAAAATCTGATTTTAGCACATTAATCACCTTTAGAACTTCATTGCAATTTGTTGGATTGAATTCAAAACAGGCATTTTGCATAGATTGTGTTGGATTGCAATCTTTGATTAAATATTCTTCACTGGTGTTATTTGCACTGTACAAAAGATTAGCAAAATTTTGACCTAAAAAATCATTTACATGGTTAGTGACGAGTGTTGGATTATCATTTATAAAAACAATGTCATTATTTATTTTCAATTTATTTATTGGCACCGATTCCTTTTGCATGTCCAATGCTTTTTTTATTATTTTCCATTCTTGCTTTATGTTTTCTTTAACCTCATGAAGTTTCCTTTTATAATATGACTCTTTGATCATTTTTACAATTTTAGAACACCAATTTCTATATCTTTTATAATATGCAAACAGTTCAATATTACTTGGTTCTTGGCGACAACTCTTATGTAATTTGTGACGTCTTATGAGGCAGTCAATAATTCCAGAAGTTATCCATGGTTTCAAGTAATTTTTATTACTATGGATTCTCTTTATAGATGAACAATTTTCAATGTGAAACTTTAGGCACTTTATGAAATTATCAGCTGCTGTATTGACATCATTTGCAAATAAAATGGAATTTCATGTTTCTTCTTTCAATCTTGAATTTAGCAGGTCATTATCCACAGTTAGTTTAAGCTTTACGTCTATTTTTTTTTATTTGGTTATTATAGATTTAGGATATCTCAATGTCGTAGCGAAATGGTCTGTGATACTGGTCCTGAATACAACACTCTGAGGATCATCTTTTGACTTGACCGTAATGTGGTCAATACAACTCTCAGTTTTTGAATTGACTCTAGTTGGTGAATAATAAATGGTTTTAAACCGTGGTAAATCAGCAGTGAAAGCAGCAGTTCGCTTTTTGAGCAGTTCATTTCCAAAATATTTATATTTATATCACCACATAAAATCACTTCGTGGTTAAGTGCTGATACAGAACGGAGTAAATTGTTAGGGGGTAAGAAAGTTATCAAGATGTGTTTGAGAAGGAGATCTATAAACCGCTATAACACATGTATTATCAGATAGTTGTAATTTAAGACAGTTAGCATGTGGAATAGCTATTTCTTCAACAGAAACAATAACATCATTCTGGGTGTAAACAACAACACCATCGTTTTGTAAATAGTTTTTTTTTGGTGCTGTGCGACGAATACCCAGTAATACTTGGGATATTGATTGCATCTTTTAACCAAGCGTCATTAAAAACAATAATACTAAATCTGTGTTGATTAGAGTCGAGAACAGCTACAATATCATCAAATTTTTTTTAGGCATCTTATATATTGATACAGTATATAGAGAGAGCAGAAGGGTTCAAGAATTCATTGCATATTGATGGGTCATCTATATTGATACTGATTTCCTTGTCATTTAGTTCTTGATCCAATAAAAAATCCATAATATCGGGCTAATAAGATACATAAAGTTTTACTATTTCTCAATTATCAGTCGATCTCGTTTGCATTTTCTTGGTTTGCGAGCTTAAAAAAGTCATCCTCGTGCTCAATGTTGAACACTCTTGTTTCTTCATTCTTTTTGATCAGGATCTTACCGTTTTTAAACCATGCGTAAGAAAAGTAAAAAAACTTTTTGCTTTCACCTTTGCTTTCCACGCGAGTTCTTTGAGGTATCGGTCATTTGTTCGCCAATAAAAAATTGGTTTTTGTTTTCGAAATTATAAATCTTAGCAGTTCTCAGAGCTAATAGAGCCTGACGCTTAGTCGAATCCTGTACTTCAATCGAAATTCTTTTTGGCGCGCATGGTCTGGGATCGTAAGAGCATAATGCACGTTGAATGTCAGTTGGGGAAAGGTTTAGTCCAAGGGTGCCCACCACTCGAATTGTCGCATCAGCTGGTTGTTCACCGGGTCGTTCGTCGACACCAGTAATTTCAATAAAATCACGTATCGATTCCTGTTCTCTTTCAGCCAGTCTCATTTCAATGGATTTAATTTTTTTATCTTTTAGACAGTTTTCCTCCTTTAGCTGGTCTATTTCCTTTTTTAGACCTAGCACATTTTTTAACGTTTTTAAAAGTTCATCGTATTGCGAACTAATAAAATCTGCATTCTTTTTAAGTTCACTAATTTCATTTTCTATTTTCTTAAAACGTCTTGTTTTAATTCTTCAAACTTTTTTTCCATTAGGGACATGAAGTCATGAGATGATAAAACCGATCCTTTCATTGCCATCCGTATTCTGCCTCCCTGATCTTGTATTGCTTTTCATTTTTTTAAGTATAAATATTACGATAAATTATTGTAGTCGTGGTCACCCTATTACTTAGAAAGTAATCCAATAAGTGCAAGGGAGAAAGTAATGGCACAGTCGTTTTCCACTGATTAGAGTAGGACAAGAGTTATTGGTGAGCTAACACTGCGTAGAGAATACACGCTTAGATTTTACAATTATCGCTATTATTTATTATTATATTTGACTTCACAGAACAGTTTAAATATTTTAGGTCACTTGAGAGTACAACCGGAATTTCAAAACAGTTAAAATATACGTACTCTTAATAATAATACGGCTGGCTGTTCGGCCCAATTTTAAGGAGTGGGGGGTCCCGGCAGAAGGGAAATAATAATACGGCTGGTGATTTGTGCCAATTCGCAGGCGGTTGTGACTCCTCACCACACTAAATGCAGGCATTTCTACATTTAGTGTCGTGTGTAGATCGCATTATTTTTAAATTCATTCATTTGGAAAAAAAATTAAGTGACAGTTAGTTAATGCCCAAGAAATACAAAAAAAGTTTATTATGTAAATAAAAGGAATACCACTTTCAAAGTCCGACAAACCCCCCCCCCCTCCTCCCCCCCGACCCGATTGCCAATGTAGTACCCCCGAAATCTAGGGAAATTCTAGGGAAATTTCACCTCGAAATCTAGGGAAATATTTTTTTTGTGCAGAACATCCCTAGCGGTGGCCTATATCAGTGTTACCGAAGCTCCCGATTTCTCGGGAGATCTCCCGATTTTTCACTTCATCTCCCGATCTACCGGAATGGCATCAAAATCTCCCGATTTTTCGAAGTTCTCATCGATTGATCGTTTCTCGTCAATTTTTTGTCTATGGCCAAAAAAAATATTCCCCGGATTCGGGTAATGACCAGAATAATTACAAAATTCTGCAATCTAAGCATATCTCTATTATAGACCCATACAAACCGATCATTTATGAATTATGAGCTGGAAAATATAATTTATTATATAACGGAGGGGTGTCAAACTGGATTTTATTAAGGGCCATTTATAAGATTTTGCGTGTGTAAGCGGGCCAGACTCAAAATTAAAACCCATGCTCAATTGTTTTAATCTTTATTTAGATATGTAAGAACCTAGTTATTATAAATTTTCATTCATGTTAAAAAGGAGGGTAAAATGGTAAATTATCTTGAGCCGGACACCTGACTTCTCTTATTTTTGATAAGCTCATTGAAGTCGGGTGTCATATTCGTGGTTTATTTTAAGAATCGATTGGAGATGTTCATCCGTAAACCTTGAGCGATGTTTGTTCTTATTTATTTTCAAAACGGAAAACATCCGCTTGCTTAAATAGGTACTACCGAACATTCACAGATAAGTGCTGTATGCTTACTTATATTTGGATATATATTAACAACATATTTAAAGCAATTTTTTAGGTTAATATTTTGGCAAGGTTAAACTTCAAACTTTCTTTAAAAAAGGTTTTTTTCTACTATGAGACGGCTTGCGGACTTTTAAATGTTCCCTTTGAGAACATGAATAGTTGCAGTCGGAATATGAAAAAGGTTTATTTCCACTGTGAGACGGCTTGTGGACTTTTAAATGTTCCCTTTGAGAAGATGAATAGTTGCAGTCGGAACATCAACATGAAAATGGTTTTTCTCCACTCTGAGTTCACTTGTGAGTTTTTAAATTCTCCTTTGTAGCACATAAATAAATGCAATTGTAACATACAAAAGGTTTTTCTCCACTGCGAGACGGCTTGTTGATTTAAAATTGTCACTTTCGAGGACATGAATAGTTGCAGTCGGAACATGTAAAAGGTTTTCTTCACTGTGAGACGGCTTGTGGACATTTAAATATTCCTTTTGAGAACATGAATAGTTGCAGTCGGAACATAAACATGGTTTTTCTCCACAGTGAATCAGCATGTGGATTTTAAATTGTGACTTTCGTGAACATGAACAGTTGCAGTCAGAACATGAAAAAGGTTTTTCTCCACTGTGACACGGCTTGTGGACTTATAAATGTTCCTTTAGAAGCTTAGAGAAAATGTATTGTTGCAGTCGGAACATGTAAAAGGTTTGATGATTAGACTGAGATATTAGTAGGTATTTCAATAAAGGATTACTAAACAGTGTATCGTTATCAAGTATCTGTCGCCAGGTGAGAGGTGTTTTGAAAAAGCCGATGAGGTGGTTTATTGGTTAGTTAAAATTAAAATTATCACTTATTGATTCAAATATTGTTACTTATATGAATGTCGTTCACTTTTAAAAGTAAGTAGATATTAAATGAATTTGGCGTCTCGTTAAGTGACGGATGACAGTCCAAGGTCGAAGTTTCACAAAAATTTGTGCTGAGTTGCCATACGTAAAATAAGTCCCCGTTGAACGTTAGGGAAAATTGCGTTATTCCACGGGCAACATCTACAATAATCGTATTGACGGCGCCGCTTATGGGTTTTTCGTTTGTTGTTAAGGTTCTGCTTCGCAATAATAAAAGGGATTCGAATTATTGACAAGGGAGAAATTTCATTAAAATAATTCTAATCATCTCCCGATTTCTTCAAAATTCTCCCGATTTTAAGGCGAAAATTCTCCCGATTTTGAAGTTTTGGTTTCGGTAACACTGGACGGCCTATATTGAGTATATTGACTGAAACTGAAACAAAACAAATAAACGTCACGTCGCTGTCAAATACAGCAATCTAGCGAAAAGAATATTGATAAAACAACCGAAATTTTTAATATAAAATACAATTTTAACAATTACAATGGATGCAATAGAAAAAGAGAACAATGACAGCAACTTTCTCGCTATCTTCAATAGTGAATGTGAACTTGGTAATCGGGTAAACACAACTTTAGAGGTTAAGATCCCAATGAAAACATCGGAAATTAGAATGTCATTGAATTGCAAAGAAATTTGTCGTTTCTGCTTGTTGGAAGATTCGAACATGTCGCAATTATCGACAACGGAAGAGGTAGAAGGCAATTCAAGGACTATTAGTGAGATTGTGATGTCAATTTCAAATGTTCAGGTAGAATTTTTTAATACAGTTATGCTAAATATCTGTCTATCTTTTCCCCTTTTGTGAAATATAGGTATGTTTTTAACTGACACCACTAACATAATTCTTATTTACATAAGATTTTCAATTGTTCGGGGTCAATGTAATCTCTATTTATGGAATGTCGTGTGGCTAAAATCAGTGGGGAAGGCGATGAATGCTCCATTTGGGGAAGCCATAGTTCCACCGGCTCCGGACAGTTAGGACTTTTATGCAAAGTTCAGTTAAAAAAAAAGTACTGTTTGAATATCGTCCCTTAGCTAACAAACCCCGCATAAGTCATTTTTACCAACTTTACAGGAGACGAAAAAAACTGTCTATTTTAAAAATCGGTGGAATTTTTCTGTTATTACATTAATACCCTAGTTAGGGAACGTACCCAAACTACGTGACCAACTTTTTGCAATTTTTAACCCCCCCCCCCCCCCGGTGACCAAAATCCTAAGGAACCCGCCGCTCATTTGTATGGAGCGTGACCTTTTGAAGACCCCCCCCCCCCCCCCCCTAAAAGTGTCACATAGTATGGGTACGTTCCCTTAGCGGTTAAGAAATAATTATTATTTATACTTATTTTGACGATTTACTTCATTTTAACTTTTATTTTATGACTTGAGCTGTGTTGACTGATATTTTATTAGATTAAGGCAGTGTTGTTTGCGGAAATGTTAGGGAATAAGGTATTAATAGATGATTTACAAAGAAAAGTTTTTATTAAGAAATATTTCAATATATTACTATAATTTCAATATATATTTCAATAAATATTTAATATAACCTAAATCTTATGAATCACATTGTTGAGATCAATTGCTTCAGATTAAACGTCTGTAATGGTCCGCCACCCTTGTCTTTTGACACCAATTGTGATGAACCCTACCTAGCTGATTTACTTTTCTAAGCTTCTACCTCGTAGTTTAAATCTCGTAGCTCCTGTCTCGTAGCCACGCTCATAATTCTACCCTTATGTCCTACTGATCACACCACTAGGTATGATGGCCTGACTCAACCCTCCTTTCGGTTTATTTCTACCTCAGGCTCGTGATTTCTAAACCCCTATACCTTATAGTCTAGCTAAACCTACCCTATCTTCTTAAATCCCTGCGATTTTCTCACAGTAATCAAGATTTAAGATTTTAGTTCACATTATTTCTATAATCTGCGTTGTGTGATTTTTTATTTTAGATTTTACATCTGTTTGCATACTTAATATGCACACATATGTAGAGAAGATAATGTATTACGTGTGGTAACCCCTAGATTCTTTTAGAGAAAGGGTGAGAATTTTCCGATCAATTTATTTATTATTATTTTAGAATATTTAACCGAGTTTGATAAACTATCCCCGCCCTAAACCTTGTGTCTATTTGGTTTCCGTAGGAATTTAGTGTGTTTATTTAATTCTTCCTATCACCGCTGATACATCGATAACATAAACAACAGTTAACAAATTACATCATTTCAAAAAAATAAAAACCTTATCTTACCAGTGTAGAATGTTCATATACGAGAGTCCGGTTTTCTCAATTGGAGTTCTTGTCTGCAGCTTCCCCTAACATAATGTGTTTGTAGTCATAGTTAGTGTTATTGGTTAGTATTCGCAAAATTGTTGAAAGAGCAGGAATGGATGGATATGGGGAGGGGGATAAAATGTTTGCTGAAAAGTCGGCTCCTCCGCTAACCAAGTGAAAACCGATGAACAACAATTTCAAACCGGATTCTCCCAAATACGTTTGCTAAGCTTATCCTTAAGTCCGAGTTTTACTCTCTTCGACGAGCGTCTCTTGTTACGAAAGGGGCTCTTCACGCCAGATGGGGGAATACCAAGTCTTCATGCCGTTTTTCTGCCTCACTCCGACTTCCGACGCCTCCGGGTTGAATTTAACTCTACTGAGTCTAGAAGGGGTATTTCATGTCTTCCCTTATCATGCCTCTATCCGTTAAATGTGGCGTAAGCTTGTGACGGGCAGATCCTTCCTCCCACGTGACCGACCCAGCGTTACACTCCACCTCTGACTAGCTGACATAAAACTCACCTCGTGAACCTTATGTTTGCTTTCAGGTTCGACAAGACTCACGGTATGCAAATAACCTGTGGCTTTAATGCCGCGTCAGCGTACTGTCCGCATACGTCCTTCCTCTTCCCCGCATGCCCACCTCGACAATACCGCCACAAGATCAAAGCCGTCCGTTCGAGAAAGGTTGACACTTACATTTCCAGATGGCTCATACCTACATACAGAAGCCTTGAAGCTTACATTCGAAGACAAGTTAGGATTCAGGACTGTATTAGTATTTGAACACCAGTGTTTTTTAAATGAGGTCACTAGCTCCTCGTGTATTAGGTTTTAGGATTATGGGTATTTATGGGTTCTTGGATACCTACTTGCTATAAGAAAGATTTAAAACGAGATAAGTCAAGTTGTCATTGAATTAATGACCTCCTGAATAATTGTGATGAACTCTCTTTGAGTTTGAAGCTAGTCGCAGTACTTTACTTTGCGAAATTTTGCGCGCGGAATCAATGCTACCTATTGGCGATTGCTCTAGTATAATCAGTTGTTTAGAATTGAGTGAATTTAACGTCGATTTTTCTTTCACATATTGGGCGAAGTTTCCGTCGTAAGCTATGATTGATAAACCTGCCCCTTGACTTTTGTGCTTTTGTTTTGTTTATTCGTTGATGGAATTTAGGTGACCGTGTCATTGAACTCTAATCGAAATTTTAGATACACAATCGAAAGTCATATAACATACCCTAATCTCGTCGGTGAAAGGATTCGGTAGGTATTAGCTATACCTATCAATTTGCTATTTCTATTGATTTTTGCGTTACGTATTTCATTTCTCATGGTTATTTGTTTATTTAATTTATGTGTTGTCGTTAATTATTTTCCCTCGTCTTATTATTATTATTATTATTCAAGTACGCCAATGTAATTACCTAGAATGATTAAGAGGCACACTCCTATCACACCTTGTAATACCTAATTAAACTGTGCCAATAGTTAATTAACTCCGATGAACGAAAGATCGATATTAAATAGGTACATCATTTTTATGGTTTGTTTGTTTACTCTTCACACAGACGACCTTCGGTATACTGACCTACTTTGGAGATTGTTTATTTCTACGGTCATTGTCCTTTTGAAACACAATTCATTGGTTAACTAATTCTTTTATATTTTACTTGTGCTAGCTTTGCCCAAACATTGGTCGTTTAAGTAGGTACTTTGCTAACCTAAGAGGTATCTGGGTGACCTAGCTTCAACTAAGGTATAGTTTGCTTGACCTACATAGTTCTGAGAAATATAGGTATTTCGGTTACGAATCAAACTGATATCGTATGTCGCCTATCCTTATACGCGCTTATGTAAACAATAGACCTACCTAACTAAAACAAGTACTTGTATAACCTAATTTATAAGTAGGTATTGTTTGTTTGACCTAATTTTGAGACGCATGTATACTCCCGCACACGAAATATAGAATAAAGAGCTTCCACGATAGTCATTTATTACGTCCTACTCGCCTCGATTCGTTTTATATGAGTTATAATAAATTAGCGTATTTACCTAACTGAAGCAAAAACCTACATATGTAGCCTAACTCAGAGTAGATATTTCCTGGTTGGCTTGCTTTCGAGCTGGTGGGCATTGTTATCCTGCGTGGAAAATAACATATTCTTTTAATTAGTTGCAGTGTGTTAGTACAAAACTCCAAAGCTCCGATTGATTTATTGGTGATGCACGCCCGTCTCTTTCTTCTTTGTCTCTGAAAATAATTAATAATTGTTTTGATCTTACCGCCCTCGATCGATTACAATTTTTTCCAGTCGGGACTTTCATAAATTCGACATTGTGATCGAGGTTTTCCTTTTTTTCGATTCCTAGCTAATGGATTCCTATCGGCCCCTTTTGAGAAAAGACTGATGGAAAAAACTCTTCAAATATCTGTCTATTTAAGATTCACTTCGGTATTTCGCTTAGTTCCTCAACCTTGTATTAACTAATGGTTTATTTCATTCGCCTTCGAGAGGTGATTCATCAAATAACAAGTCAGATGTTTAATTTTATTGTCCGGAATTAGGTAAATTATTATTTATTCTCAATATTTTAATATCACTTTAGAATTAATAACCGTAGATACGCACGTTTTCCAAGTGTACGAATTATTATCACTACTGTTTATTACAATTTCGTTATTCAATTCACAAAGGATTTTTAACCGCTAATTATTGAACCACTGTAGTTTAAACGTGACTCGAACAATTCGTTATTGTTATTTATTTTACCTATGTCATGTTATTTAAAGTAAAGTTAAAGTTTTAATTATTATATCACCTATAGTTAATTTTAAAATCGCGTGTTATATTTTCTTTTATCCGGTAATTTGATTTATTTTAAGACACTGGATTTTTGTTAAATGTTATAAAACCACTAAATATAAGTTGTAAGAAAGAACCCCGAATGTCATTTAATTCTTATTTACTGACTTTAAACACTTTCATTATAAAACACCCGAACTTTCACGAAGTATTATTTTAAAGCACTTTATCGGACTTTTATTTCTCAATTTTAAGAGGAAAATAAAACACTGAATTTACTATTTTTGCAAACACTTGTAGACATTTCAACTTTACTAGTAGTCTTCCACGACCACGACCACGATCCCACACTTCCCGTTGTTTTTCGTCCGAACTCTCCCCCAATCTCCCAACGAATTCCTTTCTTTATCAAACCATGGTCTTTTAAAGACTTTTTAGAGCTCTCCTTTCATAGAAAAATCACTCCTGATCGCCCAGACTTTCATAGGAAAAGGACCAAATTCGGTTCCTCCGTATATGACCTTTTGTCAAATCTCTGTTAATCCCCTATCTCATGTCTTAGAACCAAATTAGTTTAGTGTCTCTCTCTCGTAAAAAATCACATAAATTTTCTCATTGACAGGTATTTATATTAAAAATTTCATGTACTTGCTCGTAATTCATTTTTTAATGCCTACACCATAAAAGTAATGTTTTTATTTTAGAGTAAATATTCGTATTTAACTTGTATAATTTTGTTTAGGTCGTTTCGAGTTAATGATACCCTTAATTGCTTGAAATCATGTTCTATAATTTTATTTGGATAAAGTCATATCAACAAAGTGATAGCCAACCTTTTTTCTCTAGTCAAACGGTTAGCGATTCCTTCGACGGTTCACACGCATTTCCCAGTGTCAGGCTACGTTAAGCATCTTTTTCTGTGATTTGATTTAATTGTAGAGTGACCAAAATGTACCGTGGCCTTTGATATGCAATATTTTCAATATCCTGTTTATCGTGAATAGTGTTGTCAGATCAGAGTAATCCTTATATCGGTACTTATTAAAGTCAATTTAAGTAGTTCCAATCAGTTTTCTTTTGAGATATTTGGCTCTAATAACTTCGTTTCACCATTCCATTTCCATATCAATAGATTTTCCCACTTTTTCAGGTTATTATATTCAGTTTGTGAAAATTTCCGAGATCCTACCCGTTTTTTGTGATCATTCCAGATCGGTTTTAATTAAATCGACCCCTGGGACCATTCATGTTACGCTTTCCGTGCCCTTATTGATGATTTTTCATTTATTTATTTTCAACATTTCCGCCTAAGATTTTCTTGTTTCCATTTGAAACGTTAGGTGTCCAAAACCTACAGTTCTCGATCGCGCCTTAAATAAACATGACCCGGGTCAATAATCCTTCAACTCTTTGTCTTTAGTTCTGTTTACAATTCCGTTCGTTGAACTTTCGTTCCTGTGGGAAAGAATTCAAGGCCGCCCAAAATGATCAAAGTCCACTCTCTTATTGGTAGAATTTAAACTTCCTTTGTCCTCGAGATAGCTATGATATGGGGGTTCCCTCGCTCCCGTCTTTAAGCATATCTCTGTAATAGCTCCCAACTGCTCGGACAGATGTCGCCGAATGTACCATTTTCTCTACATAATATTTAGAGGGAAAAAAAATTTTCTTGTAGGCTTATCGTAGGTTGAAGGTTGGCATTCATCACACGTCACATACGTTATAATCTACGCATTCACAGATGGCGCCAATTAAATTATTTTAGGTTTTTAATTTTTTTTTCACGTTACGCTTTAAAATATTAAGGCAAATTAATGTTTGCGCCTGTAAATATCTAATATGAATGTAAATAAATGGTTTTGTCTATAAACAAAGCCAAATCTTTCAAGAGAGGCTGAAAAATTCAATTTTGTATCGGCGACTCAATCCAATATTGTATTTTTCAGCCTTTCTTGAAAGATTAGGATTTGTTTATGGACAAAACTATTTATTTTTATTCATATTAAATATGTACGGGCGCGAACAATTAATTCACCTTAATATTTTAAAGCAAAACGTGCAAAAAGTATTAAAAACCTAAAATAATTTAATTGGTGCCATCTGTGAATGCGTAGATAATAACATACATGACGTTTAACCTTAAAGTTATTTGGTGACACACGATCCTTTAGAGCGTAAGTGCAATTATTATTTTTTTTTTATTTTAATAGGTAAATATTTAAAACATAGTCTTTAATAAACTCCAACGAACTAAGATAGTCTAATAGTTAGTTGCAGACTTTAGCGATTGCTGTGCAGAAGGTCATCATAAAAAGAGTGGCAATTAGATGGTAATATACTTTTTAGGTCTTGCAAATCTTTATACTTCCGCTTTGTAATTGGTATTCTAGCTGCATACAATTTCTGCAGGTGATTTATTGTTTAATGCTGTTAATTGGCGTGGGACGATGTGGTAAAGGCTGAAGCTCGTCATTAAAACCAATTTTATACCAAATTGTGCCATTTGGTCTGTATTCTAGCATACGCACATCTGTGACGACTGGATCACCTGCTTTTTTACCAGGCAGTATAAATTTATAAATTAATTCTTACGAAAAGTCGGTAAAAAAGGTATAGTCTTCAATTTTCTCTGGATTTCTGCGATTACTGGTTGAAGTAGACAAATCAAAGGCATGGCACAGTCTGTTTTTGTCAGCCAATATCTGACAAACCAATCTTTAATGCCAAGAGTGGCCAAGAACATTTTTTTACAGACTTGGTGACGTACATTATCAATCCTGAAAACGTAAGTTCGAATATCAGTTCTTTTGGATGATTCTGGATTTTTTGTAATTTTCTTTGGTACTTTATTAACGTGAGAAGTTATAAATGATCTTTGCTGCTCCCAGTTCATGTTCTTCCAGAAATTTTCAAACAAATATTGCCAGTGTTGTTCGTTTTTGTTGTCACATGATCTGAGTTTCAATTTCTTGCAAAACGTAGAATTGCACGGTGGTTTCAAGGATCTTGCAGGCTTAAATATGTCTTGTTTCACTTTAAATGAAATTAGTCTTTGCTTTTCTGTCTCTACTGTATCCTAAATAATTTTCACCTTTCATCCGTATTTCTTTATTAACATTGCGTTTATATTTCTGTAGTTTTTTATGACTTAACAGATCACCGTGATATGGAACATCACTGAGTATGACCACTTTTGAAGAACACGATAACACGGAGTAATAGAGGCACTGGATTGCTGCATATTGTTCTGGTTTATATTATTTTTATCTGTACATTGAGTATTGTTTTTATTATCAATGACTATAATATCAGAAATTGGGTCTTGAATATTCGTAGATACGAGAATATCTTGGTTTGAAGTAGGGAAAGATTCATCATGATTTAAATTTATAGAATTTATATTAAGTACAATATTTCCTAGTTCTTGCACAACATTCTCACTTTCTACCGTGATATTGGCAACATTCAATACAGATGGCTGAAGATACTCAATGGCCCTGTTGCAGATCAAAGAAGTCATTACCAACTTTTGCTGTAACTTGTAGATTGTTAATGTCAATGTTTTCAATATACAAGTCTATTTTTGATCACATATATTGTTTTTACATTGTCCTGGCTACTTATAATACTTTTCATGGACTCCCCGAAGTTTTGTTCGTTTATTGGTGTTACAATAATTTCGTTTTTATTAGGAGAATTGCATGCTTTGGTATCAGAAGAACTAGTGTTATCTTTTCGATTCAAATCTAAAAAAATAATAGGAATTATTGAATTAAGAATATAAATAACAAAAAAATAAATACGGACCTCAAAACAAACCTTTGCTACTAACCTCTTTTTTTATCTTCTTTGCAACTTTGTTTCCGCCGTTTATGTTTTGACATCAGTCCTGCGTCTTGTAATTGGGCACATAACAATTCATCACCTGAACTCCAGGAATCAATTTCTTCTCCATCCATAGTGTATTTTAATTATTGAGCTTCCTAAAAGAAATAAAATACATTTTGAAACACCGCCTAAGTTAAAAAAGATAGTTTGTAAACACCGCTTAAGTAAATGAAGATATTCTATTATCATTTCTTTCTATATGAATACGCGTAAATCAATAAACTTTACTTTATTATATAGCTTACCTCTTAATCTTCTATTAAAACTTTCTGCATAGACCTTTCAGCAATAAAAATTGAATAAAAATATAATAATCACGGAGCGCAAAGTACTTTTACGAGAAAAGTATGACAGACTAACGACTTGTGCGGTGTTGAGAGGCCAACCGACTTGCGCGCTGTCACTACTTTTCGAATTACGGCTTCTGATTGGCTGAAATCTATATCAGGTGTCCAATGGTTAGACGCGCAATGAGCAGCTCCATCTAATGGCATTAAAATGTGAACACCGCCAATTTTCGACTTGAGCGGTGTTGTAAACTAAGTGTACGACCTGAGTGCACGCTCAAATCGAGCGTGGGGCGGGGCGGAGCGTGCAGCGGTCATGTCAAACACATGTTTTTGCATAGTACCGTAATTCAAATACTGTGGCACTGTCCTGAGTGGGGGCCGAGCGGTTCCCTTAGCACGCTCTTGACCGCTCCACCGCCCCGCTGACCGCCACGCCGAACGCTAACCACTCAGGCCGTACACTTTGGGACGATATACAGTACAATCTCACTAATCCGGCACTATTAAAAACCAGAGGGTGTCGGATTATTGGAATGTTCGGATTACTGGATTATAGAGAAAAAATCATAATAAATAAAACAAAGCATTTCATAAAGAGAATGTACACACTATTCACACTTCAAAACAACAGGTAAATACGTATGCACATGCACATGAGATAAGTTTTGAGGTTAGACTGCTAGACGACGACGCGGCGATGGAGCACATGGGCGTAGAGGGGCGAGGGAGGCTCGGGCGGAGGGTGCCGGATTATTGGACGTATCAGTCTATTGAAGTGCCGGATTAGTGAGATTGTACTGAACTTTACTTTTAATTTTATTCCAGATAGCAGAAGATGACGGACTATCTGACTTTATTTGTGCCGACTGTCTCTTGAGCGCCAGATTTGCATACTGTTTCAAACTCCAATGTGAACAAGCTGAGATTGTTTTCAAGAAATACTTTGGCATGGTAAACTTGTATTCAATTCAAACTATGTATTGGTTTCTCCATTTCTCAAAAAAAAACATTGTTGCAAATTTATTTAAAGTACAAATTTTTTTGTGGGGAAATTGAATGACTCATCTCGATGTGGAATTTGGCCTTCTCTCAAATGTTCTCCACTAGCAGTGATCCCTCACCATTCACCTCAGTCCTCTGTCCTTCCTCCTTCCCGTCCTGCTTCAATCCTTTTCCACAGTCCATCCAACTCTTCCTTGATCTGCCTCACAGTCGCTTCTGCTGGGGCACCCAATTAATCATAATTTTTGGTATCTTGTCATCTGGAATTCTTTCTACTTGTCCAACCCATCAGTCTTTAGGATCTACAGAAACTACAGTAGTTATGTATAAAGTGGTGTACAATTATTTTTTCTCTTTACAGATTGCCGACAACAAAATGGTTGAACCAAAAGTTGAAAAAGAACAAATTGAATTTATCTTCTCCGATGTCGATGATGAAATTTCGTTAGCTTATTACAATGATATGAAGCTGGGTGACCTCCCGACGTCTGCAAATAAAGTTGAAAACAGTGTAGACTTTGATAAAACTGGATTTCAATTCCAAGAAGAAAGTAAAATTCTTATTCTTAGAGAAGAGAATGAAATGACACATAATATTTTATCTGGTTTAGTAATCGACATTTTTTCTTATTTATTTTATTATCCGATGACCTCACCAAATATTTGTTTTACTAATTCTCCTATATCCTTCTTGGGCTTCCCTGACATCTTCTACCATTTACTTTTGCGTAATAATAATAATATTCTCGAAAGACCCCTTTCTCTGTTCATCCACTTTGCATTTCCAAACCATCATGCCTGGCATTCTTTCCGGATTTCCCCATTTGTAATAGTTATACGGTTTTACTGCACATACGCTGTATTGATCTCATTTCTACAGCGTTCAGTTTACTTTCATCCTTCCTCTACCAGTTCCATGCCTCACTGACATACGTTAGGGTTGGTATCAGCGCTATGACAGACTGTGAGCCTCATTTCATTTGACAACTTATTTAATTTATATCAAACTCCGTAATTTCTTCAAATATTTTTATTTTACAATTTTGATAAGAGGTATCTGTGTATGAAATGTACGCATACCAAACAATTTTCTTTTGCTTAGGTGGCGGGTGCGCAATTTGCGGCAAGACCGTTCGAAACATGAAACAACACCTAAAGCGTCACACCGGTCGTCACTTCACCTGTGAGATGTGCGGAAAATCGTATGCAAGCCACTACGATCTCAACAACCATCTCAAAACACACTCCAAAGAGAGGCCCTTCAAATGCAAAGTTTGCTTCAAAGGTTGGTTTCTAAAAATTTGCATATTTTTATTTATTTAAAGAGTGTACAATACATTTGTATATTTCTCCCAAGACTTAATAAACATATTGTGGGTTCATTATTAAAAACAAAAGGTGACTAGGGATAAAGTGCAGTAACTTCAGTAGGTTTAGAAGCATAAAACATAAATCTACATATGGGGGGGAACGATAACATGAGCCAAAATTGTTTACTTTTCAGAAGACAGTTTTAAGTGTCTCATGAAAAAAATATGAAGGAACAAAAATTTTTAATTTTTTTTTATTATTGTGATTAAAGCATCTTTCTTGGGTATTTATATTTTTTTAATTATAGTGAACAATTCAAGAGATATTGGAGGGGACCCCATTACTTTCCCAGCGGCGTTATAAGGAAACATATGGTTTCCTCCTTCACCGCACACGTCAAGAGTCTACTTTTTTTTTTTTAATGTAGCTACATTTATTTGAACGACTCTAGACCCTCCAATGTCCATGCATACGGGGTTAGTAAGCAGTATGCAAGTACTTACATTAACATTATACAAAAGATAAATAGAAGTAGCAGCCCGCGGAGCAATTGTTCTGAAATAGGTAACATCAAAAGGAGAAAATAGTGTTAGTAAAAGAAAAAGAAAAATAAAAATAACGGCTATGACCAGTCGAAGAAACCTTCTGTAAATAAAATAAGTAATGAGGAAAAAACAGAAAAGCCAGAGAAAGTATTCCATAGACCACCAGGCAGTCCCAATGAGAATGCGTATAGCTATCAGCTATTCAAGAGATATATGACTTATGTGTTCAGGTGCATTACAAATGAAGACAAAATCTATGACTTACGTGTTTAGATACAACATGAAAAAAATGTGTTAGCCATTCATTTACTGAATTAATGATCAAGAAATGAGAAAAATAATGTGTATTAATATGAAAACCTGTAACTTCAGACTAAATTAGGAAAAAAACTACAAACACTAATCAATATTATCATTATCCACAAGAACTGGGTCTTGATCCGACACGTTGCTTGTAGAAAGTTGGCGGTAAAACTGCTGAAATATTGATGGAATTAAATCCACCATTAACATCAAACCCCTTTTCTTGTCAACACTTATTCTACCTGATCGCTGTCTACCTCCATGTGAGAACGTCCAGAAACCATAAATTTCTGGACGATGTCATGTTTTCGAGTGTCTGAAGTCAGTTGCAGGCAAGTTATGCAGTTATGCACAAACATGAAGCAATTTTATTTGCACCACGTCCAGCGATTGCCTCTTGCCACATTTAACATGTGGATGAATGACTCGCAATGTCGTGGATGATTAAATTAAATGTCTACAACTCTCGTTTATAAAATGATGTTGGAGATTCCAGAGCTGGTGTAGAAAGTCATTGCTGGAGATTAAAAGTTAAGCACTTTACTTTACGGTCCTGTTTTACTAATGCAGTGTCTGCAGCCTTTTTCAGATATCGGTCATCAGCAGTTGTTAAATGAACATCTCTAGAAATTATAATGAGCACTTTTTGGTATTCATTTTACGTGAGCTCTATTTTCAATTTGGACTTGTCACTTTCATGGCATATATCTTGTTTCGGTTTCTTAAAACATAGTTTCATTTTATGAAACTCTTACCTGCATAACTCATTGAAATAGGAACTTGAGTTGACTCTTTATATAAGTCATGCATTATTAGAATAGTTAAGTTAGATGTTAAATACTCCTATGATGAAGTCTTGATGTCCTAGATGTCTCCTAGTACTTTTGTACGCAGGAAATTGCTTTAAATGAGAGTGTATTTCCCATTTTATCCCATTTCCCATTTTATTTTTAGGGACTGCAAACCCCTACCATTAGATGTTTGCAAATCACTAACAGAACTTCTCCTTTTTACAGCTGCATACTGGGTTTACAAAATTATCAGTTTCTCCCAAAGATATTGAAATATAAGTAGATGTGCTATCTGCAGTTTTTACTATGTGGGACTGCGCTTCCGGGTGTCGCCGATATTGTTTACCAATTAACAAATAAACTAAATGAACGAATAATTAACGAATAAACCAAACGAACGTGAAACAAAATGAAAGAATTCTTTCCGTATTCAAACTATATTGTTAACCAATACTAATGCACATCTTAAAAAAATCAACGAAATGAACAAATTATTTTTGTATGCAAACTACTCTAATTAGGGCGTAATCCGCCGACAGTTGCGCGGACACCATAGCATATCTCTTTCGTATTTGAATATCTTTGGTTTCTCCAAATATTTTTAAAAATCAGCCTTTGCAAACATTATATCAAAAAACAGTTTATAAGTCTTGTGCCGAACTTTCTGATCATTTAGATTTTCAAATATTGGTCTGCTTGCTGCTTTATCGCGTACAGTTATCAAAGAAGCTATAACTGCGCTCCTTCTGTTAAAACTATTTAATTACCAGTATTCATTAAAAAACTCCAAAAGTTTATATTCCGGCTTTCTATCTTTGCACTTTGATCTGCAGTTTACTAATGATATCATCTTGCGGGCTTAATGCAATTTTCCAGAACATGTTGTATACTCCAGTCTTAGATTCCGTTTCATTTTATTTTCGCCTTTCCATTTCCGTGAGGTTTTGGGGATACCAAAGGTAGTCACAATAATCTAGGGAACATTATCCATAACTGATGTACTAGGAATTCAATGCGAAAGAAATGTTTCATCTGACGGTGTAGATATATTTTCCACGTGTGCAAGAAATAACTTAACATCAATAGGTATACGCAATCTGTGGTCACGGTCGGGTTTGCCAAGTAAAATATTCATTAAAACTGACTATACTATTAAAACTGACTATACTATTATATTTATTAAATTGATTATAAAACCTTAACATAAAACGATGAATGCCTTACCTTTGTGTGTTCGTTGATTTTGTTGCGTGGCTAACTCAACAATAAGCTTACATCTGCTTCCCATTTTTCTAACCAACTTAATACTAAGTAGAATCATAATAAGTAGAATCGTTAAAAGAATCACAGCAATGGCAGTAATTTTAAATAATAGAATGGCCATAGACATCTCGACACAGGTATATCCTAGTGAGACAGGCATCGAAAACTCAATGTAAACATACTTTATATAGATAAATAAATAAATAAAAATAAAAAAAATAAGTCACAACATTGCCAGCTACAAAAAAAAAACAGTTTCGAATGACGTAAATCTGACTTATGTTTGTATTTCCCCCTTTGAAAATCGAAATCAGAAAACAAAATCAGTTCCTAACAACATAAGTCTGACTTATGTGTTTATTTCCCCCTCTATCAAATGCAAAATATTTTACGTGATTGTAAACATTCTCAATATGAATCACTTAACGGCGACTTTTGACGGATATTGTAAGGGTAACATGTGCGGTTTAATTTGGACTAAAATATTCACTAAGGGGTCGTCCATTAATCACGTGATGTTTTTTTAGCAACTTTTTAACCCCCCCCCCCCCCCACTTTTCAGTCTATTATCACGAAAAATAACTACACGTGATATCTCATTTTACCCCCATGAACTCTTTCCTTGTGGGGCCTTCAGGGAACCAAGGGGAAGGGTACTCTTCGAAGAGGAGAAATGAGGCCAAAAATCTCTGTGAACTCTTCTGCTGTGGGGCCTTTGAGGAACCACGGAGGAGTGAAGAGAAGGAATGAAGTCCTCTTCCCTCCTGGGGCCCCCAGGGAACCAAGGTTGAGTGGATTCTTCCCTTGTGGGGCCTTTAGGCAACCAAGGGGAGGTGGACTCTCCGTCGTTGAACCTTCGGGGAATTAAGGAGTGGAGAGGAGAGATGAAGCCCCCTTCCCTCATGGGGCCTTTAGGGAATCAAGGAGGAGTGAAAAGGGGAAATGAGAACTGGGAACCCACATTGTCGAACCAGAAGATGTAGCTTCATTTCCAATGACAATCCTGGTGAACTTTATAAAAGAGACTGGGTTACTGTCAAAGGAATGAGGTAAAATGGGAGATAGCACAATGGGCCTATGGCCTAAGTGCTCACGGGAACTATATATATGTAAACCGTCTCCGCTCTTAAAAAAAAAAGTTAATTCTTCCATGCCAGCTTATTTGTAAATCTAGCTTAAATATTAAGACAATTACTTGTATGCCGAGAATTTCTGTGCAGTACTGCCGCTGAGAGATCCCTTGTGATTACCTTTTTGTGTTTCATAATGTGATGTATATGAGAAAGACAGGCTGACGACGGGGCTATTAGCTGTGCCCCTATAAGATGCATATTTCTACGATATTTGTACCTGGTTTGTCTATGCTTTCATAGAAGATTAGAGTACATATTTGCATCATTTCTGCAAGAACTGCACTCCAGTAGTATACTTTTAGTATCGCCACGGTGAAAGTGTTGCTTGAAATGATTTTAGCCATGTTTGGTGAGCAGATCTGAATAGGATGCTTCCTAACCTTCCTCTTCCCATCTCCTTCCCTTCCCATTTCTTTTAGCCTTATAACATACAGCTTATCCCATTAGGAATGCCATATAGTTCCAATGGCTTTGAACAGTCGAGAACAGTTGGAACTTTTGTTCGGAATTTGGAGTTCGAAATTTATAAAGGTTTACATATTTCTATTTCAGTTGAAAAAATTTTTGTTTTCCCATCGCCACCTGTAATTTTTTTTATGCTTGACATTGCTTGTAATGTAAAAATTAAAGATGCCACAAATATTCGACTACTTTTTTACTATTCGGTATTCGGCCGAATTTTGCTAACCATTTGTTCGAATACCGAATACCGAATCATGAAAAAAGCACATAAATTTAATATTTATTGTCTTTACTACAAATTTCGTAATATTCCCTAATAGATGATGTTTTATTAAATTGTGCCATTTCGTAAAGCTTTTCGCGAACAAACGGACGTGTTACATACTGTAACACAATATGATGTAACAATCAACAAATAATGCATGTTGTGGCACGACCTACTCGCAAATGAAACAAACATGTAGTTACTAGATGCACTTCAATGATGCAGGTCGGGACATGTCACCCGTGAAATGTACTAAATGGCGCCGAATACTCGGCTGCCAAACATTCGGCACTTCAGCCGAGAGCCTAGACGAATATTCAGTATTTGGCAAAATCACTATTCGTGGCATCTCTAGTAAAAATGCTGACAAGTTCTCCTTGCCCTAAGTAAGAAGTCTACTCCTTACGGACATAATAATAAGTGTTTTGAATTGCCAGGTTTCTGCCATATCTACAGGCTAAAGGAACACATGCTGGGCCATGCTAACAAGAGAGACTATATTTGTGAACTATGCGGAAAAGGGTAAGCTAAACTACGTATTTACATGTATTTTTTTGATGTGAGAATAACTTGAGACAATGCACTAAGAAGTAATGCAAATAATGTGTTTTTGGTTTGAAAATTTTTTGGTTGCTGATAAATATTTTTGATGCTTTAATTAAATACTATCAGCCTTACTAAAAAATAGGCGTAAATTTAATTTAAAATGGCCGATTTGGGACACAAAGATAAAAAATCATTGCCAAAAAACTTTATCTTACTTACTGAAGCTCAGGGAAAAATATTTAATTATTTATAATTAACGGCACAAGTGTCCTTTACGTACATGTTTTTTTTCAATATGGAAAGAAGAAAGAAATGTAAAATTATAAGATTACTTGTAAATAAACCAAAAGAAAAATGATACATAAGACAAATAATACATATTAATTATAAATAAACCAAAAGAAAAATAATACATATTAATACAAAGTTAATGAAAGCAGCGAAGAAGAAACAAACAGAAAAAACTTGTATATAGTGAACTTGTTAAAATATGTACTGCTAAATTGTACAGCTTTATACTTCAGTAGAGGCATACAAAAAATATCAGAATCACTAGCATAAAAGGTTTTCAAAAATGTTTAAAGTGTTTTCCAATCGTACTTTAAAGAACTTAATCAGCCATTACAATAAAACTAAATCCGAAAGAAGCTTGTAAGCAAAATATTTTACACTGCAAAAACTTACGTATACAAAAGACTCAATTAATTTGTTCCAACAAAAAAGTGGCAGAACCATCAGATAAGCTACCATGTGACAGAGTTGCATGAGTAATTTTTTGGTTTTTTGGTAAAATTATATATTTGTATATATTTGTATACCTGCCTAAATTTAGTGAATGTTTTGTTATTTTTGAATACAAGAAGAATAATATACAAGAAAGACAGTAAAGAAACAAAGGATATTATTTGGAATAAATAGAGATATACAGGGTGTTAAGGGACGTACTTGACTTACTTTAACCAGTGATTCCTGACATTATTTGGAGTAAAAAATGTAAATGAAATTTTGGTCTGCGGTGACTTTTTTTGATGACTTTTTTTTTCATAATTTTTTTCTTCAAAATCAAACAAAACAAAATTTCTTCCGCATGTCGTCACTGGTCACTCAGCCGAGTGTCCGACGAACCCCTTACCCCGCCTCCAACTGTTCAACAACTACCATTTTTTTGTTTTTGTAGAAAAAAAAAAAACATAAAAGATGTCACCGGAGACCAAAATTTCATTTACATTTTTTACTCCAAATAATGTCAGGAATCACTGGTTAAAGTAAGTCAAGTACGTCCTTTAACACCCTGTATAGGGCGCTGTAATATATAATTATCAGATAATATTTCTGACTCCGTCCTGCCCAAATCTAGTAACCATTTTGTTATGGTTACTAGATTGATCTTCTTTTTTGTCAAGAACAGACTTTCTTGAGTTTTTGATAACTTGAAGTTGGCCAGGTTGATCACCTAGGGTTCAGCTTTTTGTCTCATTATTTAACCTTTGTAATGCTTTGCTTTTCAACACAATCTCTCCCATCATGTGACACGTTTTGACACAATGTATTTAGTGTAACTTCATTATGAGAAACTTTGTGAGATAGCCACGTAGATCAGATTAAAACCCATAAGCTGTTTAAATGAAATTTGAATCTCGAAATCCAATCAAAATGAAATTTGTGTAAATCGGTTTTATTGTTGGCTTATTTAGAATGGAATTTTTTTTATTTCAGATTTAATGTGTCCAAACGTCTGATAGTTCACATGCGCGTCCACTCGGGCCGCAAGCCTTATGCGTGCTCTCTGTGTCCAAAGGTCTACTCCAGCTCCGAAAAGCTGAAGATTCACATCCTCGGGCACACGGGCGAGAAGAGGTTTGTGTGCGACTATTGCTCCAAGGCTTTTGTGTCCAAGGAGCTGCTGAAGACGCATCTCAGAATCCACACGGGAGAGCGACCATACTCATGTGACGTGGCTGACTGTGACAGAAGCTTTTCCACACAGCACGGGTTGCTGATGCATAAGCCAGTGCACAGTGATGAAAGGTAAATGCTTTGTAGGGATTTATAGTATAGAACTTGCATTGTGGCATCTGAGAAATGTTATCAAAATAACACATACCCACCCTAATTCAGATAATGGTATATGATAGGTCTATACTTTACATTTAACAATTGACCTGATATATGCGACTTTCACATATATCAGGTCAATTGTCCAGTTCATTTCATGAAAATTCACTAAAACACAATACATACATTATGACAAAATGTGCCGCATGTGCCACAAAGAGATTTGACCCGTCTAAGTCGAGTCGCGAATGTCATTGTTTTTGTATAACAGCATCTGGTTCAACAGTTTTCCGCTAGTGTATTGTAAGTTGTTTTTGTTTGTGTGTTTTTTTTTGGCTACAGCTTAATTTAAACCGAATGCCGTTAAAAAAAATCAGACCAGAAATCCAAACTGCACAATTCAATTTTTGATATTCATTATTTTTTATTATGAAGTTTTTTCAAATTCCCGGATGAAGAATTGACGTAAACATTTTGTGAAATTTTAATTTGATTCGCAAGTCAAAGAGTCGGACGATCACACACGTACATGACAGCCACACAGAATTTCCAAATCACATACGCGTGCGTCAGCAGTTAAATGGCTAAGAATTTTTACCAATTTTTTGAAACCAGAAAAACATTGATATTTACAAGCTTGTCATTATTTAAAGACTTTACACGTGGCTAAAGAGCTAGTTCTGAGATTTGTACAGTAAATATTTTTAAATCCATTATCACTCCAGACAAACTTAATACGTAGTTTGCGTACTGATAACTCAGTAATTAGAGGTCAAAATGGTATAAATTAAACGTGTTAAGAGCATACTTCAAAATTGTTTTAATTTATATTGCATATTTCAAATTGTAAAATCTTACAGATAAAGCAGAACAGTGGCAAAACAGATATGATAAAACAATAGGTTAGTTTAGGTTAGATAAGGTTAAGTGACTTTGTTAGGGGACTAGAGTTAGAATAACAGAGTGTATAGTATATTTATGGCACGATGTATGAATGTGAAGAATCCAGGAGTTTGTGCCAATACAGAGTTACGAGGGTGGGTTTTTAAGTTCGCGGAATGGGGGGTAAGGAGTGGAAATAAAAGTCCAAAATTATTTTTCCCTTTCAATATATTCACCTACTACTCCAATACATTTTCGGATCTTTCAATTAACTTATGTATACCCTCAAAAAAAAAAAAAGATTTTTCTTTGTCTAAAAAATACGCCGAAATTGCATCCTTCACTTCTTCATCACTTGAAAACTTTTTCCCACAAAGTTCTTTTTTCAAATTTGGAAATGGGTAATACTCACTGGGAGCCAGGTCAGGACTTTAAAGTGGGTGTGGCAAAATTTCGAAGCCCACCTTCTGAAGGGCAGCAATCGCAACACGGCTGAATAGGTGCGTTGTCGTGCAGAAGGAGGACACCTTTGGTCAATTTTTCCCTTCTTTTTTCCTCGATGGCTTCCTTCAATTGCTCTAGTATTGAAGCGTAGTAATCTCCGGAAATGGAAACACCTTTATCTTTGTAATCGATCAACAGGATTCCTTCTGATTCCCAAAAGACTGTCGCCATGATTTTCCCAACTGATTGTGACACTTTAAACTTCTTGGGTGGTGGTGTGCCTTTCTGTGCCACTGCATTGAGTCATTTTTAGACTCAGGTTCATAATGATGAACCCAAATTTCATCACCACTAACAATTTGAGCCAACACTCCATCTTTGTCTTCCCTACAGAGGTTCGAAAATGCACGAGAACACCTCACGCGCTGTTGTTTTTGAGGCGGCGGAGCATTCCCGGCACCCATCTTGCGCTGACTTTAGTCATGCCAAGATGGTCGTGGAGGATAGGCCACTTGCATCACATTTTTTTAAATTTGTTTCCAGTTTAGGCAAATATTCTGAGACAATCTGTATTTTTTTTTTGTTTTTATTGGTATTTTTGAAACCCTGGCGATTTTTTGAAAATTTCATTTTTTATAAACCGGAAAGACGGGACATAATTTTATAGGTGCGAAAAAACGATAATTACATAGCCGAAAATCATTTAAAAAAAAGAACCTTTTCCACAAGAAAGGGCACAGGACAATAACGAGGCTTACCAAAAATATTACATCTCATAAATATTTTTTTTCCTTGATCCATCTTATTGATCATTAATCATTATAATGTTCAACGTCTATATTACTAAATCCAATGTAATATACTTGTATTTGTAAATTATAATAATAATATGAATATTATAAAATTTGATTTTGTTAAAATCAGCACCACTACCATTATACCTCTAAAACACTAACGGACAGCGTAAAATGTACAGGGTTCTCTTCATAACATCTGTCAAAAAGTCAAACCAAATGATAAGTTCGCAGAGAACAAACAATAAATCTAGTGAACGTTAAATGTCAAATTCAAAAATTCGCCTGAAATCAAAGTGTGCCATATTAAAAAAATAAATCAGTGTGGAATTTTACAAAATTAATAGGAACATTTTCGGTGACGGGACATTTTCATGTAGTGACGTCACGGGCCCAAATAATGGATTTATTTATTTAAAAATAAAAAAATTGTACATTTCTAAAAATTTTTACTAACATTTTCGTAATCTTAGTAAAAAAAATCTATCCACACGATTTTTTTCCAAGTCATTATGAAATCCATGCATTAGCGTAGAGAGTGAGCTACCGTGCTCAGGCTGAATGTCCTGGGGAACAGCGTCATAAACGGTGCCTCCGAGAAACAAGGTTGCATCTCGGAGTATTTAGACCTCACTCCAGCACTCAGGGCTCTGCTGGAGTGGACCTTCTATTTCCCTGGTAACTCGTGGGACAAAAAAAATAGGACCATTCGAAAACTAGGGGCCTTTTGGGAACCTAGGAATGCTGAGGCCACCTCTGTGGATTTCCTTCCTGGGGCCGTAAGAGGAACCAAGAGGAGAAACCGTGGAGAAGTGAGCTGAGGCCACCTCCATGAACTCTTTCCTTGTGGGGTCTTCAAGGAACCAAGGGGAAGGGCACCCTTCCAGCGCGGGGCCTTTGTGGAACCAAGGAGGAGTGAAGTGGAGAGATAATGTCCTCTTCCCATGTGGGGCCTTCGAGGAACCATGTAGGAGTGAAGAGGAGAAATGAGGCCTTCTTGGTGAACTCTTCCTCTGTGGGGCCTTAGAGGAACCAAGGAGGAGAGATGAAGTTCTCTTCCCTCCTGGGGCCCTCGGGAAGCCAAGGTGGAGTGGACTCTTCCCTTGTGGGACCTTTAGGAAACCAAGGGGAGGTGGACTCTCCGTCGTGGAGCCTTCGGGGAACTAAGGAGTGGAGAGGAGAGATGAAGCCCTCTTCCGTCGTGGGGCCTTCAAGGAACTAAGGAGGAGTGAAGAGGGGAAATGAGACCTGGGAAGACACATTGTCGGACCAGAAGATATAGCTTCATTTCCAATGACAATTCTGGTGAACTTTATAAAAGGGGATGGGTTACTGTCAAAGGAATGAGGTAAAATGGGAGATAGTACAATGGGTCTATGGCCTAAGTGCTCTCGGGAACTATATATGTAAACCGTCTCCAATTATTTAAAAAAAAAAAAAAAAATCCATGCAAGTGGCCTATTGTGAAAATGGTTGTATCTTATACTCCAACCATTTCTGCGAGCTGTTTCTTCTTTAGTCGGGCATTCTAATATTTATTTTTCGACTTTTTGAATAATTTCCGGAGTGGTCACCTCGATCGGCCTCCATGGCCGTGGGTCGTCTTCTGCCTTGTTTAAAAAGGGTATGCCATTTGTGAACCATAGTTTTACTTGGACAAGAGTCCCTGTAAACGGATGAAATTTCTTTCAGTATGGTCTGAACATTTTCCTTGCTTGGTAAGGAACTTTATAACAGCGCGGAACTCGATTTTCTCCATATTTCACAATTTCTTCCCGATTGACTTGTTTGGTCGACGATAGCTCAAAGACTAATGACCTAATTACGATAAAACCCGGTTTTTATACTAATAATGAGTTGTTCAATTAGTATCTAATTCAGCGATACCCCCACTAATCACCTACCTACCCATTCCGCAAACTTAAAAACCTCCCCTCGTATGTAGCGGTCTATCTTCTCTACTCCTATGAAAAAATCGATTTACCCCAGCGTAATGGTTAGTTTATTAGGTCAAGTTTTTTTATTGTTTGTTTGTTCTTTTTCTTAACTTTCCTACAATGTTCTGTTTTGTTTTGTCCTGGAACCATGTCAGACCATACCCCTGTCTGACATGTGGTAAGAGATTTGCCCGGGCGTCCGACTGGCGCAAGCACGAGGCCATCCACCTCTCCTCCGAGGCCAGCAGGCTGCCATGTCCTCAGCCAGGCTGCCAGCGCACCTACACCAACTCCTATCGCCTCAAGGAGCACCTCACCTGGCACCTGGCGGACAAGAGAGCGCTGTGCACCACTTGTGGTGAGATATATTATCTTCTGATAGATTGACCTCTTTTTGATTTATGTTATCCTGATAGTTTGTGATCTAAGTAACATTTCTCTGTTTCTCTGCAGGTAGGGTAGGAAGAGTATAAACTGTCACACAACTCCTTGCTTCATTCACATTCATACATTGTTTTACACATACTCTTCAGTTATTCTGTCTCTTAACTTGGCTATCATCGGCATACAACAGGCAACATACTTTCAGATTGTTCATTTTCACACCCAAGCCCACATTTGTGGTCTGATAATTTATGTTGTCCTATTAATTTGATTGATTTTTGTTGTTATCCGCCCTGTTTTTTTTGCATATCGATGATATTATTGATTCTGTATCAATACACACACTTTACGAGGATGACAGAATCATCTATTAGAAATATATTTGATTTTCCCTTCTAATTTAGACGTTTACAGTTTAAGAATCACCCTGAGAAAGTTTTTGTCTGGGATTGGGCCAGCCACGTCAACTTCAACATCTCAAAAACTCTTGCATATCTAATAGTGGTCAAAAGGGCAATCAATAGCAGAGCTGTCTAGTGCACTTTAGTGGAAGAGCTCTCCCCAGAAGTGAGTATTGCAAATATCAGGACTCGACTCCATCCAAACCCTGGTAAATCTATCTACCATAAAACTGCAGGTACACTCTGAAGATGTTCGGCTCGACGACCGGCGTGGTCTAGCGGTAAGCCTCTTGACTCGCAATCCGAAGGTCGCGGAATCCAATCCTGGCGTGGTCAAATAAATTTTATTTGATTAATTTGTGTTATTTCACAATTAATTCATTTAAAATAATATATAGTATATTTGCGGCACGTTCCAGGATGGAAGATACTCCCAGTATCGCCCTGGTGTAAGACCACCATTCAGAATTAAAACGTTGCTTGAAATAGCTTTAGCCGTGTTTGGTGACCAGATCTGAATAGCCAGGTACTTCCCCACCTTCCTCTTCCCCTCCCGCTACCTTCAGCCTCACAACATACCCCAATTGGGGATGCCATAGCCTCACTGACTCCAGACGGGAGCAGATGGGACTCTTGTGAGGTATTCACATTAAAAAAAAACACTCCAAAGATGTTGAAATACAAGAGATATGCTATGATGTCCGCCTGATCGTCGGCAGACTACTCTGTCTAATGGGCGTAGTTTGAATAAGGAAAGAATTCTTTCATTTAGTTGATTTTTTTAAGGTGTGTAGTAGTAAGTAGTGTCGGTTAACAGTCCCACCCAGTAAAAACTGCCGATAGCTCATCTCTTACATTTCAATTAGAGATGAATCGGATATCCGGTAACTATCCGGTATCCGGCCTAAATTTACTATCCGGCTGGATACCGGATAGTAACTCAATATCCGGCCGGATACCGGATATTCAAAAACTACAACAATTTCCTATAATAAAATGCAATACATTAATCTTTGTGAGGTAAATATCAATAAAATGGCTTATAATTACGACGGCTTTTATTTAAAGTCGAAAAAGTTACAAAAAAGCCATAAGGCCTTCCAAAAAACTAAAATTTTCTTCTGATATATTTGCTCTAATGATAAATACGTAAATAGTAAATATCTAAACTAAAAACTTACAAAAACCTCGCAGAGTAGCGAAAACTTAAATTAACATGATTAACTAATCACAATTACCATTATAGTGAACTAAAAATCGTAAAAAATACGGAGATTAATGAAATGATTAAATACTGACATTGAAGCACCATAATATACCTCTTGTTCTTCCTCTTATCAAAGAGAATATTTTGAATTAACACTCAAAATTAACAAGTGGTAAATTTGGTGAATAAAGACTACATTTTCAGCGTTCGCAGGTAACAAGCGATTTCGCTTGTTTTCGTAAACCAGGCCAGCTTTGGAAAACAGCCTCTCATTATAAACACTGCTGCAAGGAGCTGAAAGGTACACTTTGGCAAACTTTGTCAAATGTGGATATTGTTTCGAGTTAATCGACCACCAAGTATAAGGATCGCGGCTGCGATCAATTCGAACTGTCTTCAAATAGTAGAAAGCGCTAAACTCGTCACGACATGCAACGAGACAATGGGCCGGATATCAGGCCTCGCAGCTCGCCGGATATCCGGTATCCGGTATCCGGCCAAACAACTATCCGTTTCATCTCTAATTTCAATATCTTTGGTACACTCTTTTACTGGACTCATAGATTTTTCAAGGACAGACTGAAGAAAGGTTGACTGCAAAGGAGGGAGGTTTATTTGATTAAACTTAACAGGTCAGCAAAAATCTTCCAATAAAGATATCAATGTTAGGTTTTTTTTTGTTTGGCTTTCATTTAGATGAATTAACAGAATGACGATACTTTACCGAGACGACGCGCGTGGTTTTACTGAACTAGGTCCAGTGGAAATACTTTAAAGGCCCGTTCATGTATCTATATTTTTTCATGAAAATAACGTGTCTTGTATTTTTATAATCTCATTGGGTTTTCAGGTAAGTCTTTCACAAGGAAATCAGATCTGACTCGTCATGCACGCATTCACACCCAGGAGCGCCCTTTCAAGTGCGTGGAGTGCGGCTTAGGATTCAATCAGCAGTTTGGGCTCACGCAGCATCTTAGAAAGCATTCAGGTAGGCAACTAAAAATGTACTTGTATGCCATGCAAAACTTTATACTCATCTGTCAGTTCAATAATTAACTGGAAAAATGGGCCATTTTCAGGCGGTCCTCCTGTCATGAATTTGGGTGTGATATCTATGACAATCTGTAGAATATGGTCTGTTATTTTGATTCGTTTGTTTAATGCCTAGACACATTTTTTTCGTTTGATTGTTGTTTTCTGCTTCAAAGGTAAAATGAACACGAATAAAAATAATACAGAACTGTCTGAAATAATTACTTCTGACAAATATTTTTTTTGTCGAAACAAAATTATTGTGTGACAATGACAATTTTATTGTGCATTCTATGTAACATGTTTTATAGTATAACTAGCAGACCCGGCCACACGTTGCTGTGGCTAACGAAACACAACGCCATTACCCAACCTGTATAAAATCCACACCACCCGCTTGCCAGCTGCCCGCTGCCTGAATTGAATATTTGAATTTCTCGACTTTTCTCTGCTATAATAAGCATATTTTTATACATGAATTTCCTCTTGAATCACTCTATCTATTGGTGAAAACCGCATGAATATCCGTTGCGTAGTTAAGATCTATGTGCACATACATTTTGAGCGACTTCATCAAATAAAATAATTCAAATCCAATACCTACTTACTCTAGGACAACTATTTTCCAATTTCTTCCGTAGAACGAATTTCAAAAGTGACTATAGTACGGCCCGCCAGCCGTTTTCAATCACACAAAAATATGTTTTCTTTAAATTTCTCGGCTTTTCTCTAATATAATTTACATGTATTATACATATAAACATTCCTCTTCAATCACTCTATCTATTGGTGAAAACCGTATGAAAATCCGTTGCGTAGTTTAAAAGATTAACGCGCACATACATTTTGAGCGACTTCATTTTATACTATGTAATGATAATGATATTATACTCCTTTATATTAGGGATTCAATTATGAGAAAAATGACTAATAATGAGAATTACAGATGACAAATACAAATGGTTACTTAATTCATCTGAGGTTAATAAAATTCGTGTAATGTTTGTTATCCACTTCAAACATTTGATAGAATTAATCCATTATTTTGCCTTCAAATCTTTATCTTTAGGAAACACATGTCCACCTCTGTTATTACACACTGGATCGCAACATTAAGTTTACGGCATTATTATAATATTATGACATAAACTTTAAATTGTCTCAAATGGAGTAGAAGACAGACGTATGTGATTTGACAGTTTTTCACATATAATGAGACCGTCTTTCAGATGCAGTGTTGCCAACTCGAAATCTCCATTCCCTAAATTGTGACGGATCAACGGTCAGAATTCCGTCAGACACCCATATTTTCATTCATCCTGGGGGGCAAGGGGGAGGCTAAAGAATTTCAGGGATCAAAATGTCTCCATTAATCCATAAATATAGGCTATAAAATTTGTTACTTTATTCGAATCCGCCTTAGACACAATAGAGACAATTAGAGCCTTAGAGACAATTTCCTTAGACACAAAATTCTCCCGTTTCGGGACACTTGACACATTTCTAATCCGAAATCCGTTAAGTTGGCAAAACTGTTCAGATGCTGTCACCTAGCTGCAAAAATAATGTGAAAACAAACCATTTTTCACAAAAAATCTTTATGGGTCTTGTATGTAGGTACCTTCTTTTTTTAAATAGAATAAAGAAGATCTTTTTCTATGGTTTTTTTTTATATGTCCGGGCAAAAATTGAGATAGATAATTCATAACTAGAGTAAACTGTTATGGTGCAAAATTTTCCATTTTAGAATCTTTTTGAAAACAAAACTATGTAGAGGTAAGAGAAAAGTTAGATTATGAAAAATTTGACGGAAAAGAGGATTTAAGATTATGGTTATTTTTAGGATTAATTATGCTTTATTATCTTTGTATATTTATTTAGGTAATTCATTTTCAGGAGAATGCCATTTTATATGTGACCTGTGCGGTAAGGGCTTCAACCGAAAATGTTCTCTGGAGAAGCACAAGATGGTCCATTCTGGTATCAAAAACTACAAGTGCGGAGATTGTGACATGAAGTTCACAGATAGCTCTCAACTCTTGCGCCATAAAAGGTTAGTCTTCAAATTACTGTTTTCCTGCTGAACCAATTTTTTTGGGTCAGTGGGTCAGAATGTTTCCGCTTTGCAAAATCCAAATAAGTAGAATATTTGTGAAAGTACCCGAAAACTAAAAACTGTTTTTGAAAGGTGATGAAATGGGCTTTCAAATTTTATTAATAAAAATAACCATGTAATTTTTTTTTAATATAAAATTTTGAGAGCAAACTTTAACTCGTTGAATGCCACGAGTAAATGGGGTTGGTTGTAACCAATTAGCGTTCGCAAAAAGCGGCAGCCATGACACCCAATGTCCAGCGATTCTGACAGCGTCCTTGAGAAATTTCGTACATAGAAAGGTCAAAGTTGAAGACCAAAGAATTTTTCCCGCGCATGCGCAAGAACTGCGCACGTTCCCGCGCTCCGGTAAATCATTAATATAAATTATATGGAGTCACCAATCTAATTGCGGTTTTCTCTATGGTAAAGAGCGATAATAGAGCAAGCGATTCTGACCGTGTTCTTCATACACTTTCTTTATACATAAGGGTCAAAATCGCGTGTCAAAATCAGGACACGCCGGCGCACGAGCGGCAAATGAGTGGTTAAAAAGTTTTATAAATGGCACACCTTACGTTATTTCTAACTAAAGTTTCTGGTAATTATAAAAAATATAAAAACATATGCATATTTTATTAGACAAATGTATTATGTATAAATGTTATCATCACCTAATTTTTTTGTTGTTTCCTGTAAAAATATATATTTTTTTAAATCAAAAAGTTTCATTTTTTTGTCCAATTGCAGTCGGAAACTTTGGCTTGGTAAAGGTATACATTTTAATTCTTTTGTGGTTAATTTTTAGATTAGAATACATAGGGCGGTGTTTTCTCTTTCTAATACTATTTAGATCACTATGCTAGTAAGGGGGCGTTCAAGTATTACGTAACGCAATTTTTGAAGATTTTTGACCCCCCCTCCCCCCGTGTAACGCGCCGTAACGTTTTTCCATTCCCCCCCCCCCTAAATGTTACACAACGCCCAAGTGACAATTTTTACCTGAAAGTCACAATTAAGTTGCGCAAAGTAGAGGAAAGTCGCTTAAATACCTTATTTCTTGTTTTAATGGCGTTTGCGGTAATAAATAAAACTAGAGATTTCGAGAACGAAAAGGATTGCCAACTTAGAAGATTTTAATTCCCTAGTTTTTTTTTTTAACTAATTGAAGAAAAACATGTTACGTAACGCATTGTTCGAACCCCTCCCACCCCCCTCGTAACGCACAGTAACGTTTCACAAGAACCCCCCCCCCCCCCTCCCTAAGTGCGTTACGTAATACTTGAACAGCCCCTAAGGGAGATATAACGATTTCTATGAGACTTGTATGAGCTGTTCCGAAGAGCGAAAAATAAGCCTGATGGGTTAATATCACGTAAGATGTATTGTTTTAAATAGTCAATTGATTAGTTCAGAAATTCCCAATCAGTGGGTCTAAAGTCTTGTGAGTCACAGAAAGTTTTCTGAATTTCTATTGTTTTAAAACATTTATCATATAAATTTTGGTAAGCCAATGAATGATTTTCGTACACATTTAAATTTCTTGAAACATTACTTCCTAACCTGCAGTACTAGATTCCTGAATTACAAATCCACTTTTCGACAACATGACAATTTTAATTTTATAAATAATAACAATATTTGGATGATTTGTATAGCGCCGTTTTTGTGAAAAATCACCTCAAGGGCGCTGTACAAACTTATAATATATTTCTAAAATCTAGAAAACCTACAACCTAGACAAACAATTAAAAACAACTTATAGCTAAAAATTGCATCAACCGGTTCATTGATCACTGATACGAAAATATATGTACAATGCTTTGACCAATGAACGTTATGCTGCCTATAAATATATATATGTATATACTGCTTATTCATACTCAGTATAGACAGAAAATATACGGAACCATACTTACCTGCGAGGGTTACTTGAGATTAACATGATTTATTGTTTATTTAAATTAATTTAGGTAGTGTTCGCACGCAGAGGACATAATTGTGAACTTATGTTATTTAATCATGAAATGTATTTTAATATTAATTTATAATATATTCTTTAATGAGTGTACTTGGGAAGCAGAATGAACTTTTTCGTGGTGGGCGGTACAGTAGTACAAGGATTTGATTTTCCAAATGTGATTCGTCGAGAGACAGAATGATGTGTAAGGATTCGAGTAATTTTAATTCAATAAGAACAATGTGATTAAAACATATCGTAGGCAATACAAGTACATATGATACTCTCCGATAGGTATGCTTAAATTAAGGGTATGAGAGCCCAAAAAGGAAGGTTTTTAGTTTGGACCTGAATTCTGTTGGGTTTGCATCTTAATTCCGGAGAGAATCTATTCCAAGCCTTAGACCCAGATACTCCGAAAGCACGATCTCCAAACTGAGTATTTGGCTTTCGTTTAGGTTCTATTAGTCTGCTTATAGCCGATGAAGTTGCTGATCTAAGGGTTAATTGCCTCGGACCAGTATTTTCCGGGATGCATAATTCAGAGATGAAAGGTAGGGCTATTTCATCGATTGATTTATACACCATCCAGCACAATTTGTACTGGATTCTTTCAGGGCACTTGAGCCAGTGAAGTTTACGATGGTGTTCTGAAGTGTGTAAATATTTTGAGACCCCGGTTATGAGCCTTGCCGCTGCATTAAACACGGATTGAAGTTTGTCAATTTGATATTTTGGAAGACTAGCGTATATGCTGTCTCTCTAGATGCAATCAAGTCGTGAGACTATGTAAGAGTTGATTAAGAGTTTTGTCACCTCTGTAGGAAGGTTTTTTTGAACTGACTTGAGGTGAAAAAAAACCAGTGCTTACCTACCGTCCTATTTATTTGACTTTTAAGCGAAAAGTGTGAATCTAAATTAACGCCAAGAAGTTTGACTGTTGTCTTTGGAATAATATCGTTGCCGGAAATGGAAATAGGTGAATTGTCTATGAAATGTTGGCGTTTGTTTGTGGCCGCCCAGAGAAACTCAGTCTTAGATGGGTTCAGCTTCAGCTTGTTTGAAGACATCCAACTAGTTATTGCTTCTAGGCATTCAGCTATGTGGATTTTTAGACTCTTGATTTCATTTGATGTGGGACAAGAGACCAAATGTCTCAATTCTTTTGGCGACATCATTTGTAAAAAGTATAAAACTCCCAAAATCCCCAAAAATAATCTTAAAAACAATAAAAAAATACAATGGATGATATTTTTTTTCAACTTACACCTTAAACATAAATCTTACATAAAATGGGCATCAAAATGTTGCTTGAAATGGCTTTAGTTATATTTAGTGACAAAATTTGAATGTTTTTGGATATGAGTTCTTCTCTTAATTTCCTTGAAATTCATGCAATAGATTTTGTGTATATTTCCACAAACATACTTCTATTTTTATTTTTAAATCAAATACTTAAATTATGTTTATAATTTCTTTACCTGATAATGCATACCTACCCCACTTAGATATTTGGCAAACTTAATCATTAAAAGTTAAAGTATGTCATTTGATGTGGATTGCGTAGGTAGCTTGGACTATATTATTCATTATTATTTAATTGCCAGACTTCCACGTTTTGATCGTTTAAAATGCATCATAAAGGAGCTTGTTTGATAACATTGAATTAATTACGCTGACAGGCGCACACTTAATCTTTTTAGGCTAACTAATAAATTAGGTTTGTGAAACATGTACTGTTATCATTGTAGACATTAATTCCCCTGATACCCTACTTCAAGATAATTCTGTATTTATTAAGTCTGATAAATGCAATTTTTGTCTAATAAATTTGTTGTAATCAAAAATTTTATGACTTGCATTTTGTATTTTTGAATATATTATGTCTATTCTCCAGCGATTTAACTGCCAGTTTAACAATTCGATTTGCTATAAAACTTATTGTGAAACGGATATGTGCAGAATAATAATAATAAATCAATCTTGCTTCAAAATTTGAATACTTCTTTTCACTGTTTTATCAGCAATACACCTACGTTTGAATCCATTTTTGGGTGATTAGTTCAGGGTTGATGGTAAAAAATTGTTTTATGACTTGAACTTTAACCCAAAACAAAGAATTATCAACACACATAAATGTTAATTCTCAATTGCAGAAAAAGAAGTTGATGACGTCACAGAAAACATTAACATGAAACGAACAAGTGATCAAATATCCTTAACTTAAAAGTTTGAATAATAGACGAGACGAGGATGTAAGAATGTGGATGAATCGAGGAGTAACTTGTGTTAAATTTTATAGTAAAAGCTGTTTTGAGTACGATAGTATCGACTTTGACATTTCTCTGGTTTCAACAGAAAAATGAAAAACTCAATTAAACGTTTTAGTATTTTATTAAAAACAGGAAATACAAGAAAAACTAACTAAAAATCACGCCGTTTCCCCGCAGGGGTAGGCCGATAGGACGGACCGTCAAACAACTTGGTCTTGGCACACACTCTTTGCCTCATTCACACTCACACATCGACTCATACATGCTATTTCTGACTCTTGACGTGGCCCGATGCAAGTATCGGATTCCCTTGATCGTGTCAGGTTTTCCTCTGGCGTCCCTGACTTCATCTACCACTCACATCTGAGTCATATATTCTACTTACACCCCACGCTTCGTTCATTCGCTCTACATGCCCAAACCATCTGAGGGTCCCTTTCAATCTTACTCATTATGATCAGCCTTGCATTGCATTGCTTGATCATAAATAATAATATTTGGATGATTTGTATAGCGCCATTTTTTGTAAAAAAATACCTCAAAGGTACTCTGCACAAACTTATATTTCTGCAATCTAATTCCAACTACAAAGTAGACAATCCATTATAACCCCATCCATTATTATGGATAAAACTTGCATCCACCGGTTCATCGATCATTGATATGAAACTACCTATACGTACAACGATTTGACCGATGAACGCTTTGCTGCATATAAAATGTACATATTATATTTTTGTACTCTGTACAGGCAGAAAATATACAGTATCATACATAGTTTTACCACACATCCTCAGGGGTGTCATTTCTACAGCATTCAGTCCACTTTCCTCTGCCAGTTCCATGCCTCACTGCCATACATAAGGGTGGGTACCAGCATTCCGTTGTGGACTGCTAGTTTCACTTCTTTACACAGTTTTTGTTAGCGCCAACAGCATTCAGTCCTCCATTAATACTTATCCACTCCAATCAATGTTTAGAGGAGGGTTACACGCCATTAGATTGGAGGAGGGCTGTAATCATGCCGTTGTACAAAGGTAAAGGGTCACGCATGGAATGTGGGAATCATAGGGCTATTAGCCTGCTAAGTTCTGTCGGCAAGCTGTATGGAAGAATATTGATTGAAAGGGTAAGAACGGAAACAAAGGATAAAATATGGGATGTGCAAGGTGCCTTTATGAGTGGAAGGGGATGCATGGACCAGATTTTCTCCTTGCGTATGCTCACTGAGAAGTTTCTGGCGAAAAACCAGAAACTTTTCTGCGCCTTTGTAGATCTTCAAAAAGCGTACGACCGAGTCGACAGGAAAAAGCTATGGAAGGTGTTGTCCAAGTATGGAGTGAATGCAAATCTCATACAGGCAATTGCGTCTCTGTACGAGGGAAGCGTTGCATGTGTTAGGGTGAACGGTGATTTTACGGGGTGGTTTGACATCACAAAAGGTGTTAAGCAAGGCTGCGTAATGTCACCATGGTTATTCAATCTATACATGGATAATTGTATGCAAGAATTGAAAGATGTGGGATTGGGCGCGAAATTGAATAGTCTGAAAGTATGTTGCCTGTTGTATGCTGATGATGCGGTGCTGATCTCTAACACTATGGAAGATCTACAGTCTCTAGTATCTAGGATGAACGAAGTATGTATGAAGAATGAGTTAATGATGAATGTAAGTAAGTCTAAAGTCATGGTGTTTGAAAGAGAGAGTACGAAAACAGTGTGCGATATATTTGTGAATGATGAATACTTGGAGCAGGTGGATGAGTTTGTTTATCTGGGTAGTATGTTTACGAGAGATGGGAAGGCTGATAGAGATATCGAAAGAAGGGTAAATGCCGGTAACTCCATTAATGGAGGACTGAATGCTGTTAGCGCTAATAAAAAACTGTCAAAAAAAGCGAACCTAGCAGTCCACAATGGAGTCCTGGTACCTACCCTGATGTATGGTAGTGAGGCATGGAACTGGCAGAGGAAGGATGAAAGTAAACTGAATGCTGTTGAAATGAGATCCCTGAGACGTATGTGTGATAAAACCATGTATGATCGTGTTAGAAATGTGGATATCCGCAAAGAATGTAAGGCTGATGTAAGTATAATGAGCAAAATTAAGAAAGGGACCCTCAGATGGTTTGGGCACGTAGAGCGAATGAGCGAAGAAAGTAGTGTAATTGAAAAATGATAAATACTTATAATCAAAAAATAACTACAAAAAGTACATTATTTTAATAGTTTTATCATCACGCCTTTCAGCATTTTTGGATGAAGGTATAAATTAAAGCTAATTTGAATTGAAATAAATTCGATATTGAGTTAAAATTTTAAAAAGCTGGTACGGAGAATAATTAATCTTTCTCATTGTAACCGCCCTGCACGATCGTAAGAACAACTTTCGACGAAATGTGGATTTTCGTCCGCTGGCTGGTTAAACGTTCTGAAGACTGGGGCTGGAAATTGATGAATAATAGTTTGGAGCCAATCCGTACTTTACTTCAGAGAAACTGCTGAATACAATTTTTTGTAATTGCAAAAAAGGCTGTACGAACAATTGTGGATGCAGAAAAGTTGGATTGTTTTGTTCACCAGTCTGCACCAACTGTCAAGGCCACTCTTGCACTAATGCTGAATCAAATGCAACAGATGAAGATTCTTTCGAAAACGATGAGGATCTAACTGATATATCTCTCTTCTTAGAGCAGTCAACACAAATTGAGCAAAAAGAGGAAGAAGAGAGCGAGGAAGAAGAAACGAGTGATAATGTAGAATCTGATGATGAATAATGTAAATTTCTTACTGCTACAATTGGCCGCACACGCCGGACCAATTTCACCTTTTTACCTGAAAAGTGCCTCTAAAATTGGAATTTCGAAAAAAAGTATTTATCTTTTTTACTTGTACTATCGTGTAGAATCTCCTCCCGAAGTTAATGCACTTTACCCCCGGACACCCTATATCGTGGAGTATTTCTACTGGGGAAACCACATTTAAAAAAAAGCGCTAAGTACACTACCTCAAAGGCGGTGCGGAAATGTGTGCATACCTACGGTCTGAAATCGCGATAATTCGAGAACGGTGCTTCGTAGAGAAAATAGTATTTATACTTTTTATAGAGAATTTTACGATCTACAAACTTTTACTCAATATTTTTTTCTATAGCTCTTACCGTTTCAGAGATATACGCAAAAAACAAAAAATGGTGACCTTTGACCTCGAAAAAAAAAAACCTTGCCAGAGCGGGATCGATGGGGACTTTTGACATAGCATTCGTAATGACGTATTCAAGACTTATACAAAAATTCAGCTTTTTAAGAATTAATGCGAGGTGGAATGTCTATTTTGACTGGATTATTATGTTCGCAAATATATACGCAGCATTACATGTTACAATGTCGTAATTTTGGATTGTATCCCCGTAGAGAATGTGGAACTGGGATGAAAAAGTGTAAACTATTCATACTAGCGACCAAATTCTTGTTACAGTTTTGCGCATTCTAAGGTATTGTAACTTACTGAATTATGGATTTTTTTTGCGTTAACTCCAAACAGAACGATGAAAGCAAAATAATTTTCCTCAGGGCCTATGTCATCTTTGGGAATGTTGTGTGGAGGGTCTCTTTGAGGAGAAGAAGGAGTGAACATGGGTCTCTTCAAGACCCATGTTGTAGGTAATGTTGAGTACCTCATACAGGATCTGAAATTGTGTCCTACCCAGCACTAATTGTAGGAGGGAGGAAACACAGAGGCCAGCAAAACTGTACCATGACCCAATTCTAAATCGAGTTGTGACAAACATTTCAACTGTATACAAATGTTGGGCGCGGTGTTTCCTGAATATGCACCAGTGTCGAAAGGGAAATGGATTCACGACGCTAGTTCCTCGGAGCATCTTCTATTGAAATACCAGTAGAACAAAGACAACATTCACCCCTGTGCTTTAAAGATTGCAATCTGTTTGCCGAGATAAGAGAATCTGTCAAACAAACCGCATGTTTCTGCACAGTCAAGGTTTTTTTTTTAAATATTTTGAGGCTCCAGATCAGAGGTGGCTGCTGAATTAAACCGTGCGGCAGTTGAGTACTGTTAAAGTATCTGCGAGTCCTGTACAGTACACCAAGCTTCTGAGACGCAAACTCGACTCTGGCTTTGATGGAGCCCCCGAGTCCGAGCTAGTCCAGAATTGTAGAATTATACCAAGCATGTCAATGCAAGGACTGTTAGGATATTTCATTGTCTCGACCACCATAACACGGGCATGAACCTAGCATAATGGTCGAAAAATCCACAAATGATGTGACCATTTAAAGCAATAAATAAAGAAAAATTAAAAAAAAAATTGTAATGTATTTAGCGAATATAAATTAGAAATTAAAAAATGTAAATCGATGGAAAAATGTATTTATATTAACTCGTTGAATGCCGCGAGTAAATGGGGTTGGTTATAACCAATTAGCGTTCGCAAAAAGCGGCAGCCATGACACCCAATGTCCGGCGATTCTGACAGCGTCCTTGAGAAATTTCGTACATAGAAAGGTCAAAGTTGAAGACCAAAGAATTTTTCCCGCGCATGCGCAAGAACTGCGCACGCTCCCGCGCTCCGGTAAATCATTAATATAAATTATATGGAGTCACCAATCTAATTGCGGTTTTCTCTATGGTAAAGAGCGATAATAGAGCAAGCGATTCTGACCGTGTTCTTCATACACTTTCTTTATACATAAGGGTCAAAATCGCGTGTCAAAATCAGGACACGCCGGCGCACGAGCGGCAAATGAGAGGTTAACCACTTGGACCCATAAGCTTGTTTTAACGATAATTTATTTTGCCAGACATAAGTTTGACCGAGAGGCGTACCTGACTTGGTAGCAGAGAAGCCTTGTCAATGTTTTTGCAATTTATAGCTTTATAAATCTTTGCTTAAATCATGTATTTCAAAATACTTGAATTTTCGTTGTTGGTTCCTATTTTATCGGAAGGTCAAAATATTTCCGTTTTGCCATAAAATCTAAATAAATGGAATATTTCTGGAATATTTTCGAAAACTAAAAACTGTTTTTGAAAAGTGATGAAATACGCTTTCAAATTTTATAACTCAAAATAAACATGTAATTTTTTAAATATAAAATTTTTTAAAGCAAACATAAAAAAGTTTTAAAAATGGCTCACCTTACATTTTTTTCTAACTAAAATTATTCATAATGAAAAAAATAAAACACACACATTAGGCAGATGTATTATAAAAATTTTCGTCAATTAATTTTTTGTTGTTTCATGTAAAAATAATTATTGAAAAATTTCATACATTTTTGCAAATTGCGGTCTTTGAAAACTTTGGTTTCATAAAGGTGTACATTTTAATTATTTTGTAATTAACTTTTAGATTTGAATATAAATCGTGGTGTTTTCTCTTTTTAACACCGCTTAGATCATATTTCTAACCAGGACGGTAAAGAAGCCACAACGATTTGTATGAGACCTATGTGCGTTGTTCTGAAAAGCGAACAAATTAGCCTGAAGGGTTAAGGAATTAATTATGCTTAGGGGGCGTGCAAGTATTATGTAACGCAATTTTTTAAGATTTTTGACCCCCCCTCCCCTCCCATGTAACGCGCCGTAACGTTTTTTTCTGTCCCCCCCCCCCGCCACCCCCCTAAACGTTATTTATAAAAAAATTGGAAATTTATATTATTTTTATCGGCCTTTTATATCCTGAAGGAATACCTTCCGGATCTCCACAATTTAACACTGTCTTACCTATAATATACCTACATGGTTTTACAACACATACTTTTTTTTACATTAGCTCCACTGAGGAAAGTAATTTTCCCAAGGTTTCCCTGTGGAACAACACTTTACTCCACTATGATTCACAAGCTGACTCATAGTGGAGTTAAACCTTTTTCGTATTCCGAATGCAGTTATACAAGTTCTCAAAGGGAAGATTTAAAAATCCACAGTATGATTCGCAGAAGAGAAAAACCTTTTTCATGTCCTGACTGCAAATATTCGTGTTCTCAAAAGGGATATCTAAGAAGTCACTTGCTGACTCGACTCATAATGGAGAAAAACCTTTTTCATATTCCGACTGCAACTATTCATGTACTACGAAGAGAGATCTAAAAATCACGTGTAATCTGCAACTATTCTTCTTTTTCTCGACCCGACTGCGACTATTCAGGCGCTACAAAACGGTATTTAAAAATTCACATGTTTACCCACACTGGACAAACACCGTGTTCATGTCCCGACTGCAATTATTCATGTTGTACAAAGGAACTTCTTAGATGTCATTTGCTGACTCACAGTGATATAAAACCTCTTACATGCCCCTACTGCAACTATTCATGTTTTACAAAGAGGCACCAAAAAATCACATTTTTACCCACAACAGGCAAAACCATTTTCTTGCCCCGAATGCAATTATTAAAGTTCTCGAAAGGGAGATTTAAAACTCCACAGCGCGATTCACAGTGGAGAAAAACCCTTTTCATGTTGTGAGGGTAACTATACATGTACTACGAAAATTACCTTTATGTATTATTATTATATTTTAGCAGTAAACTAACCTGTGTGTAATAACTAAAAAATTTCATTCAACGTTCATATATTGTGTTCCATAAATTTTGCATTATTTTTTTTTTTTTCTTTTGCTGTTTTCAAATGTCGTTGGCATTTTTTTGGTTGCGCTGCGCTGGCAAGTTTTTATAGGCCAGTAACAGCTGATGATGTAAATATCCCGCTTTTGAGGACATTATAGTACCTACAAACTCACTTTAACAATACTGACTACAGCAATCTCTGTTGTCACTTCCCAATGTATCGTCACAACTAACTGTTATACATACACAGTTTTATCATTACTAATATTTTGAATATGAATTTGTGACATGTAATTAGTGTTTATGGCATACTTATGCCGTTTGTATTAAATAAAAATAAATATTAAATAAATAAAAATATTATGCATATTTCATGTTTAAAACACTAATGAATACTGGCAACGAAAATAAAATAAAAATTACGACAATACAGTCGAGGAATTCCCCGTACAACATAAACGAAAAGGGTTGCCAACTTGGAAGATTTTAATTTCCTTGATTTTTATTTAAATAAAGAAAAACATGTTACGTAACGGGTTGTTCGAACCGCCCCTCCCCCCCCCCCCCTTAGTAACGCACCGTAACGTTTCACAAGACCCCCCCTCCCCCCCCAAGTGCGTTACGTAATACTTGAACGGCCCCTTATGTTTTTTGGATAAATTACATTTGCATTTGCCAGATTAATAATTGCCCGCACAACTTATTCATAAAAAATATAAATTAGCTAGCTGACCTGACAAACGTTGTTCTGCCATATAAATTATTTCTAATGAATATTTTGGTTGTTAAATAAATAAAAACGAATGTATTGTAAGTGTGTGGGGATGGGATCTATAACAGAAAGAGCAAGGAGCGCTGTAGATGATGACCGCCGATAAAAACACCAACTAAAGTAGGAAAATGAAATAAAGAAAATCAATATGAATTTTGAAGAGCAATTAAGTGTACAATATTTTTTGTCAGTCTGTCTTTATCCAACACAAATAAGCTCGATGGTTTGCCCACGCGAGAGCATGATGCCGAATGAAATATCAAAATGACGCGACACTTCTCGTGAATGTCTTGTGCATGAGTGGATGAAAGTTCGATGAGGCAGACGTACTGCCATCTGTCATTCAACAACATAAATAATTTCATTCTGTTTAAAATACGAAAGACAGTTAAATTTGTTCATACAAAAATACTAAAATCGCGATTAAAAAATGGAAGAGTTCGGGTAGGAGGATTAAAATTTGGGGTTATGGGTATTTTTAATGTCAAATAAAAAAAATAAAAAAACTCATATGGATAGAGGGACATCCTAATCACCTAGCGGTATGAAATATACTTTGAAAACCTATTCTCATACCTACCAAATACACATAAAAAAATTTCATAAAAATCGATCAAGCCGTTTCGGAGAAGTGCAACCACAAACACCGTGACATGAGATTTTTATATATAAGTTTTATGATTTACGTATCTAATTGATAAAATTGCAAGCTGTCATTTATTTGGTAAGCTCTATGATAACCGTTACCTACTAGCTTATTAGAAATTAATTTCTATAATCTTTAAGTGACACAAAGTAAAAACACATACTTTTTTCACGCTCAATATTTTATAGAGAGAGAGAGACAAATACTTTATTTGAAATTATTTATTAATTTTCTGGGTTATACTACTATATTTTTACTTTTTCTCACTTTTTTTATCTTTCATCTAATTAATTAACCCCTCAAGCTAATTTGTTCGCTTTTGGGAACAGCTCACATAGTTATCATAGAAATCTATGTGTGTCCCTTACTGTCATGGTGAGAAATATGATCTAAACGGTCTTAAAAAGAGAAAAAAACCACGCTTTATATTTGAATCTAGAAGTTAACCACAGAAAAATTTTAATTTGCCCCTCTGTGAAACCAATGTTTCCGACAGCTATTTGAGAAAAATTTATGAGACTTTGTGAATTAATTTTTTTATGAAATGACAAAAAAGTGAAGTGACATTAATGTTCATAAAACAAGATGTATGATACAGTAACGTTTATAATACATTTGTCTAATAAAATATGTGTGTGTTTTTCTGTTTTTTTTCATTATCAGTAAGTAATTTTATTTAGCAAATACATAATAGGAACAATTTTTAAAACTTTTTTGTTTTCAAAATTTTAATATTTCAAAAATGGTCTGTTTATCTTCTTCTTCTATCTTCTATCTTCTCTTCTATCTATCTATATTAATAAAAATAAATCGCCGAAATGTATGTACGCCCATAACTTACGAACGACTGCACCAAATTGGATAATTCTTTTTTTGTTGTGTTCGTTATTGTCAGGAGAAGGTTTGTATAAAAGAAGAGGTGAGCTCTGGCATAATGAAATTTGTATAAAAAAATTGCAATAGGTGGTACGCGAGCTGTTTGAAAACTGAATGTACTGGGACTGAATGTATGGAATGCGGGAGGGGGAGGGGGACGGGAACTCGGGAGGGGGGAAGGGAACTCTAGAGAGGGGTTTGCGGGGCGGGGGAAGCGGGAGAGAGGAGTGGAGAGAGGGAAGGCGGAGTGGGAACGCGTAAGGGGAAGGGGATACGGGAGAGGAAGGGGAACAGGACGAATGGGAAAGGACACGCAGGGAGAAACAATTTATTTATTACATGGCATAGCAACGCATGCCGGGACCAGCTAGTTTCGAATAAAAACATTTGAAAGCATATTTCATCACCTTTCAAAAACAGTTTTTAGTTTTCGGATACATTCAGAAATATTCCATTTATTTGGATTTTATTGCAAAGTGGAAATTTTCTCACCTTCTAACAGAACTTTAGAGTTAACTTCCCGATTCTCAATCGTTACATATACACAATTTATCTCAATAATCATTTGAATGAATGATAAATTGTAAAATGATCTGAAATAATTCAATGCATCTGAATCAGCTCAAAAATCTTTTGTCTTCTTTTTATCTTTCTTTGGAAGAATTTATTATGTATCTCTTTTCCGAAAACAATTCAAAAGATATCAAATCTGAAATCATTTGATAAGAAGTAAATGCAGGCATCACTTAATGTGTTGTTGAGATTTACGTTCTGTTCTAAATAAATATTACATTATCTTTTGAGATAATGTTGGCATTATGCATTATGAAAATTATTTTCTGCTACGTATTGAAAATCACCTGATCTTTTTGGGAATATCAGAATGTAATCCATGCTATTTATGATTTGGAAAATAATTGGTTGTCTTCTTTAAAAATGATTTGCCTATAACTGTCTATCTTTGTGCAACATCTGATCAATTAACCCGTTGTTTGCCGGGGTGGTTGGGGTTAGTTAGCGTTCGCAAAAAGCGGCATCCATGACACCCAATGACATTTCGTGTCCAGCGATTCTGACACTGACCTTGAGAAATTTTGTACATAGAAAGGTTAAAATCGTAGATAAAGGAATTTTTCCCGCGCATGCGCAAGAACTGCGCACATTCCCGTGCTCCGGTAAATTATTAATATAAATTATTTGGAGTGACCAGGCGCATTGCGTTTTTCTCTATGGTAAAGGGCGATAATAGAGCAAGCGATTCTGACCGTGTTCTTCATACACTTTCTTTATACATAAGGGTCAAAATCGCGTGTAAAATCTCAAACACACCGGTGCACGAACGGCATTCTACGAGTTAAAGGAAATGTAAATTAAATTAATTAACCCCTCAGAAAATCGCCAATATACACTTTTAATGTCTTTAACGAAATGACATTTTACGAAAACTTTGTATTATTACCGCTTCACAAATAAAGCTCTATAAATGAAACATTTCTGAACGTAGCCGAATAGTAAAAACTGTTTTAGACAGGTTACAAAATAAGCTTTCGAATTATTATATTACAAATAAATATTAATATTTGTAAATATTAAAATTTAGAATGCAAACATTAAAAAAATGTGAAAATGACTCACGTGAAGTTTTAATGTGAAAACGGTACTAAAATCATAGATTATGTAAACAACAATACTTATTCTATTGTATAAATGTGTAATAAACACTTTTGTCACCTCACTTTCTTATCATTTCATATAAAAATATTTAATAAAAATTAACAAAGTCGGGCGCCCGTAGGAAATTTGGCGGGATAAATTATGTGTCAGACTGCGCGTCTGACAGAATGTTCTTTTTATGTATTTCTATGGACAACTTGAATAGAGATGTGCAGCGTGATTCACTATCGACATTTCACTTTTTATTTTACGGATGTAACTAAAACAATAACGGAGTTATAACGGTTTCTATGGAGACACACGCGCTGACGTGTAAACACGCTTATTGTACTTGACTGCTGTCGTATTTTTAACGCTTATATCTGCTTACGTTGCGGAGGGGTTAAACTTTAAAAATGTAATTGTACTTTTGGTTTCCGGTGACTTTTTTTTGTGTTTTTTTTTTTCTTCAAAACCAAATAATTTTTGTTTTCCGTATCTGGTCATTGCTGATAACACATCCGACTAACCGCCCAACCCTCACCTTAACGATAACTCTCCAATACTAATGATTTTTTTATGTTTTAAGGGTGACCGGACAACTCGAAATGAAACCAACTCAGGACCATCTCAGAAAAGTCGTTTAGAGTGATGACAAAAATATATAAAAAATTGGATAAATGGTTTACGTTAGGTTAGGGTTATGGGCTATTTTAAAATAATTTTTTTCACAGCCTTTAATGACTTTTTAAAGAGATGTTGAGTTGACTTTATTCTTTGGCATGGAACCGTTTTAAGTTGGAAAAAAACACCAAAAATGTCACCCAAGACTAATTTCATTTACTCCAAATAATGTCAGGAATCACTGGTCAAGTAAGCCAAGTATGTCCTTCAACACTCTCTACATGCATTAATTATGCTTATTTTATCAAATGTTGCACAAAGTTAGACAGTTACTGGCAAATTATTTTAAAGAAGTCATATTTGAATGTAATTTGTGCATACCAAACTTGTTTTAAACACCCGCCCGCAGTCCCCCTTACCCCGCAGATACTACACAGAAGTACGTACACAGCCTTTTCTAGAATTTTTAGTGATTGTGTTTTGAATCCACACTGTAATTTCCTTCACAATTATAAACAAATTTCAAATATTCACTTAGCTGTCCAAAAATAAGACGAAACAATACAACTTCTTGTTTTTTTTTTGTCTTATTTTTGGACAGCTAAGTGAATATTTCATTTTCATTGGGAAACCTGGTAATTACCCGGGCACTTCAACCTCACAACATACCCTAATTGGCTCCGGGTAGTTAGTACTCCTGTGCAGTATTCTCATCTAAGAAAGTAAAACTGTTGATACATGGAAACGCTAGTATAAAATAGCTACGAAAAGTGTAATTAATGATTATGAAATATTATGTGGGTTTATATTTAAGTATGGATATTGGTGTCAATAATTAGAATAACGGCTGCTGTTCCTAACTTTTCGATAGACCAATCTGAGTCTACCATCAGCTAAGCAATTTGTAAGTATTTTGAAGATAACCCTTGATTATCTTTGTTTCCAGATATTTTATTGTTGAATATCTTAGGGGACCCCGCCCACCTTAGCCCCGCCTAAAGTGGCATCAAAGTAAAAACTTTCGATGTTAAATTAATATTAAAGAGTTAAATATTGTATTTATTATTAACACACATAATTTCTTTTAAATACTGCTATCCATAAACTTGCATTTTATATTTTTTAAACAAATGTATGAAATATATTAAAAATAGAGTGTCAGTTTGACCTTTGCCACCGGCGCGTCGGTACCATGTGACGTTAGCGCCACTCTGTTGACGCTTTTTATAAATTTGCTTTGCTCAGTTGAACTTAATCCACGTGTCCGGCTTCCTTAGATTAAGCGATTGTGTGTTGGAAAGAGCTTTGTGCATTTGAGCAGTGTTGAACTTAGTTTCAGCTTAGTAATTTATTAGTAGGATTGAGAACAGCGGCCGTAAGACCCAGTTGTTTCACATAAATTGAGCAATTCATCAAATTTCAAAGTTAATATTTAAGTTCTTTGAAAGTTCTGTTATTATTCCATTATGGGCCAGTCGTTTCTCAGTTCTATTATTATTCCACTACAATTTACAATTTCAAGTTTTGATATTATTCCATTATGTGCCGGTTGTTTCTCAGTACCTACTTGAATATTAACCCCTCCGCAACGTAAGCAGATATAAGCGTTAGAAATAGGACAGCAGTCAAGTACAATAAGCGTGTTTATACGTCAGCGCGTGTGTTTCCATAGAAATCGTTCTAACTCCGTTATTGTTTTAGTTACATCCCTAAACCAAAAAGTAAAAGGTTGATAGTAGATCAAGCTGTACATCTCTATCAAGTTGTCTATGGAAATACATAACAGGAATCAGCTGTCAGTCGTGTAGTTGACAAAAATATTTACCCGTGCAAATTTGCTACCGGCGGCTCCACCGCGCTCCACATTTTAAATTTTTATTAAATGATAAAAAAGTGAGGTGACGAAAGTATTTATTACACATATATACAATAGAATAAGTATTGTTGTTTACATAATCTGTGATTTTAGTACCGTTTTCACATAAAAACATCATGTGAGTCATTTTTACCTATTTTTAATGTTTGCGTTATAAATTTTAATATTTACAAATGCTAATATTTATTTGTAATATAATAATTTGAAAGCCTCTTTTGTAACCTTTCTAAAACAGTTTTTACTATTCGGCTACGTTCAGAAATGTTCCATTTATGGAGCTTTAATTGTGAAGCAGTAATAACAAAAAGTTTTCGTAAAATGTCATTTCGTTAGAGACACCAAAAGCGAATATTCTCGAAAATTCGGAGGGGTTAACTTTAAAATTTTATGAATTCTTTGAGTTTTGTGAAACAACTGCCAAGATAAAGTGATTTGTTTCAATTAACTCGTTGAATGCCGGGGTATGCCAGCAAAAAGCACCACCAATAAAAACGCGGCATTATGACACCACGTGACATTTCGTGTCTCGCGATTCTGACACTGTCCTTGAGAAATTTAGAACAATAGAAAGGTCAAAACCGCAGTTAAAGGAATTTTTCCCGCGCATGCGCAAGAACTGCGCACGTTCCCGCGCTCCGGTAAATCATTAATATAAATTATATGGAGTGACCAGACGCATTGCAGTTTTCTCTATGGTAAAGAGCGATAATAGAGCAAGCGATTCAGACCGTGTTCTTCATACACTTTCTTCATACATAAGGGTCAAAATCGCGTGTAAAGTCTCATGATACGCCGGCGCACAAGCGGCAAATGAGTGGTTAAAACTACTAATAGCAAAAAAGGAAGAAAATATGTATATACATATTATGAAAAAATATAATTTTAAAAAACATTTAGAAAAAATAATTATGTTTTCTGTGATAGGTACATATTTGTGTTATTTTTTTAAGTATTTTATGAATTTTGAGAAGTTCGTGTTAAATACAGCGATGTCTGCGCATAATCTATTAATTTCTCGATCGCCGATGCCAAATTTTCGCCATGCACCAGCTGATTCTATTTTTGTAATAAGTACTTGTTTTTTTTTGTAAATTATACCGTTGTACCAGATATGCATTTATATATTTATAAAAATAGTATAAAATCTATCATAAGTTGTTTCCCCATTAAAACTAGTTGTATTCAGTGAAATGATTTTTAAATAGTTTCCTTAAAGATATGCTGGCGAATAAGTCATTAAGGGTGCTGCAGCTTCTTTTTACAAATACATTTTCAAGATAATTAGTGTTGCTTTTTAGAATATAAAATGTGACTGGAGATTGAGTAATTCTTAATGGACATCTGAAATTAATATCTTGTGATGGTTCCAGGCTTTCAATAAATTCATTCAGATTCCTGGGACCTTAGACAAGCCCATCATAATATTATAAAAGAAGATATTGTATCTGTCAACATTTATTATAATCTTAATCATCTGATTGTTAGGAGCCACTCGGGCGAGCGCCCTTACAAGTGCGAGCTGTGCGACAAGGCCTTCTCCACGCGCTCGGGCTACGTGGTGCACCTGCGCGCTCACACGGGCCACAAGCCCTACCAGTGCCACTTCTGCCATAAGGCCTGCGCTACGTCCACAGCACTCAAGGTATTGGTTCATTTTTCAAGTTTTCATTTATACACATTTATTACATTGAAACAATATTTTTATAAACTGGCGACTGTCCTAAATCACTTTAGCTATTGAGACCACCCGCAATTCCGCTCCAAATAACCTTCAAATTATAAGTCCGAAGACCTTTACTGTCTCTCGGTCGCATTAATGTTTGCAGAGATGAAACATTAAGGAAATGTGACCTGATCTTTACCACCAAAGAAAAACTTAAAATTATGTGAATACTAACCAAGAGTCCCTTCTGATTCCAACTGTCTGGAGCCAGTGGGTGCTATGGCATCCCCAATTGGGGAATGTTATGAGGAAGAGAGTGAAGAAAGAAAGGAAATGGGGTAGAGGGGTAAGGTGTGGGAGGTGCCTGTCCAACCAGATTTGGTCACACCACTAAAGTCGTTTCAAAATATGGTGGTCTTTCATTAGATACATTGTCTTTTATCACAATACTGAGAATATATATATTTTTAAAATTTCACTCCACACAGGAAAATACAAGCGATACAAAACATAAGCCCTGAGAAAAAAAATTCCCTCTTGTCATCTTTGGGAATCTGTGTGAAGAGTATTTTTAGGGAAAGGAAGGAGAGGAAGTTCTGGGGAGGAAAAAGGTATGAGGGGTGGTTAGGAATCTAGGGGTCAGTGTTTCCAGGAGTGAATTCATTCCTCCCACTGTGGTACAAGGTGATGGTTCAAGAGTGTCCGGCTGGAGAGTTTGAAAGTCAGTCAACCTCAACCAGTTCAACCAGTCTCTCCCTATCTGACCCGCCAAGCAGTAGTTGAGCAAATGCATTTGCCACCAAGACCTAAACAAACCTCACCCCGTGAACTCGGGCATTCTTGTTGTTTTAAAGACTGTATATATAGATACTTTTTATTATTCACTAGCTGACCCGACCACGCGTTGCTGTAGCTAACCAAATCCACACCGCCCACTTGCCAGCCCGCTCCCTTTATATAATATATATTTCAACCAATTTACACAAAACCTTGACAAATTATATATCTAAACCTTCCTTATGAATCACTATCTGTTGGTGAAAACTGCATAAAAATAAGTTCATTAGTTTTTGAGTTTATCGCGAACAGGCAGACAGACAGACGCGTCGGAGGACTTTAATTTATAATATGTAGAGATAATAGAAATCTTTTTTCTTCAATCTACATAATAATTTATGTCCTGTGGTTCTACGAAGATTCTTTTCATAAAACATTTTCTAAATTCTTGATTTTTGAATTCTTACCAAAAATTTTTACATTTTCGGTAGTATTATTAGAAGTATTACTGCAGTATCATTTTCCTGTTACGATATAATGTTATAAGAGAGTTTGACTCTATAAAAAATGACTGTAATAAAGATAAGAAATAGGTATATAGTAGTTACAATAAAATTAATCACAAAGATAATCCTTCTGGATCATTTCTCATACATAATTAGCAAAGTAATACTTCAAGTTAAACGGGTTACATCGATTCATCCATTGGGATGCAGCAAAATTATGATAGTAGGTGGAAAGTGGAGTATAAATTGCCGTAGATGTAAAACTATATTCTTATAATATGCAAGCCCTAAGCCCAATGGAGAAAACGCGTTTGCATGTGCAGATGACCGAAATTTTGACTTATGCCTCACGGTGATATTTTCCATTTTCAAACTTGTAATTGGTGTCAACGGATGGCAGCAATTAAGTTTTTTTTATATTACACAATAGCTTTGCCGTGAAATTGCTGACTCGACTAATTATATTGTTTGTATTTCAAATATTAACCCCTCCGCAACGTAAGCAGATATAAGCGTTAAAAATAGGACAGCAGTCAAGTGCAATAAGTGTGTTTATATGTCAGCGCGTGTGTTTCCATAGAAATCGTTCTAACTCCGTTATTGTTTTAGTTACATCCCTAAAACCAAAAGTAAAAGGTCGATAGTAGATCAAGCTGCACATCCCTGTCAAGTTGTCTATGGAAATACATAACAGGAATCAGCTGTCAGTCGTGTAGTTTTGTAGTTTTTTTTTTAGCGCAAATTTGCTACCGGCAGCTCCACCGCGGTCCACATTTTAAATTCTTATTAAATATTTTTATATGAAATGATAAAAAAGTGAGGTGACAGAAGTGTTTATTAAACATATATACAATAGAATAAGTATTGTTGTTTACATAATCTGTGATTTTAGTCCCGTTTTCACATAAGAACATCACGTGAGTCATTTTTACCTATTTTTAATGTTTGCGTTCTAAATTTCATATATACAAATGCTAATATTTATTTGTAATATAATAAATTGAAAGCCTATTTTGTAACCTTTCTAAAACAATTTTTACTATTCGGCTACGTTCAGAAATGTTTCATGTATAGAGCTTTAATTGTGAAGCGGTAATAACAAAAAGTTTTCGTAAAATGTCATTTCGTTAGAGACACCAAAAGCGAATATTCTCGAAAATTCGGAGGGGTTAAATAGAGTTGTTGAGTTGTTTACTTAACCACTGAAGCGACAGCGCATTTTCAATTCAATTCAATTCAATTTATTTATTCTTTAAAAACATTACAAAATTTTTAATTTTAATTCGTTTTTAAAATATATTTGTAACAGTATTACCTTAAACATTAAATTAAATGTATAAATGGTAGGCAAAAAAGAAAAAAACTATATAAGCATTAATTGAGCTTGCCTTTTAAAGGCAGCTTCACTGACGCTAAATATGTCGATATCCGAATTAATTCTGTTCAACAGCAAGATTGCTCTCCCGACTGGCATAACCATTGGCAAGTTAGTTCTGCAAGCCGGGAGATAAAACAGTCTATGCTGTCGATGACGGAGATAACCATCGGGAACATAGAAACTAATGCCCTCCATGATAGCCGAGTTTTCGAACCTTCCACGAATCAGTCTGAAGAAATGTGTTACAATGAGCACATCCCTTCTGACCCGTAGAAGGTTCACACCGAGCATGCCCAAGAGAAAGTGGGTAGGGTAGAGCCACGGATAGTAGCCATATTTCCTCAGGTAAAGAAATCTCAGAAATTTCTTCTGAACTCTCTCCAACATGAGGGAATACTTTACTTGGTGTGGACTCCAAATCACCGACCCACTCTCAAGCCTACTCCTAACCAAAGCATTGTATAGTACTGTGAGAACCCGGGTGTCTCTGAAGTTTCTCGCAGTGCGTAGGACGAAACCCAACATTCTCAGTGAAGTACTACACGTCATTATGATATGAGTATGAAAAGTTAACCTACTATCAAACAAAATACCAAGATCTTTTATAGTGGAGACACGTTTTAAATTTAGACCCCTCCTAGTATATCGGTAAAACCAGGTATGACACGCTCTAGTGAAAGAAAGAATGAAACATTTAGAGATATTGAATTCAATCTGATTCCGTTTACTCCAGTCAACAATTCTAACAATGTCTGATTGGAGTCGAATGCAGTCTTCTAAAACTATTTTTTATTTTAAAAATTTTTCTCCGTTTGCTCGACATTTTCAGAAGATCTTTTTTTTTAATTTTTCGCCAACATAAAAAAAATCATGCCTTCAAATTTTAACATGGAGACATAAAAACTTATTACAGTGCTGTATGTGTGTTTATCTCATTTTTGTAGGATTTATTAAAAAAAATATTTAAAAATCATAAAGTTTAAAACCGCGCGAATCCTGCGTGGTTGTTAGCGCCAAGTATATTGGTTGCGCTTGGCGGATTGCTTTTGTGTTTATTTTGGATTTTAATATTATTTATTTCCTATGGCAATGAATATCTCCCTTCCCCCGCTCCCCTTATCATTCCCTGCTGTCACTATTCCGCATATCGCAAGTATTTTTCGGTGCTCGAAGTTTGTGTGTTAATAAATCATCGCAGATAATTCGCATTAACAATAATTCATTTTAAAAGTGATCCGCAACTAAATGGTGATCTCATCAAGTAAACAATTACTTTCCAGAAGAACCTACTCCTCTACCGTGAGTTTTTACCTATCCTTTATATATTTATTGCCACTATATTTACGCAGAAGTTAATTGCCAGAGATTGTAACCTCTAAGCCGAGACATTATGATCCAAACGAGCCTGATAATTTAATGTAAAAAAGAACCAGCGCGCTATTTTACGGTGTAATATTTACGGCATGGTGTTTCAGTGTATTATTAAATTACGGTAGGTAGGTAGTTAGTGTTCGAGTTCACATTATCATCGCAATATTATTTTTACAGTAGATCTAGACTAGACTTCGGTCTCGCAATAAATTTTCATCAGTAGAATAATTAACATCCTGTTAAAAATGCCCGAGGAATCCTCTGTCACAAAAATTAATCGTGAAATTCAACTTTTAGATGCAAGACAAAATTCGTATCTTTCAAGGACGCAGATAATTTATGAAAGTATACAACATTTAAAATCGACTGTTTCAAGAAATACGTTTTGCGCGCATGCTGCTCTGTTAGTTGAGATTAGAAAAGAATTTATGGAAGTTGTTGGAAAAATTAATGATTTGAAACTCCAGATTAATTCTGAATTTATTCCAAATTTTCAAATCGAACAATCATTTGACGAACTCTACGCAATTATTCAGTTAACAGCTAAACAAATAGGTAACAATAATATAAATGAACCTACCACGCTACAAAAATCCCATAAAATTAATAACATTAAGCTGCCAAAGCTATCTTTACCTCCATTTGATGGAAATTTATTGGAATGGAAGATTTTTTATCAAACTTTTAAAACACTCATTCATGAAAATATTGATCTCTCCGACACGGAAAAAATTCAATATTTAATTAGTGCTTTGTCAGGAAAGGCTTTAAATATATGCGCAGAAATTCCAGCTACGGCAGAAAATTATAATATTATATGGAATTCTTTAATCGCAAAATATGAGGATAGCCGGGTAATCGCGACACATTTCTTCAATAAAATTTTAAATTTAAAGTCAATCACTGTATCAAATGCATCGAATTTAGAAACTTTTATAGACCAATTTCATTCATCAATTTCAGCATTGCAACAGTTAAAAATTCCGAATTTATTACAATGTTTCTTCGTTCATATAGGAACACAAAAATTAGACAGGGAAACGGCCATGGCATTCGAATCTTCAATCAGAAAATCAGAGGCACCGTCGTACGATGAATTCGTAACATTTTTACGTGAACAAGCCAAAATATTACATAGAACGTCAATATTACCAGAATCGGAATCACAACAGTTTGAGAAAAAAAAATTACGTGAAGCACAATATAGCCACGCATTTCTTAGTTTAACGCATAACAAAGCAAAATACTATAAGTGCACGTTATGTAATTTGTCAGACCATACATTCATTTTTAAATGCCCAACGTTTTTAAACGCATCACCTAAGAGTAGGTTTAAGATAACTCAAAAACAAAACTTATGTCGAAATTGTCTAAGTACAATGCACTCTACCAATACATGCAAATCGGAAAATCGGTGCAGATATTGTAATCAAAACCATAACTCTTTATTGCATTTTGATGACACTTCATCCAATTTTTCTCGTAAGATTGAGCGAAATTTAAATCTCAAAAGCAAACCGGAAAGTAAATCTGATAATGTAACATTATGTACTCTCAATAATGGAGATGCAAACGTTTTTTCCCCAAATCAAACCGTTTTATTAGGTACCGCATCTATTAGTGTTCTTGATTCCAGGAATAAATATCAGAAAATACGCGTTTTAATTGATAGCGCATCACAAAACGAATTTATTACAACGAGCTGTTGCAAACGCCTTGGATTACCCTTATTCACAGATCGCAATCATACAACTATTAGAGGAATTGGAGATATTTCTCAACGCATTAAAGGGATGACTAATTTAAAGTTTGAGTCTCGCTATAATAATAAAACATCTTTCTCCATTCGACCCTTGGTAGTGGATCGCATTACAACCCAATTGCCGGCATCTTCTATAGATATGAATGCGTTGCCTTACCTAAATGACTTGCCACTCGCCGATGACAAATTCCACATCCCAGGGGTCATCGATGCAATCATTGGTGCCAATATTTTTGGCCAAATCCTCTTACCTGGTAAGGTAAAGGGCACTCAATCATTACCGAGTGCAATCGAAACCAGTTTAGGGTACGTACTAGTCGGAAACGCACCTATTTTCAAGCAAAGCAACGTAACTCACAACCAAAACAAGGTTTCTCGTAAACCAAGTTTACAGGTTCATTATTAATCTCATGTTTCCTGCAATTTTTATAATACCTAATAATTAATTAGTTTAGTTCAAGTAGTCATATACAGATAATTGCTATATTTAATCGTTTCATTTCTTTATTATTTTATTTGCATCACCCCGCAATAATGATACGCATTAACGTCTTGAGCACTGAAACACAATGCGGTAAATTTTTTAATGGTATTTATTTTTATTTTCTTTTCGTTTCGCATGTTGGTTTATTTTGACCATTCTGTCAAGGCCGAGGGGCATGTTAGCGCCAAGTATATTGGTTGCGCTTGGCGGATTGCTTTTGTGTTTATTTTGGATTTTAATATTATTTATTTCCTATGGCAATGAATATCTCCCTTCCCCCGCTCCCCTTATCATTCCCTGCTGTCACTATTCCGCATATCGCAAGTATTTTTCGGTGCTCGAAGTTTGTGTGTTAATAAATCATCGCAGATAATTCGCATTAACAATAATTCATTTTAAAAGTGATCCGCAACTAAATGGTGATCTCATCAAGTAAACAATTACTTTCCAGAAGAACCTACTCCTCTACCGTGAGTTTTTACCTATCCTTTATATATTTATTGCCACTATATTTACGCAGAAGTTAATTGCCAGAGATTGTAACCTCTAAGCCGATCTGGTTGTTACTTTGAAACTGCCGTGAGAGGTACTTACTCGAGTCAACATAGAATTTTTGTAGTATACTTGATAATGAAAGGTGCACATCTATGGAAAAAAAGAACATAATTGAGGGGTATAGAATCAAAGGCAGCATTCTCCAAAAAGTGTTATTTTGAGAAAACCAAAAAAAACGTTTCATTTCAACAATTTTCACGTATTTATAAGTTTATAATTTTATTCAAAAGGGGAAACTGCTTATCTATTATAACTTCCAAAGTAGAATTTGTTTATTGTATTGATTGATTAGTTATAACGGATTTAATTATGGAGATTGCTGCATTTGATACTCACCTAAGGAGAATGCTGCTTTTGTTTCTCACACGTGTGGAGAAAGCTGACTTTGATACTGACAAATAAATATGACGTCACAATAATGGACCGACCAAATCACAGGGAAGTTCGTGATTATTATTATGATTTTAATTTTAGTATAATTAAAATAAAAATAGGTTTTGTAATATACTAATACAGTATTAAATTTGGGAGGTGTGTATGGGTACCGCCACCCCGGGAACCATTTATTGGATAAACAATATCTACCTCTGCCATAGATGTGACTTTAGATTTTCACAGCCAAAAGTATTTTCGTTATTTGTTATTGGGGTGATATGCCGTGTAGTGCTACCTCCTTCTTTAGTCAAAGTTTCGGACACTGCAACGCTGTCCCAAACATTTACTTTGGCACTTTGGCTAAAGAAGGAGGTAGCGCAACACGGCATAACACCCCAAAAACAAATAACGAAAACCTCTGTTCAAGTGGTTCGCTACGTTTAGTGACTTAGCTAGGATGCCCGGGTTTATGGAGTGAGGTTTGTCCGGGTCTTGGCGGCGGATGCGTCTGCCCACCTGCTGGATTGCAGGCCGGATCGGGAGAGAATAGTTGTGGGAGTCCCTTTGACTTCTCCAGCTGTGATCTCTCGAAAAATCGCAGTGAGAGGGATAGATTTATACATCCGTCACTTCTGGATACACTGATCCCCAGATTCCTACCCACCCGTAATACCCTTTTCCTTCGCAGAACCTTCTCGCCTACTTTTCCTAAAAAGACCCTTCACACAGTATCCCCAAGAAGACAAAGGCCCTGAGTGGAATTATTTTCCTCAGGGCCTCCTGTGTGGAGCTAATGTAAAAAAATACAAGTGTGCAGTTCGCACGCGGTACAAATGAAACCTGCAGAAAACTAAAGTAGACAAGAGTGGGAACAAGCACTGCACGAAGAGGAGATCAATTATTATCTTATTCTTTCGCAGCCTTAATCCTGTAGATGTATGCGTTTGTCTATTTTTAGTGTCGCTTTTTTGTTTCATCGAGTTTCAAATCACAACGGTGCTAAAGAAGCCACTTCAAAAAATAATAATATTAACAGAGAAAATTTTAAAAAAAGAAGAAAAATAATGAAGGTTAATTATTTTGATCAAAATTGGCTTGAAACTCGCAAAATTTTCAACACTAAACATGTCATTCGGAATGTTTATGTGCAAGGCTATGAATCCTAGATTTAATTATAAAAGTAAAACATGTCTATGCATATTAATTTAATTTATGAATTTTAATTAACACCTAAAAAAATCTTTTGCCACTCCACGCCTCTGAAATAAACGGTATTTTATGACAGCTCATCTTAGAATTTTGACTACTTTTGCTTTCCATTTTTCTGAATTCCTTGACTTCTTCCTTGCGTTTTTCTTGGGCATGGATGAAGGGTGAGAGTCCATAATCACACTGGCATCTTGTTTTTATTTCTAAATTCACTCCAAACTATTTAAAACAGTAAAATTAGAGCGACAGATTCAACACACGACCATACAATTTTGTATGGGCGGCCATGTTGTCACGTGATCAAATGGAGGCTTGCCATTGGTCAAATTGGAGAATGCTAGTTTTGTTTCTTAACTGTGTTGGAGATTGCTGCCTTTGATACTAACACAGTTTTTAAAATGGATTTTTAAAGCATAAAGAGTTGGTTTTAATACCAAATAACTGCTTTTCTAGGTAAAGGAGTGAATCATTAACAAAGTTGCATCATTAGTCCATTTTTGAAAAAAAGTGGAGAATGCTGGATTTGATTCTACACACCTCAATTTTAACCGCTGATCAGAAATTCTGCATGAAAAAAATATTTAAAAAAAATATTTTTAACATCGTTATAAAATAGTCTACGAAGTTCGGATTTGCGACATCTATAGTCATAATAAATAAAGCATTTCAATAGCTTCGTTTAACCTCTTATTTGCCGCTTGTGCGCCGGCGTGTCGTGAGACTTTACACGCGATTTTGACCCTTATGTATAAAGAAAGTGTATGAAGAACACGGTCTGAATCGCTTGCTCTATTATCGCTCTTTCCCATAGAGAAAACCGCAATGTGCCTGGTCACTCCATATAATTTATATTAATGATTTACCGGAGCGCGGGAACGTGCGCAGTTCTTGCGCATGCGCGGGAAAAATTCCTTTAACTGCGGTTTTGACCTTTCTATTGTTCTAAATTTCTCAAGGACAGTGTCAGAATCGCGAGACGCGAAATGTCACGTGGTGTCATAATGCCGCGTTTTGATTGGTGGTGCTTTTTGCTGGCATACCCCGGCATTCAACGAGTTAAGTCCAAAATAACAAACGTGGGAGCTACAAATAATAAAATAAAAAAATTGCCAAATGAAGGAGATTATTGCCTTTTTTATCCGAAAAGCAATCAGAGACATTTAAAATGGCACTAATATATGGCCAAAATCGCTCCAGTTGTTATTATAATAATTATGTATCATATTTATGTGCTACACTTTTCGGTTTTCCCTCCTTTCAAGATGTGATTATTTCATTAGGTTTTCTAGGTCATTTGAATATTTTTATCGCCCAATCAATAAAAAAATTACTTTTTGGCGCTAACCGTAATCTTTATTAACCAATCTAATTAGGTTTTAACAAGGTTATTGGTGATACCAGATACAAGATTACGTAAGGCAATTAGATTTGTATCTCTGACAAAATAATATTTTATTTTGGCACGATTCAAGATACCTCTATCTTGCAAAAATATAATCTATCTATCTATCTATATAAATAAAAATGGATGGCGAAATGTATGTACGCGCATAACTTCCGAACGACTGCATCAAATAGGATAATGCTTTTTTTCTTGTGTTCGTTATTGTCAGGACAAGGTTTGTATAAAACTACTGGTGAGCTCTGGCATTATGAAATTTGTATAAAAATGAATCGCCGAAATGTATGTACGTGCATAACTTCCGAACGAATGCACCAAATTGAATATTTCTTTTTCATTGTTGTGTTCGTTATTGTCTGATGAGCTCTGGCGTTATAAAAAATTGCAATAGGTGTTATGCGAGCTGTTTGAAAACTAAATGTACCAGGAATTAATTTATGGAACGCAGGAGGTGAGGAGGGGAACCAGGGAGGGGAGAGGGGAACCTGGGAGGGGGGAGGGGAACTCAGGAGGGGGGTTCGCGGGACGGGGGAGTCAGAGGGAGAAAATCAGACAAAGCCACAGCGAAGCGTGGTCGGGTTCAGCTATATAGAAATATATTATATGTTCGGAACATAAATAAAAACAATGACCCGTCTTTGTGGGAGGGAGGGGGGGAGTAGAGTGGGGAGAGGAAAGGTGGAGGTGACGGAGTGGGAACGCGAGAGGGGAAGAGGACGCAGGAGAAGAAGGGGAACGGGATGAATGGGAAAGGACACGCAGGGAGAAACAATTTCTTTATTAAATGGCATAGCAACGCATGCCGGGACCAGCTAGTTTCAGATATTAATCAATCAAAAATATTGTAATTTAAACAATTGTAATTTAAACAATTGAAATGAATAATTTTTTATCACCTTCTTCATCATAATACGTTTTTACGCAATATGTAAATATTTTTTGGTTAAATGAGATAAGAAAGCGATTGTCACTGCGAATATTAGATACCAATGAAACACATGATAATTACTGCAATACTTTTTGGTTATTCAAATAAAAAAATCGAGTGCAGTTTACACGCGGTAGAAGCGAAATTTTACCAAAACAATCTCAACCAATACTTGAATAGTGAGGTCATAATCAAAGCGACCAATGAGCGCAGACCTAGCGTAATTTCCGTTTCATATCTCAACCAATAGGAGCCTTTAAAAGTGACATCATTATCAAAGCGGCCAATGAGCGCAGTTGATGCGTCGCAGGTGCAGTAATCGTCATTTCCGTTTCATCCGAAATTCAAATCACAGCGGGGCTATAGAAGTTTCACTTCAAAAATTAATTTGATGATTAGATATTTCTTATATCCATTCTGCTTGATTATTTTCAGGCATCGTATTAATTGCATTTTTATATTGAAACCTCGAATGCTATATATGTAATAACCCCCTTTCAAAGTGGAAGATACTCTTTAGTATCGCCCTGGTGTAGGACCACCATTCAGAATTGAAACATTGCTTGAAATGGCTTAAGCCTTAATAGTACACAACTGCTAACCCTGTACAAATCACAAGTGCGCCCCACGGTTGAATTTGGCAGCCACCTCTGGTCTGGAGCTCCAAAATACCTGAAAAATACCCTTGACTCTGTGCAGAAACGGGCGGTACGTTTGATAGCTTCTCCCATCTTAACAGACGGATTGCAATCTTTAGAGCACAGGCGTCGGGTGGGAATGCTATCCTTGTTCTACCGGTATTACAATGGAAGATGCTCCGAGGAACTAGCATCATTGATCCCTTCGGCACCGGTGCATAGTCGGGAAACACGCCAAACGCGTGCCCAACATTTGTACACAGTTGACATTTGTCACATGAGAACGGGTCGTTTCTTCGACTCTTTCTTGTGTTCAACAGCCCGGCTGTGGAATGATTTGCCGGCCTCTGTGTTTCCTCCTTCCTACAACATGGGTCTCTTCAAGACCAATGTTCATTCCTTCCTCTCCTCAAAAAGACCCTCCACTCAGCATCCCAGATGACATAGGCCCTGAAGTAAATTATTTTCCTCAGGGCCTCCTGTGCGGAGTTAATGTAAAAAAAAAAGCCGTGTTTGGTGACCAGATATGAATAGCTAGGTAATTCCCTACCTTCCTCTTCCCCATCTCCTTCCCTTCCCCACTATCTTCAGCCTCACAACATACCCCAATTGGGGACGCCATAGTCTCACTGGCTCCAGACGGGAGCAGCTGAGACTCTTGTGAAGTATTCATATAAAAAAATATATATATATATGTTATGTAAAACATAATCTGGTTATCTCTAGGAACAAGCAGTATTGGTAAAACCCAGAGTATAATTTAATCATCTCCACCGACTCTTCATTTTCTTATCAATCATTATTATCACTTGCTATCTTGTTGTTGAATTTGGCAATCAGCAATGCTTTCGTTTCATTGGTGACACACTTCAGTCGCTTTATTTGCATGTTAGTTTCATCCCCCCTTGCTTGCCAGGGAAGGCCAGCAAAAAGCACCACTTTGAATTTTGAAATGAATGTTTTGTGGATTAATTTTGAGCTATTGTATATTTTATTGACTGAAACACGTTCCTAAAACAATAAAATATCTACCAAAACAACATTATTTGCGTTAATTACGTAAATTGATAGGTTTTATGATGTTTTAGTCGAGTAAGACGCATAAATTATGACGCGGCACCCGGCGGCAGAAATGACATTTCGTGTCCAGCGATTCTGACACTGTCCTTTACAAATTTTGAACAAAGAAGGGTCAAAATCGTAGATAAACGTATTTTTCCCGCGCACGCGCAAGAACTGCGCACATCCCCGCGCTCGCTGAAAATTAAATATAAATTATTTGGAGTGACTAGGCGCATTGCAGGTTTCGCTATGGTAAAGGGCGATAATAGAGCAAGCGATTCTGACCGTGTTCTTCATACACTTTCTTTATACATAAGGGTCAAAATCGCGTGTAAAATCTCATGACACACCGGTGCACGAGCGGCAAACGCCGGGTTAATATCATAATTGTATATTCTGAAACCTTCTTCCAAAAACTCAACTAATACTCCCCCAATATCTTGGTTCATCATGACAGGGGACAGATACAAGATTAATCTGGGAAACTAATATTCCCCCTTTAGGGTGTCTTAAGAAGCTTTTTTATTTATTTTAGGAACATAAACAGTCTTAATAATATAATATACTAGCTGACCTGGAAAATGTTGTTCTGCCATATAAACTATTTCTAGTGAATATTTTGGTTGTTAAATAAAAATTTACGATTGTATTCTAAGTGTATGGGGATGGGATCTATGACAGAAAGAGGAATGGAGCGCTGTAGACGATGACCGCCGATAAAAATAAAAACACCAACCATTCATTTTCTCAATTCAATGTATTTCATTAAAGTAACGGACGTATTTATTGTTTGATCTCTTAAACGTTAAATGTAAAGTGAAAAAAATTACTTGCTCGTGTGTGGATGAAAGTTTGATGAAGCGGACGTAGCGCCATCTGTCATTCAATAACATAAATAATTTCGTTCTGTTTGAAATACACACAACGCCAATGGTTAAATTTGTTCATACAAAAATACAAAAATCACAATAAAAAAATGGGAGGGTGGGAGTAGGAGGGTGAAAATAAGGGTTGTAGGTATTTTTGATGCCAAATAAAAAATAATACAAAAAAATTTTTGTCAAAAAATAGAAAACATTTTTCAGGATAGGGACACCTAATCACCTAGCGGTATAAAATATACTTTACGACCTATTCTCATACCTACCAAATATCCATAAAAAATTTCTTGAAAATCGATCGAGCTGTTTCGGAGGGGAGGGAACACAAACACCCTGACACGAGATTTTTATATATACAGGGTGTAACAGGACGTACCCGAGGGATTTTAACCAGCGATTCCTGAGCATATTTGGAGTAAAAAATGTAAATGAAATTTTGGTCTCCGGTGACTTTTTTTGACAACTTTTTTTTTTTTTTTCAAATTTTTTTTCTTCAAAATCAAACAAAAAAAGAATTCTTTCGCATGTCGTCACTGGTCACTCAGCCGGGTGTCCGACGAACCCCTTACCCCGCCTCCAACTGTTCAACAACTACCATTTCTTTATGTTTTTGAAGAAAAAAAAAAAAAAAAAAAAACATCAAAAATGTCACCGGAGACCAAAATTTCATTTACATATTTTACTCCATATGATGCCAGGAATCGATGGTTAAAATCCCTCGGGTACGTTCTGTTACACCCTGTATATAGATACAGGAGGTAGAAAAAAAACACATTAATAATGTTCACAGATAGGTTTTTAGAAATATAAAACTAAGTACTTATCGAATGCAAATTAAAATACAAAAAGCAAAACTAATTAGCAAATGTAGAAATATAATAAAAATGGAAGTACAACAAACATAATAAACCTAAATATAGTTACACAATGCATTATAACAATATATCTGTGATTATAACTATTCCAAGATAGACTGAGAAACAAGGGGAATAATAATAAAGGAGAGGAGAAGGATGAAAGGAAGTTTGTGCAGCACAAATAAAATAAAAATAATAGATGCAATTAGTTTTCATCATGAATTTGCCTAATATTCTCATTAGAATGTGATACGTACAATGAACCTCTGTAACAGTGATTATGTCAGCATGTGTGTCTATATTTGCAAGTTTCTTGTTGTAGCAGTTAGGGGTCGTCCATTAATTACGTGATTTTTTTAGCAACTTTTTAACCCCTCCCCCCCCCCTGGTGATATGTGGTGTGATTTTAGACTAACCCCCCCCCCCCAAAATCACGTGTATTTTTTTTAGTACAAAGTATTTTGCAATTTTCAGAATATTATCACGAAAAATAAATACACGTGATATCTCATGGCGACGCATTATCTTTCGCCATCTAAAAGAAAGTACCGAAACATTCAAATTCCCTGTAAATTAGTCTTTAGAACTCAAGCCAAAAACAAATGGCCCCGTACTTCTGTCACGCTCGGTTTTCCGATATGATTGTAAATTTCACTGCTCAGTAAAAACTATCAACATGTAACGATCTCCGCACAAGTGCTCCGGCATGGCATCTCCACACATCCAGTGCAGCTTCCTCGAGGATTCCATCACGCCTCAGCTATAAGGCCCATCGTGTCTTCAGCTTCTGAGAACAGCTACATCCCGCGACTTGTAAGGTTCGACGTCACCTTCAGCCAAGGGATCAGCTCACCTTTTCATGACACCCCGAAGCCCACCGTGCTTCGCTGCCATGGAAACACGCTCCGCCTCGCCAGGACTACCTGCTGGTGGCTCAGCTCACCGAGCCCAATAAACGACTGACTCACATCTTTGACTGACGCCTTTCATTTCTGTCTCTCGTCTCTGCCGATCTAGCCCGCTCCCACACCCCCCCCCCCCCTCGTGATTTCGTGATTTTTTCCGAACCCCTCCCCCCTTTCATTTTAAATAGTTATACCAAATGAATGCTCTGTTTGGATCTCTCCGTCTCCCTCATAAATAGCATTACGTGCATACGTAACAGAAAGAATGGGTTATGACCAAAGATAATAAAATACAAAAGAGATATGCTATGGTGTCCGCGCAACTGTCGGCGGACTACGCCCTAATTAGAATAGTTTGCATACGAAAACAATTTGTTCATTTCGTTGATTTTTTGAAGATATGCATTAGTATTGGTTAACAATATAGTTTGAATACGGAAAGAATTCATTCATTTAGTTTAACGTTTGTTTGGTTTATTCGTTAATTATTCGTTCATTTAGTTTATTTGTTAATTGGTAAACAATATCGGCGACACCCGGAAGCGCAGTCCCACCAAGTAAAAACTGCAAATAGCACATCTACTTATATTTCAATATTTTTGGTTATGACAGAGCTCTTAGCTGCATAACCATATTATTATACGCAAATAAATAAAATCACATTCCATAAGTTTTATTTGTTATTCCAGATCCATATGAGATACCATACTGGAGAGAAACCCTACTTGTGCCCGCAATGCGGGGCTTCCTTCACCAGATCTGATCTGCGCAATATCCACATGAAAGTATGCTGCCCTGATGCAGTGGCAGAACCTATCAATCAGGTTAGTGTAAAATAATATAATTTCCTTGAGAGTACCTCTGTCCGTCTGTCCGCGCAAGCTTGAACTTTTGAAAAATGGAACTGATGATGTCTTGAGGAAATTACATTTCAAATTGATCGCTTGTTTGCCAGAATATCCTTATGGTTGCAAAAAATTTGTATCATTTGAATGCCGATGTATCCATACGGATATCTGATCTTAACCTGTAATTTTCCGGAAGCCCGCCGGCGCCCACGATTTTTTTTTTGCTTTTTTTTTTTTTTTAATGCGATTTTAACCCTTGTGTATAAAGAAACTATATGAAGGACAAGGTCATAATCGCTTGCGCCAATTTCATTCTTGACGTAACCGATGGTTTCATTAATCTAGCTACTCTAGAATATTTTTACATGAACTTTCTATGACTTTGCACAGTTTTGGCAACTGTGAGGCGAAAAAATCGATGTTTTATGTTTTCAAATGCGTGTAAAGGTCTTTATTTATTTGCAAACTCCTTTGTAGTGTTTTTTTTTAATATTGGGTATGTACATATTCAGATTTGTGTGAAATATTAAATCAGTTTATGTTTGTGTGATTATATTTTTTGACAAATGAGAGATTTTTTAATCTTTTTTTTTAGTTAGTTAGCTATTCTGGAAAAACCTTTTACAATATTTAAACATAATATACATGAATAATAAGATATATTATGGTAAACAAAAAAACAATTGCAAAAAAGGATATTTGACCAGAAAGCAACAAGGTAAAATCTGGGGTAAAAATACGTCCGACATTCAACAGGTTAATACATTTTGTTTGTGGAATTCTTACCTTCGGCACATTGTAAGAGGTATTGGTCGCGGGAGCTCGACGTTCCAAAAGGTAAAAAACATATTTTTCAAATACAGACAAGTGAGAATGTTAGTACCTACCTACAATATATTGTATTGGTGACCTGACAGTTGATCCGCCGACAGTTGGCCCCCCGATTTACTATAAAATTATAATTTGGTTGTGCATTAGTTACCAATTTCAAACGTAAAATTGATTTAAAAAATAGTTTATATGAATATTTTATTATAAACAGTGTTGATTTTTTTCTACTTATGCACTGATGTGCACAGTATATAGAGAAGCAGATTTTCCTTGATGCATTTGAATGAAAATATGTTTTATATTTATGTTCTTGGCGGTACATCATCCCTACATATCCCTTCGAGGTCACTCAGTTATATTTTGTGTAATTAAGTATACCGTATTTTCCCTAAACAGTCTGTACATTGTACATAAGTTCGCCTGGGAGCCAATTGTCAGCGGATCAACTGTCATGGAACCATTATATTTAGCAGACAATAATTATTATTTTAATTCTATATTTGAAATGTGCAAATGGCCCACTTTTGCATCAATTACTGTGTACCAGTGGTGGTCTGTGAATTTTCAGTGAGCTAGAGTGCTACGATTGAAAAAAAAACACATTATTGATGTTGTTGTAGCTGAAAAAGAATTTTTTTAAATTTTCAATTTTCTTTATGAAGGTTTTTCAGTTAGGTGTTGCTACGCTTCCCCAAAAAGAATTCTGAAAATCTTCATTAAAAAAAAATTAAATTAACTTTCCGCTACAACAACATCAATAATGTTGTATTTTTAAATCTTAGCACTCTAGCTCACTGCACATTCACAGACCGCCACTACTGTGTACGTGTTCAGACAAAGAGGTGCCTGCCTTTAGTATCTTGTGTAAGTATTTAATAATGGCAAACATTACCGCTGTTTTTGTGAAAAAAATAGGATTTTCTTAGATTTAGTGTCATGGTGATTATGCTATTTAAAAAGTAAAATATATTATTTTTTGTTGCGTACATAATATAATATACTACGTAAATATTTAGAATTACAACCATGTGTGTTATCCTTTTAATCAATAAGTACTTTAAAAAAAAAACAAACACAAATAGAGAGTGTAGTATATCACAGCACTGCACTGTCAGTATCGCCCTGTTCAAAAACCATCATTCAGAATTGAAAAGTTGCTTGAAATGGCTTTTGAGATGTTTGGTGAACTGATCTGAATAGCCAAATTCTTCCCTTCAGAGCAACAGGGACGACAATTTTAATAGTTCGATTGAAGTTCCTTCAATTGCACTTAAATGGTCTAGTTTTTCATAACCCAGTGCATAATGTTTTATATGTAATGCTTTTATAAATATAACATTGTAATAAAGGTTGAAAACACTGACTGTTCACAGATCGTAATATTATGATATTGTTAGCAACAAATTGGCTAGGTCTTCAGATTTGAATCCTTTTCTTTTAAAATCTTTAAATAGAAGATAAATTCACCAAATATTTGTAGAATGATAAAAATTCTCTTTCCAAGAAATTTTCAGAGGTATCAACTAACTTATCATTTTTACTGATAAGATTTTATAAATTCATTTTTCCTCTGTGAATAACATCTTGAGATAAATAATTTTCACGGAGGTGTGTCCATTTTTGACTAATAAACAAGTTTGCAGTTATCTTATCATTCTCATTTATCAGAGCAAACAATATTAATACTGTCACATTTATTAGACTATTTGTATTATTCCGCATTGCAGAGGATATTAAATGATTTTTCTTCGGCTGGTGTAACTCCACCATTATTTTCAATTGATTATTTCATCATTAATCATAATAATAATTTTTTTAAAAACAGGTGTTTTATTAATGACTTGATAAACATCAGAACTGTAATGGGCCATTTTATGTTCTTGGGGAAGTGCAAGTAATATTTCTCTAGATCCACTAGAAAAAGCACAAAAGGCAACAATCAAACTAATTCTTCAAGTAGCATATGATACAGACTCTGAAAAAATTTACAAGATGCTCGACGTTTTGTCAATCAGACAACTCTACGCTAAATCATCTTATCTTCACCTCTTCAAATTCAAACTACATATCCCTTTACTTTCTCAGTCCTCAATAACAAGCCGGTCTTCAATAAATCTAACACTTAACATCCCGCTAAAGCACACGACCCACGGACAAAGATCCTTTAACTACTATTCCATCAAACTATATAATTGCATGCCACCTTCTTTGAAACAACTTGCTGATTATTCACCAACATATAAACTAAAAAAAACAAATTACAGACTGGATAAAAACTAAAGGAACACTATTTTTCCAAAACCTATTTACTCCAAACCAAACATAAAAATTAACTTGGTATTTAAATTATACCACTAGATCTACAAAATAGATTAATATTGCATAACTATTTTTAAATATTGGCACTAATATCGTCTACTTTTGTTTGTTTCTTTTATTGTCTTTTCGTCACAACTGCTCTCAAGTTCACTCTTCTTGTATATTCTTTATTTTTTTCTTTTTACTATAATGTATTATCCATTGCGTCTTTAGTATATTATGATGCTCAACTTACCTCAACTTACTACATTGCGTCTGTATAATATTATGATGACTATCTCAACACAGCTACCTACACCTACTGTAAGTACAATAGTATCACCATGGGTGGTACTACGGAGTCCTCCTTAAGAGTCTCAAGGGGGATACTGTGCTATCACTTATGATGGCATAATAATACATGCGTACACCTCAGCACGGGTTCTCCCAGTGAGGTGTTCACAATCCATAACCACATTCGTTTTAACTAATTACATACAGTTGCCGATCACATTTCACTCTACTACCTACTATGTTTCATATTAAGAATATTTTTGTTTTACTTCCACCTAATGTCATTGTCATTGCACTTATTAACTGTATATCATTGTATTAATTAACTGTATGTAAAAGCATAGAAATCAATAAATAAAAAAAAATGTGTTATATGATTTAATGTTTTTCAGCCTTTACCGGAATTCAGTAAATTGATATTTTGTCAGCTTGCATTTTGTAATTCAAACATTCTTATAACACAGTGGGTATCTATGTTACAATATCTCTATGTTACGTAATACATTACCAAGCAAACATTCAAAATGTGTACTTTTGAGATAGGCAACATTTAAGATTTTAGCAACAAAAAATTGCAATTGTGTAATTAATATTTTAGAATAATGGTTATTTCTATAGTTTCAAATAATATATTATAATTATTATTATTTTTGTAGCTAATGTACATATTGTATTCACCAGCAAATTTCTTATGATTTCAAGTTATCGCAAATTATTAATTTGTATCTATAAACATCATGCGGTGCAGCTGGCAATCAAAACGCATTTAAAAATATTTAAACAATTGCTTTCACCTAGTTTAGTACGTAATAATATCTGCTTTACCAATATCTCTGTGATGAGATAATCTGCCAAACCTTTTTTTTATCAACATATTTTTTCATTTACTTAAGTCCTTAACTATCTCGTTCCCACAAAAGATATACAATAGCTCGACAGATATTACGCAGTTCTCTTTATTGTTATGAACTTGAGACAATTCTCAGATGTCACATTATTTATATGACGTCATGAAATAATTACTTAATACGTATTATAAGTTCTTGTTGTTATATGTAATTGTGATACGTAACTCATGTTATCTCGTACTATTTTAAAACTTTTAGGCCCCCCTGAAGTATTTCTTGCACCAGAAGAACAGCGGAGCTAACTTTCTACAAGTAATCCCGCAGATGTCCTTGGAGAATGAAACGCATGAGGAAGTTGATCTTCACCACTTGCAAGCTTCTAATATGAGGTTTGTATTTTATACATACAAGCGAGTACCTGACATGCATCACAAATCCATTCAAAAAAAGAAATTAATTCTGTTTATTTAAGTATTTTTGGATACACAATATTTTTTGTTTTTCCGTCTGGTGCGAACACAAATAAATCAGAAGATTTATTGTTTACCTCTCCAAAAATTGAACATCTTGACAGGTCAAGGATATAAATAACACAAACAACAATATTGTCCTCAAATAATGAGGAAAACCATCTATTTAAAGGTTTTTATAAATATGTTTCTTTTATTTATTTATCTACTTATTTTTAATTTGCTTAATGATGTTGGTTTGCAAGAAAGCAGATTAAGTGAGAATTTGAAAATGGCGGTATTAAACAGGGTCAACAAAGAAAGAATTTTAAGCCTAAAATGGAGCCTATCATAAAGAAAATCTTAGATTGCTTTATGAATAAGTAAATGTTATAAAAGTAGTTTTTCTTTTCGAGTCAGTTCCTCATTGCTAAGGATCGTAACCCCCACTCCAATTCCCCTGGTGCACAAGGATCTTCTGCACCAGGGAGAAGTGCAAGTAGTTAAACAAACAAGTCAATATTGAATTCTAAGCAATTTTTAGTATCTTGATGAAACAGCAAAAAAAATCTAATTCATTTACCAATATTAAATACAGCTCTAACAAAAAAATGTGCTATCTCAAAAGATTTTTATAGCTCACTAGTGGAAATTCACAAATTAATACCTAACGCTACAATAATGTTGTTATTTGTGTGTGTTTAATTATTTTTAAGATTAGCTCCACACGGAAGCAAAATAATTCCATTAGGCCCTGAAGAAAATAATTCCCCACAGGGTCTATATCATCTTTGTGGATGCTGAGTGGAAGGTCTTTTTAGAAAAGGAAGTTCTGGGAAGGAAAAAAGTATGAGTGGGTAGAAGTATGGGCGTCAGTGTGCCCAGGAGTGACGGTCGTATGAATCTTTCCCCCCCATTGCGGTGCAAGGCGATGTTCCGAGGGAGTCCTTCTGGAGAGGTCAAAAAATCTCTCTCTCCCGATCCGACCTGCCATGCAGTTGGTGGGCAGATGCATCCGTCGCCTAGATCTGGACAAATCTCACCTCATGTACCCGGGCACCCCTGCTACATCACCAAACATAGAGAACCACTTCGGGAGACCTATGGCAGAGGTATCGGTAATCCAAAAAATGGTTCACAGGGCGGCTGTACCCTTACTCGCCTCGCAAATTAAAAAAATGTATTATGAGGTTAATTAATTCTTCAATTTAACGATGATTTATTAATGCCTCTTTTGACATAAGAGACAAATATATTGATATGCGATGCTGTTTATTTATAAGTACATTGCTTGATACGTAGTTCTGTTAGTATTCCCACTAAAATGTACTCTGAGATAGAAAAGTTATTAAACATCGCTATCAGCTACCAAAGTTGTTAGTTGCCGAGCTGTATATTGTTTGCTTGAGTATTCCATAGTTACGGGCCAAGGATTGCTGGGGGTCTCCGATATAAGTAAACATCGCCACCGCTCGCCGTTATTTCATTATTGATAGACCTTATCGATGAACTATCATGCAATTAATTAAAAATGTTGTGACTCGTAATATTGTTAGGTGATTATACGCATTATCGAGAGAGCATGTTTTCCGTCGTCGAAAATTCTTATCTTATTGTATTGATTATTGATTGATTAGTGATGAAATTTAGATATTAATTTTTAGTTAGTCACTATATAATTATTTCTACTTTAGATTTGCTCTGGCAGAAAATCAGATACCATTAAACGCACTAAGGTTCTCACATAAGAAGTTTTGTTTTCCTGCATATTTGCTGGAATTCGTGTTTAAAACGATCTAAACTAAAATATGTGACAGTAAATATGTAAAAATCACACAAATCTGACAGGAGATCACGTCCATTATCTCGATAACGATCCCACAAAAGATATAGAATCTTGTAAATTAAAGTCCTCTGACGCATTTGTCTGTCTGTCCGTTCGTGATAAACTCAAAAACTACTGAACGAATTTTCATGCGGTTTTCACCAAGAGATAGTGATTCGTAAGGAAGGTTTAGATATATAATTTGTCAAGGTTTTGTGTAAATTGGTTAAAATATAAAGGAAAATGTCTGTATGTGGTGGACGAGCGGGCTGGCAAGCGGGTGGTGTGGATTTGATTTTGTATGCGAATCTACAGTTTTATTGATGAAATTTTGCACATGTGACCTTCAAAACAAGAGGAAGGTCACTGTCTACATTTGATTTCGAAAATTCTGTGTAAAGCCCAGGCATCGCCGGGGACTTCAGCCAGATATTACTAAATTTAGTAAGAAGTTTGTATGTTGTTAATTTAATGTTTTTTAAATATTTTATTTCAGCCTCGAATGTTCACTCAACAGAGATGTATTGGAACAGAGCCTGCTACCTTCCCATAACGATTCCTTGATGGATTCTCAGCATCCCTCCATAAACCACAATAACATGATGGATCTTGTACAATGTGATGAGGGTATCATGTCGATGGAATATGATAAACAATAGATGCTACATGTCTCTGAAGATTGTATTGGAACAGAGCCTGCTATTATATTGAAAACTCAGGCGCCACACTTATTCATAAAAACAATATCGGTATAAGGTTGGATAATTTAGAGGCACTTGAACTTAGGAAAGCCATAAACACTAATAGTAAGATAGTTAAAAACCAACTAAATTTAAATAAAAGTCTCATACTAAGATTGTTCCCTATTGATAAAGAACACGCCCGTTTCCTTCCCAATTTTCCATCTACGCCTTCTTCCTCCTTCACTTGAGGAGTCCAGCCCGTTTTGTTAAATCATATATTATAACACGCATGTAACCTAATGTTAGTAGAGTATTATACTGCCCTGATGAAGCTACGGTTGTAGCGAAATCCGGTCGGCATAAAGTATAAAAAATAAAAGTGGTGTTTACAAAGTTATTGTTTTATTTTAAATTAAAAAAATGTTTATTGAACTTTTTTTGTATACATTTTACAGTATTCCAGTTCTCTCAAATGTGTTTTTAACAAAGATATTCAAATACAGAAGAGATATGCTATGGTGTCCGTGCAACTAATTAGCGTAGTTTTCATAAAAAAAGAATTTGTTCATTTCGTTGATTTTTTGAAAATGTGCATTAATATTGGTTAACAATATATTTTGAATAAGGAAAGAATTCGCTCATTTAGTTTAACGTTCGTTTGGTTCATTCGTTAATTCTTTGTTCTTTTAGTTTATTTGTTAATTGGTAAACAATATCGGCGACACCCGGAAGCGCAGACCCACACAGTAAAAACAGCAGATAGCGCATCTACTTATATTTCAATATCTTTGGTTTTTAAATATTTGAAAAACATGAAGGGAGTCTTTCGTTTATTTTTATTTGCTGTTAATAATAATTATTAATATAAATAAATATTACTTGGAGGTCCACCTTCATTTTCCTGCTTCAAACTTGGTTTTTCACTCTCTAAAATATTATTTTTTTCACTTTATTTATTACTTGTAACCAAATCCCTTACTATCTATCTTACAATCCTATATTGGTTTCTTGTTGCCGTGTATACTGGCAAATAAAATCTGACTAATTAGATATTTATTATCCCCACCTTACCGAAATCACTCTGAAAATCTTGAAGAAAAATTAAAAATCGTTTTCAGCTATAGTACACGCCAAACTTTAATACATAAAAAAATCGTCACAATAGGCGAGTTTAAGATCCAATTCACTTACGTTCATTGTAAAGTCAATAAACAGCGCGCGAATGGCGTTCAGGCCGGCATTAAAGTTTGGTGTGTACTATACAAGACTTATTTTTCAATCTGAGCGCTTAAGGTCTATGCCCACTACACCGTTCCATACCATGACCGTACTATGAACGTATCAGACACGAAATAAACACGCTACGCCCTACTATGCCCACTAGAACGTGCTAACACCGTATTATACCCGTGGGTCTCTGCCCACTACACCGTTCCATACCATGACCGTAACCGTGGCGGCGCATGCAAAAAAGTATTCTTTGTATCGATCAGTATGAAACGCTGCCCACTAGCCCGTTCCGTTCCGTCGCGTGCCAGGCATAGAGCGGACCGGCACCTGCAAAATATTGTCATCGAGAATTCGCCATCAGTCCGGTCATGGTATGCGACGGTGTTGGTCGGTGACGGAACGGTCTAGTGGGCAGCATTTCATACTGATCGATACAAAGAATACTTTTTTGCATGCGCCGCTACGGTTACGGTCATGGTATGGAACGGTGTAGTGGGCATAGACCTTAAAGCTCACTTAAAAGTCATGAGCTTGCCGCTACATGAAAGTCACTGCAGGATAGGACTCCTGACTGGGAGGAAAAACTGGTTTGTATCTTATCGTGAATATTATCACCTGTTAAAATGGTCTTATCCATGTTGTGTATAATTTTGGTAATTCCAAGTGACACAATATATTTTTTAGATAATATTATTAACTGACATAATATTTCCAATATTTGCATCTAAGATAACAAAATTCGGTGTTCAATCATTGTATTGCATCAGTTTTACAACCTTCATTTTTTTCAATTATATTAGTACTTATATTTATTAGGCAAGCAGATTTCAGCTTTGATTCCCATCAGATAATTACATGAAAATAAACGATTTATGTGGCAGGGTCTACCTGTTTGTAAAATATAATGTGCATACATGGACATTGAGACCAGGCATATTATGAACGGAAGCGCCTCTTCGAGACAATGTGTCCCCGACCCGAATAGAACAAGGGAAAGAAAATGAAACACATCAGATGTGTGAGGATCAGTAGCGGACCAACGGGGGAATGGAAGGGGCGTCCCGCCCCAGGCCTCTGGTCCTGGTGGACCTCCAAACGCCTCCATGTCCCCTTGATCAAATCCTTAACAAGGCTTTAAGGCACCAGGACACTAAAAAAAAATTGTAATTTTTTTAATTTCATTTTCTGAAAGTTGCACTTGTTAAGAATTCTGTCATCAAATAATGTTTTAAAGAAATTCGAAAAATTGACAGAGATACTACATTTTATGTGAAACCGCTTGAAACAGTTTGTATGTTGAATTATCCTTCAGCAAAACTTTGAATGTGTTTTTCTCAAACTTTTTTAACATGTTTTTCAACCTGGTTGACAACATATTAGAAAAACTATACATCCGATTTGCTTGCACTAAGCTTAAACTGTTCGAAAATCCAGTGTCTATGGCACCATGTAGGGGAATTGTGATATCTAAAAAAAAAGAAAAAATGGCGGACCAGCGAATTTTATTTTCGATTTTGTATGGATAATTTTCATGGTTCATAAAAAAAAAGAAGGGGGCCCTTTACAAAAAAATTCCTATGTGGTGGATGTGTGGAGACTTGGTGCATGCAAATCAGATGTATAGTTTTTCTAATATGTTTTCAAACAGGTTGAACAACGTAGTTTTGAGAAAAACGCATTCAAAGTTTTGCTGAAGAATAATTCAACATACAAACTGTTTAAAACGATTTCATATAAAATGCTGTATCTCCTTTTTTTTTGTTATTTATGTTTGGGGTGTTATGCCGTGTTGCGCTACCTCCTCCTTTAGCCAACCTTTCGGACAGCGTTACAGTGTCCATCATCAGGGCAGATGTGTGTCCAAATCGTGGCAATAGGCGAGTTTAAGGTCCTAAAAGTGGCATAGGTGGGAAGGCACTTTTTTCGCATGTTGCTCTTTAATTTACGTTAATTGTAAAGTCAGTAACTGCACCAGAAAAGATTGTATCAAGTTAAGGCCGGCATTAAAGTTTGGCGTGTACTATACAAGACTTATTTTTCAATCTGGACGATTTGGATAATGGATACCGTAACGCTGTCCGAAACGTTGGCTAAAGAAGGAGGTAGCGCAACACAGCATAACACCCAAAAAATAAATAAAAAAAATACTTTTCGCCGTGAAAATCTAAAATCATATCTGTTGTATCTCTGTCAATTTTACGAATTTCCTTAAAACATTTGGTGAGAGCATTATTAACAAATGCATCTTTCAGAAAATGAAATAAATATAAATAATTACAGTGTCCTGGTGCTGTAAAGCCTTATTTAGGATTTGATCAAGGGAACATGGAGGCGTTTGAAGGCCCCCCCAGGTCCAGAGGCTCTTGTGAACTGAATAAAAAGCTTGTAAAATTACATCAACTTCTTCAACCCCTTAAAGGAGGGGGGGGGGGGCTCATACAACTTTGCCGCCCCGGGCCTCTGACGGGCTTAGTCCGCTACTGGTGAGGATGTTTTTAAAACTCTGCCCTTTTCAACACGGTTAAGAGTCATGTGTAAATAACTTTATATTAAAATGTTGCACTTAGTTCTTTCTTTGATTCTTGAGCCGATAATTCTGAGAAATCAAGACTCCCGCAGTTAATGAATAATAACATTACTCAGATGAAATAATAACATTCCTTTTGAATGTTTTACTAAGGTCAAACAGATGATACCACATATTAATAATAATTAGTTTTGATTCAGTTGCTGGGTTGTTAAAATAATGCGATGAAAGAAAAGTAGATAAAAAAAATATAATATAAATAAAAAACTATCTGGGCCAATGGGTATCCTAGTGAAACTTTAAAATATTTTCATAACAATATTATCCACATATAATGTCCTTCAACAAGAACAAAATTTTATTTGATTAAAGGAACTTTGTTTCTTTTAACCCATTGGCCACAAACCCCGGCAGCCTGCTGGGTGTGCAACTCAGGTACTTAACCTAACCACAAACCCCGGCGTGCTGACGGGCTAGAGTAGGTCCGCCAAAAATCGGTAAACGAGCATTACAGTGAGATTTTTTAATTTAATTTTAAATTCCGAACACTCTGTACGTAATTAATCGTTCATTTCGTAGAATTGGCAATAATATGTTTCTAATGTCTTTTCCCTGATATTTGTGTTCAAAGTTTTGTATGGAGCCAGCCGCCATTTAATTTCTTCAAAATTGTGAGTGGTTCTAGGCTTTTGGTAGTCCCTGAACGTCCCTGATTGCTTTGAGGACTATCATACTAAATTATTTTATTAGTTATTAGTATATGTGTATGTAAAAAACAAAAATTATTATTGTTTGATTTATGAATATTATGTTTTTTTGTAACTTTTTTAATAAAAATGTCGAAAAAACTCAATAAAAAGAGAAGGTAATATTTGTATCCTTATTTACACATATTTAAATATTTAAAAAAAAATTATTTTTATGTTTTTTTTACCTAAATCCAATATGTAAACAAATTTAAAGAAATTAATTCATTTGAATATACGGTTCAAAAGTAACAATAGATTCAGTACACCAATGCACAAAGATATTCAAATACAGAAGGAGATATGCTATGGTGTCCGCGCAACTGTCGCCGGACCACGCGCTAATTAGCATAGTTTTCATACAAAAAGAATTTGTTCATTTCGTTGATTTTTGAAAATGTGCATTAATATTGGTTAACAATATATTTTGAATAAGGAAAGAATTCGTTCATTTAGTTTAAGGTTCGTTTGGTTTATTCGTTAATTATTTGTTCTTTTAGTTTATGTGTTAATTGGTAAACAATATCGGCGACACCCGGAAACGCAGACCCACATAGTAAAAACAGCAGATAGCACATCTACTTATATTTCAATATCTTTGCCAATGCAGGTTTTCAATTTTTGGTACAAAATTAATTCAGTGGTGAAGGCCAATTTTTTAGCTCATTAATTCTGTGGCCAATGGGTTAATTTAGCTTTGAAAGTGATTTTCGTTTCCAGCTCACGAATCACCTGGCAATACATATTTAAATTCCTCCTACTCTCATTATTACAATCAGAAAATGGTGCTTGAGCAACTCGGAGGACTTGGCTAGCAGAGGATTTAACCTGCAATGCCGCAGTGGCATAAATAAACCCATAAAGAATCCAACATTTTTGAACCACTCGGCTACAAACCAGTATTTATTAATTAATTTCTGAAAACCCGTCCTAGGGGGAGTGTGAAAGACAGTCACACAAAATTGTTCATCATATTGTAAGGCATGGGAAATTAATAATTCAATACAATTTAATTTCCTTATGGGGGGTAACACTGGAGGTTATTTCTGTCACATTATATAAGTTATCTACTATCAAGGTCTTAGTGTGTTTGTTTTATTCAACTCTTTATCATTATGTACCTAGCACTTCATGTCTGTTCCTTCTGGACTTTCATATTGCTTGCTAATTATATATATAATAGAGAGACAGACATGTCTTTGACTGACTTATCTTTTCTCTTTGGTTCACTAGTTTTTTCAGTACTTCCGCTAGCCATGAATGTCATTAGATTTAATGTTTTATTTTACACTTACTTACTATAAATACTTATCATAATAAACTTCACAGCGGAAATATATGCTCTCGTTAATAATTTTAATTATACACAAAGTTTGTGACTTTTATGTGTCCTTTATAGGTAATACAAATTTATAAACAGTGGGTACCTACTTAAAATTAAGTACTTACTTAAAATTATATATGAAAATTAAGATAACCCAGAATTGTCAAGAAATTTTAATTAAACTGGTACTGCTAATGCTTTACATAATTTTGATCAACACTTATTTTATAATTTGTTAAAAAAATATTTAGGAATCTAGCACTTTTGCAGAATCACAATATTTAACAAATAAATAACCCTTTTTTTAAGTGGATACAAGAGAATGTTTTCAAGAATCAATAGAAAATATAAAAACAAAAAAATCCTCAGGAGTGACCCCTTGGCATTCAAATAAATCAATTTATGATTTATTTAAATCCGATCTATCATTTTTCTGTTAAAATTTTTTTAACAGAAAAATGATAGATCGGATTTAGTTTCAAACTGGGAAAATTAACCCATCTAGATTGAATACATATAAAATAAATATCAAGTTCCTACCCTTCAATTAAAGTTGCCATAGTATATAGATTATTTTTTCCCCGAGTTTTGTGCTTTGGTACTTGCAAAATATTATCTCTTATTTTTAAAAACTTTATTAACACAACTCTTGGACTTTAAATTGTTGTCTCAAAATATAAAAAACGGGGCTTATCATGTATACACTCAAAGCGTTGACCCAAAAAGATGAAAAGTCAGTTGAATTAACCTTGTCGTCATATTTGGCGTTGAATTATTAAATTCATAAGACATAAAAATATTACAGTAAAATTTTTTGGCAGTTAAAAAAAATTACAAGTTTTTAACTCATAAAATTCAATGCTTATCCTTGTCTGTTAATAATTATTATTATTTAAGAGGGTTTTGTTTATTTAGATTTGATTCTACAAGGATTTTGCTATCAACTTTTAAAAGTTAAATATATTTATAAAATAAATAAGATTGTGTTTAAGGGGGGAGTCTGGTCCAGCCAATTTAAAAAATCGACTTTTTTGTTGCCTAAAATCTTCCTGTCCTGGAGAATACATTCCTGAAATTATAGCATCAAATTCGACCTTGAAATACAGTTAGGAGCGGTGCGCGCCAAGCAGGTAGAATGAAAAATGGAGCGGCCCGGTTAAGAGCGAAAACTTTAAATGCGTTTTTCTCAAAACCACGTTTTTTAAGTTGACTGGAATCGTAGCTCATCGAATTTTCGTCCGATTCAGTTAATTTAAAGTTTAAAGAAAAAAATTGGAAGATATTTTTAGAAGAAAATTAACTTTATGTGTGGATGAACCTCGACTTATGAAAAATTATTTTTATGGGACAAAGTTATTTCAAAATTTAGGTCGATTTTTTGTCAATTTTCATTTTATGTTCGCCATCTCAGCAATCAACAGTTTTTTTTTTGTTCATGCACATTCTTCATTCATAGAATGACATTTTTTCTTGAATTTCATGTTTTGGATAATTTCCGAGGACTCCAGGATTCCAGACGACTTGGTAGGACCCTGCTCTTGCGGCCGCTATCATTACATAATATAAAATGAAGTCGCTCAAAATGTATGTGCGCATAGATCTTTTAAACTACACAACAGATATTCATGCGGTTTTCACCAATAAATAGAGTGATTCAAGAGGAAGGTTTATATGTACAAAAACAAGCTTATTATAGTAGAGAAAAGTCGAGAAATTCAAATATTCAATTCAGGCAGCGGGCAGCTGGCAAGCGGGTGGTGTGGATTTTATGAAGGTTGGGTAATGGCGTTGTGTTTCGTTAGCCACAGCAATGTGTGGCCGGGTCTGCTAGTTATCTATATATGTAGATATTCAAATCAAACTTTCAATGGTATTTTTTCTTGATCAAATGAACCTTTACTTAAGTTTTGTGATTGACAAAACTTAACAAAAGTTTTGTGATTGAAAATAAATTTTATCTTTGAAAAAAACGCATTGAAAAAAAATCTCTAATGAACCAGACTCCTCTCTTAACTTGAAGTAGTACTTTTACATAAATATAAAATGATATAGGTACACGATAAAACAAGATTGGTTTACATTTCCTATTTCAATAATTACTAATCAATAATATTATTTAATCTTATCATCAGTTTCAAAGGAAAAAGTTTTTATCTCTATTTGCACGCACTTAAACGTCATTGGGTGTTTTGTAAGTAACCTGTTTTTGTGAAAATGAAGATGTCTTTACCATTCTAAAATAATATATTACACGTGGAATGGATATCTCCCGAGATATGATGACATGTTTTTCACAGATAAAATTAATTTAATGATAATAAAATTGACTAGTTAGGTATGTCATATAAACCATGCTTTTCTATATATTAATATACTTGTTAGAAATGATTCCCATTGTTTTCCGATATATTTGCATAAGAGTTATGGTGGTATTACACGGTGAATGAATGATGCAGAAGTGAAAGGGTATGCTGTTTACACATATCCTGAACTATTCGATTCACATTGTTGATTGATGAAAAAGGGTGGGATTCAATTGGGCGCAGGCGGCCTGTGAAGCCAGGGAGGTTGTATGTGAGTCGTGTAAAGGGTGACACCTGACTTGAGGCGAGCACCGTGTGAGGTCCCTAAAGTTAGGCGAGTAAAGGAGGGAAGGGGTGGTGGGTCGCCTTTGAGAAGTGGAGAGATAAACAATGTCTTTTGTTGGTCTCTGAGGCCGGCTGCACCCGACGGAGGGTTAAATAACTAATGAATTAAATGAAATCATCCGCTTTAATATCCCACAGGCTAGAGTATTTCTTAAGATGTTCCAAAAACAGAGACGTAGGCTCCTCTTTCCATTTATAAACAATATATGATAATGCAAATTTTGGCATGGCTGTGGCGCGCACAAATAAAGTTCAAGTGAATCATTCAATACTTGTGTTTATACATTCATTTCTCATTCAACCGCGTTGAATGTTGAATTCAATCATGTTGAAAATATTGAACATGCCCAATATTTTCAATGCGATTGAACAATGACATCAATGAAATTAAATGATTCAATTTGGTTGCTTTATCCAGAAGTGAACCGTGTAATATCGCCATTAATTATTAAGAATTTTCACATCAATAAGCAGGCAGCCAACTTAACTAATTATTCAAGAAGCTGAACTGTAAAAATTACATAAGTAAAAGATATAAATAAACGATACCGCGGCCTGCCTGCTCTGCCGTACTTATAAAAGACAGCCATTGTTTTATCTATCATCATCATTTGGAAGAATCCTAGTTGCCTATAGAAAAAAGTGGCCACTGCTGATCTCTTGCTATCTCCCTCCAGTTCCTTATGCCCAAGAATGAATGCTGTGTTATCCAGTCATAATATAAAACTGAAAGGTTGGCACAGTTGTCATTGAGCGGCCCATAGCGTCAGGTTCCCACTGTGGTGTCGCAGGTTCAATCCTGCTAGCTAAGTCCTCCATCATTGCACAAGCATCATTTTCTGCTTATCATGATGTTAGTCGAAGGAATTCAAATATTGTCGGGTTATTCGTAACCTCTGAGTGCTATTAAAAAAATATAAAAATTTGCAGAAGTTTGTAAAAGGCCTATCTATGTTTCTTTTCATTTTCCTCGCGTTATTGTGGTAAGATTGAGTTGCATAGGCAGTTTTCTCAATCCAAAACCCCGCACTGCTAGAAATATTATCCCTTCTTCCCATGTTGTGAATTTTTTTTAATAAACAATTACTAGTCGCTTATCATGAGCTAAAAAATTAAGCACATAATATTTTGTTTATGTCGAAAACAACGATAGTACCCACAGCAAAAAATACTGAAAATTCTGTCAGTTGTAAATCATGTAAGTAAAAATTAAAAATGATAGTACAGTTGCCAACGAAAAATTACAAGGTTTGGTTAACAACACAGCCCTATCAATAATTTAAAAATCAGAGTTATTGTAGAAATTATTTATTATTAAATTATTATTTATTGCGCATCCATAAAATGTAGGTACCTACCCAAGTGGGGTTTATCAAAGGTCTTAAGTCACATGTCAAATTGGAAATAGATAAAGATGTTTGCTGGGGGTCTCTTATCATAATAACATATATTTTTTGTTATTAAGGTTTTCCTGAGTAGGCAACATACAGAATGCGAACTACGTCAGTGACTTTATTTACGTTTAATCTTATTGACAAACAAAAATACTTAACTAAATAACCATCTGTTTGAGAAGATATGATAAAATTTCTAAATTGTAAACAGCTTTATATGTCGATGATGATATTTTTATAAATGGCAGTAAAAAGTAGGAGTAGTTAGTTACCACCTGGCTTAAAAATTTGGGATATTGTCTTATTTTAAAGTTAAATGAATACCGCATAGCTTCGTAGTATATTATTGAAATAACTTTTTGAGCCAAAAAAATTTTCATTAGCCTATAAATTCAATACAGAAAAGCTGTGTATAATGCAAAATTTCACTATTTAAGAGAATTTACTGCTTCATTAATTCACATTTCTAAAATCAAAAGAAAATAACATTAAGACTGTCCTACTGTCAACAAAACGTGAATCATGCCATTTTGGATATTTTGCAAAAAAATAAAGAGCTAATAATTTCTTACTTTTAAATGTGTAAAAAACAACAGCCCATGCCTAAGCTATCAGCCATCATCAGCCCATGCGAAAATATATGTTTTAAAAAACGACAAGGTACCTACTGCATTAGCAATTTCTAACACAGGAAACATACCTAATTAGTAATTAGTAATTAGCATGCTCTAAATGAATCCCAAAACATTTTTATACATCTGTCAAATCTGGACCGCATGATAATATGGGTGGGGAGGGGGTTCGAGAATTTTGGAAATAAAAATTTCCCCAGAAATTTTCGAATTCTTGTGTTTTCGTTAATTTCATTTATCAGTATAAGCTCTCGCTGGGACTAGTTTAATTGCTTTTCTCCCCTTGAGTAAACCAAAAACTTGAAATAAAAATGTGGTTCAATTGTAGAATTCCATTTTTTTACAGTAGCTCCACACAGGAGGCCCTGGAAAAAATCTCTCAGAGCCTATGTCATCTTTGGGGATGCTCTGTTGAAGGCCTTTTTAGGGAAAGGAATGAGAGGAAGTTCTGGGAAAGAAAAGAAAAGAAAACTGGTGGTCAGTATGTTCAGGAGTTACGAACGTATGTATCCATTCCTCCCACTGCCACGCAAGACAAGAGTCCGGCTGGAGAGGTCAAAAGGTTATCCTTAACCAGTCTCTCGCCACGCAAAGAACGTGGGCAAAGCATCTGCCGCCAAGCCTAGACAAATCTCACCCCGTGAACCGAGGCACCCCTGCTAAGTCACCAAACGTGACGAACAACTTGTCTCACCTCTTTTTAAATGTGTTATTATAATGAAGTGGTGAGTTGGTTGGTGTATTGGAGTTACATTAATACATTTCCTGTATGCAACATTTTTGTATTAGAGTGGTGTGGAGTGAGGTAGGCCGTAGACCTCATACGAATTTTGTATTATTACTTTTATAGTACTGAGTACTGTAGGGGTCCTGAACAGTACAAATCCACCGTGAAAAGTAAAAACACAGTTCCTTTCTTGAAAGTCCCTAGGACGACACTGTGTTTTTACTTACCAGGGGGCTGAGTTTGGGGGAGTGAGGGGGTAAATTTTTTGTTTTTTATTTTTTGTTTTTTATTATGTAAATATTGCACAAGAGTCCCAACAGCCCCTAACGTCTGAAACCAGTTGAGGGGCACAACACTACTCAAACAACAGTAAACCATTAATTTGCAAGAGTTGTTTGATGAGGTGTATAAATACATTTGTATGAGGGGTTTGATGCTCAGATTTTACCTCACATTTTTTTGAGGTGGGACACCTCAACACCTCATTTCAATATTTGAGCAGTGCCGTAAATAGCCTTTTCTGCGCCCTGTGCGAGTTCTATAACTGCGCCCTATTTAAGTGGACCCTTCGCCTATTATACCATCCACTGTGTCTCACTCACTAAAACTCAAACGCAAGTTTACTAGTGCAAATGCGTTGCCCACCCTGATGCTTAAGATTTCATTTTTGGGCCACTTTGGTCTTCATACTTCTATAATAAAATACCCTGCAAAGTTTTAGTAAACTGTAAATTAATTTAATTTTAAGTACTTGGAATGGTAGAGTTTTGAATAAGTAAGGTAGCGTAGCATAATATAAATTGCGTTTAAGTATGAATTGGTGTAAAAACGCAAAGATTATACACAATACACAAATAAATAACTTCAGATATTAAAGATTTAAAGCAAGCCATAAACTTTTTTAAAGATTTACTTTTCGCGCTTTCTTCTTTGCGAAATCGTTGATAACCTTTTCATACGACAGGCACCGTCCTATGTCGTGTTCAACCGACAAAATCGCTAGGCCGGTCAACCTTTCTTGGCCAATCGTCGAGCGAACGTTAAGTTTTTATTAATTTGAGCTTATATATCTGCTGAAATATTTTGACAAACGCTAGGGGACGCCCACGCCAAGAGTACCTGGAGGACCTGCTGGTGGACGTGCGCTGCTCATCATATGCAGACTTCAAAAAAGCCGCACAAGACAGGGAAGAGTGGAAGAAACGTATAGATGAAATTGCTGCAAACCAATCTCACGATTGAAACCAGAGAGAGAGATCTGCTGAATATTTGATACTCAAATCAGCGCTTGACTCCGAAAAACACTAAACACAAATAGGCTCATCGCGCTCCCAAAAATATACGCGCGATATTTGTCTAATTGAACAGATATTTTTTATGATACTGGCATGTAGGTACGTATGTTTTGGAATCGAGCACTAGGGGCGCAGCGGGGCCGGGAACTTATCAGGAGCAATCAGAAGCAAAATGAAAAAATACCTAGTCTGGCAATTCTTGCGCCCCCCAGAGTCTACGCCCTGTGCCTGGGCACCGGTGGCACCGCCCTATTTACGGCACTGTATTTGAGTACCTCATTCAAACTCATTCTGATATTGTATCCTACCCATAACTACACCAATCACGTCCTACCTGCCACTACTAAGTTTCGTGAGTTAGACAGTGACGTTTTGTTAATACTATTTGGTAAAAGTGTTGTTATATAAAACATCTCCCCTTGAGTGAAGCTTACTACTTGAAGTAAAAATGTGGTCAAATTGCAAAAATTCCACTGCATGCTTTATTAACCTCTTATGGGCCAGGCTTTGGCTTTTTCCGGAAAAATTTTAATAAAATTTGAATTTGAATCGAATGTTTTATGGATTAATTTCGTTCGCCACCTCTGGGATACCGGGTGCCGAATGGCCCCCAACAATATTGAATTATTGTTAAATTATTGAAATGACAGTTCTTTTAAATTTAATTACAAATAGAAACAATTTCTATTTACGTTGGGGGAAGATTGAAAAACATGCACAAAATAGGTTATTAGGTTCTTAGTGGGTGGTTTGTATATTTATGGGTTCTTAATTCGGGTTCCTAACCTCCAAACTTTATATGACAAACTTCAAAACACACTGAGGAGAAAAAATATGGGGTCAAAACCCATGAAGTTTTATGCGATGCATCTTTTACCACCATCTCCCCCGACGTAAATAGTTCTTGTAATTGTTGAATAATGTTATTTATTAAATTTTAAATATCGCATTATACTTTAATTGCGTATCGTGCAGTGGAATATCTGCAATTTTATCAAACATGTTTTTGAAATATTTTAATTAAATACTTTTACGGTAAGTTTCAGCATATTTATCAATCTAGTTGACATAAATATACCAAACCACCCACATAGTTGAGTTATGCATTTTTTGGGTTTTATAAATTATCCATAATAATGCCGGACGGCACTGGAAAACTAACCTCAGATACCTGACCTACCGACTGGCGACAATCTATGGTTGAAACCTGTCACCTGTCAAATTTTAACTTACGATTGTGCAATGTTTTCGTGGTTCTGTTATTGCAAATTTTACAGTGAAATTTTTCAAGGGTGATGTCAACCGCATTCGATGCAGTGAATCAATTCACGTAGGTAACTCATTGCGATTTACCTATGATTCGTGCTAACACGATAAAATGTAACTCAGTGACAAGTTTTGGCATGGTGGATTTTCGTGCAACATGCCGCGCGAATGTAATTGTGATGAGTTTTTTGATTTATTCAGGCCAAGTATAGAGTATGCCGACGACCGTAGAAGGCCTTCCTCTTGACTTATCGCCGGACCCGACAAGCAGTGACCCCAAGTCGAAGATAACCGATAATGACGTAAGTAAATAGATTTTTGTGAGTCTACTGCGCCAGACATCTCCCCCCCGGGGCGATGGGTATTAGCCCAAACAATGATTGCTGTAACTAAACAATCATTCTAATCGTTATACTTATTTATTTGAGTTTATTATTTATAAATAATGTGCGTTGACTATGCTTATTTCTCTAAATTATCAGCCCGTTACAAGAAAACATGTTTTTATCATTTTAAATGCGAATAATTATAAGCACCTACCTATTGTGCTATTCTTAATTGTATGTGAAAAACAAATTATATTTACGGTAATTATTTACCTAACCGTTGCACTTTTAAGCACAGATATTGGAAATTGAACTTCGATTCAACAAGAAACAACTAAATACAGTAAATAATCCATAAGCTGCCGCATGCCGCTACACTTTTAATAGGCATAGATTTTGAAAAGTAAACTACTTTTAAACTTAATTACCAAAAGAAATATCGATTTCAGTCAGGATAGATGGAAAAATATGCATTAAAATTCGATTTTCATTCAAAGTAAAAAATTTCATTGCCACCATTTTTTTGTATGGATTCGACACTTGCGAAGTTTTGTTTCAAACTCAATATGCATGAATTACTTAGTTTATCTAAACCAAGAACCTAATAACCCATTTTGTGTATGTAAATATTTGTTTCTTGTAGTAATTGTTGAAATGAAGTGTGATTTTCATAATCCATGCTTAAAAATGTGGCAGCGAATGGATTATTTAATCTATTTACATGCACACAATAGGTTCTTAGCTTCTTATTTTGGGTTAATTAAGTTATTTATGTGTGTTTAAATTGAAGGGAAATTTTCGCAAACGTCATTACAACAGTGGCAAAGGGATCATTTTATAAAAAAAAATTTCAACTTTTATTGAATAAAAGCGGAGTTTTAATTCATCTTGACATAAATAGTTGCTTCTTTTAGTAATTAAGTGGAAAGGAAGTGTAATTTCCACAATCTGTGCCTATTAAAAATGCAGTGGTTAGGTACTCATAAATATTTACCATTTTACCCGGCCAACTTTGTAAAAGAAGCTTTAATTAATCCTTATAGGATGGAAAAGTCATAAAATAATATTTACAAATTAACAATGTAAGTACCTACTTGTTTATTAACCAGATACTCATCAATATTTGTATCTTACTTCGGCGTATACAATACTTAAACAATAATTTGGAATAAAACATCCTTTGGACAAAGAAGTTTTTCATATAAAGCTCCGTTGCTTTATAATATGCTCAATGAAAAAATAAAAACTATTGGTACATTACATTTATTCAAGAAAATGGTCAAAATATGTATAATAACTGAGAGTGATGGTTTTGGATTACCCATGTTGTCGCTTGTATCATAAATCATTCTGGAATTCAGCTATATTTCATACAATCCAAATTTAATAACTTAACTTATATATTATTATGTACTTTTTAATTTGCTTATTGTTATAGTATCTAATTTGCTTATTGTTATGTTATCTTTAATTTGCTTATTGTTATATTTTTTTGTAGGTTTATAATTATATTTTTATTTAGTTCATATGTATGTTTTTTGTTTAAATTACAATGTAAAACTGCATATCTCGATACAGGAATGCCCTAGTGAGATATGCAGCTTATGTTTCTCATGTACTTCTTATTTTTTCAATAAATAAATAAATAAATTTATTTACCTAATGGGCTAAGAAACCAATTAAAAAATAAACCCAAATAAATTCCTCAAAATGATAAACATAAAAATCTCAGGGTTAAAAGTCAGTAAATGCTTAAATAAAATAACTTAAATAAAAACATTAATTAATGAGCAATGCTTATTACCAAAATATGAAAACGTATATTATTTGAAAACATTTTTTAAAAATATTTAACTTAATTTTTTCATCCACCATGCTTTTAACTCGTTGAATGCCGGGGTATGCCAGCAAAAAGCACCACCAATAAAAACGCGGCATTATGACACCACGTGACATTTCGTGTCTCGCGATTCTGACACTGTCCTTGAGAAATTTAGAACAATAGAAAGGTCAAAACCGCAGTTAAAGGAATTTTTCCCGCGCATGCGCAAGAACTGCGCACGTTCCCGCGCTCCGGTAAATCATTAATATAAATTATATGGAGTGACCAGACGCATTGCGGTTATCTCTATGGTAAAGAGCGATAATAGAGCAAGCGATTCAGACCGTGTTCTTCATACACTTTCTTTATACATAAGGGTCAAAATCGCGTGTAAAGTCTCATGATACGCCGGCGCACAAGCGGCAAATGAGTGGTTAAACTAAAATGTCTTTATTTTAGATACAATATCCTATTTTGAATTTAATCGCACTTTCAGTTTTTATGAATCTCTCTGCTTTCCGGTTTCTACGAAATTCACATCTCAAATTATACTATCATTGTACACAATAAAAATGTTATTATTGTATTTTGGGGCAGTACCCAAAAAAATCCCCGATCCCCGACCTCGTGGAACTTTTATTTTATAATAAAAAAAAAAAAACTGGATGTCTACCTAAAATAAAATCTCGGCATTTACATTACATTTTAGTTAATAACTAGGAGATTGATTGATGAAATGTGTATAAATTTAACCTCTATGTACCTGAAGGTTGAAGTCTCTATTGCGGAGAAACATGTCTTGTAATATTCTATTTACTTTTTCCCATAAGGCTAGCTTTACACTCGTAAGTAAAATTTATGACTTAACGTAAGTTTTTGACAAGTTACTCATAGGAACGTTTACGTATGCATCCGACTTGTGGTAATTAATGCTCACGGAAGTTGTTTGGAAGTTCAACCTATGTAAATTGACAAAACTTAAGTAGACAAGAGTGGGGAGGCTAGGAAGCACCGCACAAAGACGAGACCGATTATTCTATCTCATTCTCTCGTAGGCTAAATCCTATGGATGTAAGTGTTTGTCTCTTTTTAGTGTCGCTTTTTCGTTTCATCGAGTTTCAAATCACAACGGTGCTAAAGAAGTTTTCACTTCAAAAAATGAAGAGAAATGACATATTAATCTCATTTTTTAATTTTTGGCTGTCTATAATGGAGTACTAGTACCTACCCTGATGTGAGTGAGGCATGGAACTGGCAGAGGAAGGATGAAAGTAGACTGAATGCTGTAGAAATGAGATCCCTGAGGTGGATGTGCGGTAAAACCATGTACGATCGTATGAGAAACGTGGAGATCCGCAAAGAATGCAAGGCTGATGTAAGCGTAATGAGTAAGATTAAGAAAGGGATGCTACGATGGTTTGGCATGTAGAGCGAATGAACAAGGAAAGAGTGTAAAGAGAATATATAAAGCAAATGTGAATGGTTGAAGAAGTCGAAGACGCCTAAGGAAGACATGGTACAACCAAGTTAATCAGAAACTTGAGTCAGGTCATGTCAAGAGTCAGAATAATAGAAGAGCATGAATGAGACAGTGTATGATAAATGAATGTAAACGAAGCAAGGAGTGTCTGCCAAGACAGAGTTGTTTGGCAGTCTGTCCTCTCTGCCTACCCTTGCGGAGAAACAGCATTATGGTTAGTTAGTTCAGCATTCCAATTTCGATATGATACCTGTTTTATAAGTGGTTAGATGCAAGTTGTAGGATTTTAGGTATACTATCATTTATAGTTATTTTGAAATCTACTTAACGCAAGTGAAGATAGTTTTAGTCAATTAATTTATCTCTTGGTTAGACATAACAATGCAGAAGTATATATAAATCAATGACAAATTTGAAATTGACCATGATAGCCTTGGCAATAAAATAAATTTACTAATTTAATTGTTATTTAACCCCTCCGCAACGTAAGTAGATATAAGCGTTAAAAATAGGACAGCAGTCAAGTACAATAAGCATGTTTATACGTCAGTGCGTGTGTTTCCATAGAAATCGTTCTAACTCCGTTATTGTTTTAGTTACATCCCTAAAACAAAAAGTAAAAGGTCGATAGTAGATCAAGCTGCACATCCCTATCAAGTTGTCTATGGAAATACATAACAGGAATCAGCTGTCAGTCGTGTAGTTGACAAAAATATTTACCCTCGCAAATTTGCTCCACTGCGCTCCACATTTTAAATTTTTATTAAATATTTTTATATGAAATGATAAAAAAGTGAGGTGACTAAAGTGTTTATTACACATATATACAATAGAATAAGTATTGTTGTTTTCATAATCTGTGATTTCTGTGATTTTAGTACAGTTTTCACATAAAAACATCACGTGAGTAATTTTTACGTTTTTTTAATGTTTGTGTTCTAAATTTTAATATTTACAAATGCTAATATTTATTTGTAATATAATAATTTGAAAGCCTATTTTGTAACCTTTCTAAAACAGTTTTTACTATTCGGCTACGTTCAGAAATGTTTCATTTACAGAGCTTTAATTGTGAAGCGGTAATAACAAAAAGTTTTCGTAAAATGTCATTTTGTTATGGCGATATTACACACATCAACCACATTGATGAGATTTGGTTTAACGGCGTATAATTGAAAGGATGTGCTGTTTATGGCGATATTACACACTTCAACCACATTGATGAGATTTGGTTGAACGGCGTATAATTAAAAGGGTGTCCTGTTTACACGTACTTTTCAGAAGTGGACCATTGAATCACATTGCTGTCATAGAGTTTAGAATTATATCCCTCTGATTTAATGTTCCACAGGCTTGGATAGTTCTTAAAGTGCTCTAAGAACAGAGGCGTATGCTCTTCCCTCCATTTAAAAACCATTTTCTATGTTGACAACCAGCGCCGGATCTGCCATACGTTCAAAAACGTGCAAAAAACCTGGCGCCAACTCCGAAGGGGCGCCGTGAGAAAATAAATATTGTATTAAAAATTTGTTATAATATTCCCTGAATCGTTTAAAAATTCCCCATAGTACGAAATAATTATTACGCTCTAGCAACACTTTCCAAAGATACAGACTGCGCACGCATCTGGTTTGAATTCAACGAAATTCAACGATTTACGAATTTATAGTCAGTTATAGAATTTTTTTACAAATTCCATATATTTGTGGCGACACATCATTATTATCATCGCCATCAAAAGAACATACGAGAAACATCTAATATTCGCGCCCATCGGCAAGTAGGTTTGCCGATGGGCGCGAATATTAGATGTTTCTCGTATGTTCTTTTGATGGCGATGATAATAATGATGTGTCGCCACATATTTAGTTTAAACGTAAGATCTATTTTTCCATATATCTTTTACTGTCTTTTACGACGAATGAGTGCGATCCAAATTCATTAACCAATCACAGCGCCGTACAATACAATTAATAATTAATACAATTCAAGAGAACAAACCAACCGTCGGCGCCTTTCAAAATGCTTTTGTACGAATTAAGTCTCTAGGAGAAGGGACTTAAAGACCATTTTCTTATGAAATCTTCAGTAAATTCCATTAGCATAAACATCGCACGGTTTGCAACAGAACAGTTTCATCATTGATTTGACAGTTGAAGTTCGTTAAATGTACCTACAATTAATTTCTATTAGATTTGTTATTTTACAGTCAGTAATAATCAGTGTAAGCGTCTTTCGTAAGCCGTTGATACCATAGATACGTTCGTGTTTGTTCGCTCAACACAGAACACAGGGGAAATGGAAATGCAAGGTACAAATTTGAGGTTATATTATTATATTATATTATTATATTATTATTATTATTAGATTTTTTAATTTATAACTACATTTCTATTGGTTGTTAGAGGTTGTGGATTGTGGATTACAATGAATAGAACAATAATTTAAAAAAAAAACTTTCAGGCTCGCAGAATCTAAAACTTAGAATTAAAGAGCATAATGACATAAAAAAACTCGTTTCCATTGGGAATTTTTTATTCCAATTTCTCCAGCACCGATAAAAAGTGATGTCCCGCGCAATGACGTTACAATGGTCCCGAGCACATCTAAACAGATATCTATCGCACAAATTCCTCCGGTCGAATTATTAGAAGATAAAAATAACGTCACTGATAGCAGTTTAAATTTAATTCTGTTTTCAGAGCTTGAATTGAAAGATCCTCAAAGATGATATCTCAAAATTCCATTAGTTTATTAGTTCAGGAAGGTCCTGTACAATTGAAAGGTTTTCATTTTCCTATTACGAACAAGCGTAAATTTAATACTAAGTATTATTACAAGAAACTGCCTAATGGAGAAGAATTACATAGATCGTGGCTTATTTATTCGAAAACTTTAGATAGGGTTACACCCTTTATATGTCTTGATTTTATTTGATAAATTAGTGTAAAAAAAAAAAAAATTAAAAAAAAAAAAAAATTGGGGTAAACGAATTTTTAATCAAAATAAAAATGTAGGGGGGGGGGGGGGGGGGCGCCATCGGTACCTACTGCACAGGGCGCTAGATTTCGTAGATCCGGCCCTGTTGACAACTCACTACAAAATAAACAGTCACAGTTTGACAATTCAATACGCGCGCACAGTGCTGCGCGCGCATGCAACGCCGCATTCGCGCATGCGCACGAAGGACAACAGAACCAATCGCATTGAAAATATTAAACAAGTTGAATATTTTCAATGCGGTGGAAAGATGACGCGCAATGACATGGAAACATTCAATGTCTTGTTTACACGGTGCAATTTGGTATCTACAACCTAATTGCGAGGCAGAATTGAAATGTATAATATGCCCATAACATACACGTACTTGACAGAAGTGGACCATTGAATCACATTGCTGTCATAGAGTTTAGAATGTCTTCGAAACAGGTCGTGCGCGCGGGAATTATATCCCTCTGATTTAATGTTCCACAGGCTTCGATAGTTCTTAAAGTTCTCTAAGAACAGGGGCGTATGCTTTTCCCTCCATTTAAAAACCATTTTCTATTTTTTTTTTTACATGAGCTCCACACAGGAGCCCCTGAGGAAAATAATTTCCCTCAGGGCCTATGTCATCTTTGGAGATGCTGTGTGGAGGGGTTTTTTTTGGGGAAAGGAAGGAGAGGAAAGTTCTGGGAAGGAAAAGGGTTTAGGGGTGGGTAGGAATCTGGGGTTCAGTGTATCCTGGTCATCCAAGATCTGGACAAACCTCACCCCATGAACCCCAGGCACCCCTGCTAAATCACTAAACGTAGCGAACCACTTGGGGTGACCTATGGCAGAGGTGTTGGTTATCCAATAAAGGTTCCCGGGGCGGCGGTACCCATTCCCGCCTCCCAAATTCTATGTTGACAACTCACTACAAAATAAACATGACACTTCCATACGCGCGCACAGTGTAAACAGTGTGCGCATGCGCCGCATTCACGCATGCGCACGAATGGACAACAGAGCCAATCACATTGAAAATATTAAACAAGTTGAATATTTTCAATGCCGTGGAAAGATGACGCGCAATGACATGGAAACATTCAATGTCTTGTTTACACGGTGCAATTTGGTATCTGCAACCTAATTGCGAGGCAGAATTGAAACGTATAATATGCCCATTAGAGACACCAAAAGCGAATATTCTCGAAAATTCGGTGGGGTTAATTATTAGCTTGGCAATAAAATAAATTTACTGATATTGTTATTTAATTATTAGGTATTTGCATGGCTTTGAATATATCTAAAAGCAGCCTATGAATAATTAACCATCATTTAAATAATATAGTACTTTTTAAAATTATTTTTATATTTTTTGTCAGAAAGATGGTTCAGAATAGCAATACATATTTAGGCCCAGTTGTTTCACAGAATTTGAATTATTCATCAAATTTTAAAGTTAATTTTCACGTTCTGTGAAAGTTCTATCAGAGTTCTGGTATTATTACGAGTGAGTTGTTCCTCAGAACTGACATAAAAACAGAACTTTTACAGAACTGTTTGGTACCGCCACCCCGGGAACCATTTGTTGAATAACCAACATCTCTGACATAGGTCACCCAGTGGCGTAGCTAGCAGGGATGGCACCCAGGGTGGATAACGTGGTGTCACCCCCTCCCCCTATATCAGTGGTTCCCAACCTTTTTCTGACCCGGGACCACTTGTACGTTTATTTTTTCGACAGGGACCACAAGCAGTGGCTTAGTGAGGGGGGGTGACACCACATTATCCGCTCTATGTCCCAGGTGCTACGCATGTTAGCCTAAGCCACTGCTTGTTGTCAGTGGCGTAGGCTAGCATGGGTGGCACCCGGGATGGATAGCAATACGGGAGGGGCGTAATGGGATAGGGTAGGACGGAGTCTAGCAGAATATTTACCACAACGAAGGGGGAGGAATGGGATAGGGTGGGACGAGTTCTAGCAGAATATTTACCACAACGGAGGGGGCGGAATGGGATAGGATGGGACTGGTTCTAGCAGAATATTTACTACAACGGAGGGGGTAGAACGGGGTAGGATGGGGTGGGGCGAAACGGAATACCATAATGGCTACTGACCACAAGGTATAATAATGATAAACTGAATATTGTCCCGATTTTTTTTATACAGCCTTCTCGACCAGGGACTGCCCGCGCGCTGGCTCGTTTATTGACCGGCGGACCATCGCGGACCATTTTCTACCCTCTTGCGGACCACTGGTTGGGGAACCCTGCCCTATATTAAACTGAAAAATGCAAATTCTGACTTCATAAAAAATTGGTCCAACCTGGGTTTGCTAAAAAATTGTGGTACCAATTGGTAATTGTGGTAAACATCAGGTGGTACCCGGGGCGAGCCGCCCTCGCGCTAGCTATGCCACTGTGAGGTCACCCAAGTGGTTCGCTATGTTTGGTGACCTAGCACGGGCGCCCGGGTTCATGGGGTGATCTGATGAATCTGCCCAACTGTTGCGTGGCGGGTCGGATTGAGAGAGACTGGTTTAAGGAGGCATTTTGACCTTTCCAGCCGAATTCTCTCGTCCCATCGCCTTGCACCACAGTTGGAGGTAACACACTGACCCTCAGGTTCTTACCCAACCCTCATGCCTTTTTCCTTCACCGGACTTCCTATCCTTCCCTTCCTTAAAAAACCCCCCACACAGCGTCCCCTAATATAGGAAATTATTTTCTTCAGGACTTTGAAATTTGATGAATTGTTCAAATTCTGTGAAACAACCAATCTTATGTTTAGAATTTGGTTTAGTTTTAATTGTTGTGAGTTGTAACTGATGTAGATATTAATAACATATCAAAATTATCTTTGAAATAATTACAGCATAATAAACTACATATTAATCTAAAACGATTTTTAATCTATTGTTATGCTAACGTCTGTAATGCTATTAAAATTATTTTAGTTGAGTTCTCTCAAATTTATTGAGATAATTTGGAGTTCATACATGCATCTCAGATATGAACTACAAAAATTCCTAGAAAGTAGACCACATGCAAGATATGATCACTGTATTGTGTGCTTACTTAATAAGTTTTACAACCGTGTCACTATCACACAATGTGTTGTGCCCTTGATAATGACGCATTTCCCAACACAACATTACACATGTTTATAGTAAACATTAAAAAATACAAATATATAGGATGAAATAACAAGCCATGTGCAGCAGCTTTAGTAAAACATTCTATTGATACAATAATATGTATTTGCTAACCCCTCAGGCTAATTTGTTCGCTTTTCGGAACAACTCATGTAGGTCTCATAGAAATCGTTGTCTCCCTTACAATCATGGTTAGAAATATGGTCTAAGCGGGGTTAACACCACGCTTTATATTCAAATCTAAAAGTTAACCACAAAATAATTAAAATGCGCACCTTTATGGAACCAAAGTTTCCCACCCCAATTTGAAAAAAAATTTGGGAATTTATTATTTTTACATGAAACGACAAAAAAGTGAGTTGACGATAACATTTATAATACATTTGCCTAATGAAATATGCATGTGTTTTTATTTATTTTTTCATAAAAGATTACGATTTTTTTTTTTTTATTTTTTTTTATTAGTTTTTATATACATATACATGTAATATAATCATGAGTAATTACATTTTCAGGTTACAAACGGATTAAACTCAAATCATTAAATACTAACATGCAACATTGATTATAAACAGTATAAACATATATATGTATATAATATATAACCTTTACGAGAGTGTAACTACTCGTGTGTAAAGGGAAGAGAAAAATATATATATATTTTTTTTAAATTAAAAAAATTAAAATTACAAATTATAACACATACATTATATTTACGTACTTACATAAATCGAATGTGTAAAAAAAAAAAAATAATAATAAAAAAAAAAATAATAATTTAAAATAAAATTTTGAATAAGTATTGTTAATTAAAGGTTAATGCGGTTCTAAGTGGCTAAATTATTTAAGATATTATTGTTTAATTTATTTTTGAATTTATTGTAGTCAGGTTCTAATCTCAGCTCTATTGCTAGTTGATTAAACCACACCACTCCATTGTACGTGTAGTAGTGTTGTGCAAAACTGGTATGCATTAATGGCGTACACAAGCGACCCACTGTGTTTTGCCTATTGCTCTCAACGCGGACCATGGCGTGGTGCGACTTATTAGAATAGTCTTTGTGTATTTGAAGCAGTGTATTTTTTATATATGTATTTTTTAGAGGTGGGACTTGAAAGTCTTGAAAAAGTTGAGAGGTTGAATAATCTGATGGTTTCTTAGTAATAATTTTGATTATTAATCTTTGAGTAATTTCCAACGGTAAAATTGAGGTTTTGTAAGCTCCTCCCCATGCAACAATACCATATTGTATTATCGATATTTTAGAATATAAGTTAGAAAAACGTAAGTTTGGCCATTTGTAAAACTTTTTTGTGTTTGCATTCAAAATGTTTGTAATTCAAAAATTATACATTTATTTCGAATTATAAAATTTTACAGCGTATTTTATTAGCTTTCAAGAACAGTTTTTATTTTTCAGATATATTCCATTTATTTGGATTTTATTGCAAAGCTGAAATATTTTGAACTTCCGACAAAATAGGTCCGATGCCTGAGGTGTTAAATAATAGTAACTGTACCAGTCATTATTATTGCCGTGTAAACCATGCTAAAAAGTTATCTCTGCACCTACTAGATAATATATAAGGCAAACTCATTACTTTATATCGTATTCTTTTATGAACCTTCGAAGAGGATAGACAACCACACTTCAATACACCGCCTATCTAGTTGATACTAATACATTGTGCATGTTAAAGCGATTTAATAACCTTTGAGTCCAGCATTATTAAGTGATTTTTAATTAGCATTCAGTTTCTCACGGTCATTTCATAACGAGTTTGTGTTACCTTTGAAGTGATTTGCTAGTTGATAAGACTTGCTTGTCTATCTAATTACTAAAGTGTTTAGAAGTTGTGTTTTGTTGCCAAGAAATGCCTCTAATTTTGGTTCCCGCTGAGGTGGCTGTATCAACATGGCAGGTGGGTTATATTATCAACAACAACAAAAATTGTTTCATACAGCTTTTATATACTTTAAATATTTCTTTAATATGGCAGGTCATGTATTGCACACCCTACACAAACATAAAACCTTATCGTTATTAAATACGTACTATCTTTATCTTTATGTACATATTTGCCATAAAGTATGTTGGATCGATATATGTTTACTTTCTTTCTTTATCAAGTAATGTTTGCTCTGTAACATTTTTTAAGAAGTTAAAATTATTATTGACAGTATGTAAAAGGAATGGAAAAATTCTTGTTAGTTTATCTGTGAAAATATTTCCGTTGTTAAATCGCGCACACTGTATTATTTTCGCAACGGAAAATTCATGAAGTAATGCTATTATGAGCGTAAATTAAAATGATGTAAATGATTCGACCTCTTTTATTCCAAACCGTCGGGTAATTTTTTGTCTTTTACTTATTTAATATTGAAGCGGAGCTAACACGGTTCAGTGACAAGAGTGATCTCTGACTCCCCCCCTCACTCGGCTGTCTCCCTCCTGCGTTGAGAGATAACGCTATCAGCTTTATATAAAGTCATCACAGCCGTCGTCACTATCAGTTTGCTTCCACCCGCAGTCCAACAAGTTTGAGTTTTTCGCCTCTTGACAATCCCACGTCGCGATTCTTCAATCACTCGTCCAATTTGTCGCCCAAGATTGTCAACCAGGATATAACCGTATGCTTCTCAATGAAGGATCTAAATTATTAGTGTGTTTACCACACAAAAGTGCACAAAGCGATCTGCCATTGCAATAAAGCTAGAATTCTCTGTTGGATTGTGGAGAAAAGCGAACCAGTGAACACCTCGAGCCTGTGACCATTTCTCCGGAGGTTTTTATAATCAGGCGTGACGCCGAGAGCACACAACTTTCATGTTTCTAATTTGGGAACCTTTGATGGACAAAATGCTGACCAGTCTCTTCCGCGTGAACCCCATCTACTACTCCGACTACTCGGATACGACCATTGTCTCTCGCTGTTATATTTAAGGCCAGCGTCTAAAGACCAATGCCCGTTAATATTAACAGCCTTTCTGCAGTTCCTGCACACCAAATATAAAGAGCCCTTTGGGGTTGTGTTTACTCCCGATTGAGCTAGTTCTGACCGACTGCTAATCCACACCTCTTCATATGATTTGTTCTCTAATTGGAGCGATTTAAATCTCCTTGGAAATTATTCGAAATTTGTTATTACCGATTGAATCAAAAGATAGCCCTGTGATACCTATTTCGACACATTTGAGGGGTTCACGTACTCTACCACATAAAATGGACATAACTGTAAGTTCAATCGCCAACACATAATTATTTCATTAGTTAAATTTGCATCCTGGTTTCAGAGACTCATAGATAGTGTTTATTCTTTCAGTACCATCCCGTCCTCAAGGCGTTCTTGGCGGGCTCTTTCTCTGGAACGTTCAGCACCATCTTGTTCCAGCCCCTGGATCTTGTAAAGACAAGGCTTCAGAATTCCGTACTCCCCGTGCAGGCAGCTGTAGCGTAAGTATATCAAATTTAACTTTCACAAATCTATTTTCTGCATGTTTCTATATTATAATATTTATATTTCATTGAAACTTCTTCTTCTACCTCACATAAAGTTGTCATTTTTGCCTCTTCGTCCTTTATATGTGTAAGAAGTCACTTTCAAATCTTTTCCAATATACATGAACTAACAAATTTCATATTCTATATTGGTATAGCATAGAACTAAGTTGGGGCTATTAAATTCTGAACTTTCGATGGGTTTGAAGTCACTCTCTGCTGTTCACATATTTTAACCTCTTTGCGAAGGAGTTTTTTCCAACAAAACTACATATGTTTGTCTTTTGCACTTTTCTAATAAGCTTTTATTTCAACAGGGGTCGCAGTCAGAATGGCATGATCAATGTCTTTGCTAACATTGTAAGACAAGACCAATTCATTGGATTATGGCGTGGAATGATACCGGTGAGTTAATTATCTGTCTTACCCAAAGTTGAACTTTTATACAACTTACCACTTAATACTTTACACTTAATAAACACATTCACCTTTCAATGTACGTAGAATATCAGGAGTGCGCAGTACCCTATTTGATATTCATAAATTCTATTCTTTAAAACAAACGTATAGATTTATGCGTGTAGCGCTGGAAACGTAAATTAGTTACACGTCACAGTATAGGTATTATTTGTTCAATTTATTCCATTAAAATTACAATGCATTAAAAAAAACAAATATTATGAATTTTGCTTTAAACGCATTTGTATTTCAATGCAAATTGCATAATAACAATAATATTAGTGTTAAGATTTCAGTGACACGATAAATGCGTATACATATATATTTATGTAAATGGTAATGAAAGAAAACAGAATATTTTACATACTTACATTATTAAAGTAAATGCACTAAAGGTTGAAGTACAATAAAATATTGTCTTTGAAGTTATAGAAAATCATTTATTAATCAAACTTCTACATCCAAATAATATACTATCTTTAATTTAATTGGGACGTTTACAGTTTGCTCCGGGTTTTATTTTTCACTTAATTATTGATAAGCCCGAGACTGTTTCAGTTTGCCCGTTTAGAGAATCACATCTGTTTTGCAAAACTGATAAGATTTTGTTTTCCACGTGAATTTGTCAAGAAAATAATCAAAAGAAGATATGACTGCTCCTTATTCACATAGAAACCCAATTTTTGCAAAAAATCTAACTTATCTGACATATGTATGTATTTACTTGTCTGGCTTTTATCAGATTGTAGTAAAAATAACTGCCAGATTTTAATGTTCAAATTTTATCAGACATTAACCAAATTTTAATTTTATTTTTGTAATATCAATTTACTATGCCAAATTATTTAACCATTTTTTGGTAAGGCTCAAAAAATTTATAATAAACGTAACAGAATCAAAAGAAATAGCACCCGTATAACCACTCGAGCGATGGGGATTTCTGTGAGTTCGGTTTTGCATTCGGCCATTCGATTTAATAAATATCATTCATCCAAATATTAATACAGAAACATATGAACTGTTTACTGCGACTAAAGCCAATGAATCCACCTATTAGATTTCACCGTTTATCCCATATTTTTAGATTTTATAAAAAAAAATTAAAATCTTTTAAATTTTATAATTCATTTCAATTTTTTTAAATCACCTGCATAAATTTAGGCAGCCATCACTCGAGTGAATAATACATGTGTTATGAAAAAGGAAAATACATGTCAATGTGTTTTTCCGTTGGGGTGAGAATCAAATTTGAAACCTCCCAAATTGCCAAATTTTCCAACATTAACACTACAAAGTATACACTACAAATTTGAAATGTGTATTTCCTTTTAGCATATCTAAAAATATGTCCCATCCCCATCAAAGCAAATTTTTAAAAATCACTAAAACTTGTTCAATGTCTGTTCAAATATACTTGTATATTATGCAAAATTACTTATCTGAACATGTAGTTTTTTAAGTCTCCATCGATACCCTTTAATGAAAACGTAATATTATTATGACAGCTACTGTATATTGCTATATTATATTAATCATGCATTGCCGCATCGAACTTAATCTTTAACCCCCTTTGTTGTCGGTCATTCCTTCCTCAACTGCATTCAATATATTTTAATATCTTCTAAATGCAAATGTTAGCATTATTTGACAGACTTGATCATAAATTATTGCTACTTACTTCATTATGCTTTGGTTCAACTAAATGCATTCGTAAACATATCATTAAATTGTGGTTGATATAACTACTCATTCATTATTATTTCCGAATATTATTAATGTTTTATTCACAAATTAGCACACCGCTCCCAAAGTATCTCTGAATGCAATTTCATAAGAACCGGTCTCATTATTTCCCCCTTCATAAGTAGTATACAAAAATAAATCACGTTATTGTTTATTCATACACAAATCATTGGATAGTGAAGGAGGATGCTGGTGTGGGAAAAATCTAGGATTCTAATTGGAAAGGATATTAGCATTACGCTTTGTTGACCGTGTTATTTAAAACTTGTGTAAATGTATGTATGTATGCGTTAGTTTGAAATCACAAGTATTCTTGGTTCTGAAGAAATCTACTTGTATATTTATTTACATAGTTTTGACCGTATAATAACAATATTTTTTTGTTCCAGTCCATCACCCGATGCGTGCCTGGAGTGGGGCTCTACTTCAGCTCCCTGCACTGGCTCAAGGGGGCGGTGGTGGAGGCCCAGGGGGGCCAGGAGCTCGGGGCCCTGCAGGCCGTGGGGCTCGGCGTGGTGGCTAGGACCATGACTGGCATCACGCTCAATCCGTTCACCGTCGTGAAGACTCGGTAATTATATTATTTTGTTATGATTTGTGATGTGTTTAAATTTACTTATTTTACAAACAGGAATACTTCCAAAACAAATCTCTAATCTGATAGAGTTTCTTACATGATAGTCTAGACCTGAGGGTTTAATTGGCATATAAGGCATTTTGTCTATTTTTTTCTTCTTTTAAATGGATATTTTGAAGCTTCATGATGAAAAATACATTGCATGTTGAAAATACCTGCTTTGACCTGTAAATTCCAGACAGAAAAAGCTCTACAAATAGCACGACTCCCAAATAGCATCAGGAACCAATCATTTAGCGACATATTACTCAAACCCAGTCTCTTTGATTTCAACAATTTCATTTTCAATATATTCCACATGCTTCTCTCTGTCCGATAGCATAAAGCTAGTGTTTTGTTTGAAAAGCATTCTATAAGGTATTGATTTCTTGTAACAGCTTGACCTTGTTCTAATGTATTATTATTGTTACAGATTCGAGTCTGGCATGTTTGGCTACCAGAGTGTGTTGGGGGCCCTGCGCACCATCAGGGCTACGGAGGGAGTGAAGGGGCTGTACTGCGGACTGGGGGCCACCCTGGCTAGGGACGCCCCCTTCTCAGGGCTCTACCTCATGTTCTACACCAAGGGAAAGCAGGCTATACCAAAAGGTTGGTATTATTGCATTATATCAATGTTTACTTGTCAAATATGTATTAATTAGACATTGTTGTATTTTTAACAAAATATTGCCTGAAAATATCAGTTAGCCTATACTTGTTGCAATGATTTATTGTTTCCCTTAAAGACAACCGTTTTGTTGTGGTCCTGTCACAGAGAGCTCCGTTGTAAACACTCTTTTTCTTACAAGCGTCGTTTTTGGGAAAGAAAGTGAGGTTACAATGGATTTATCAATGTGTGTCTCAATGTTTTAGTCATTAAAACTAGCTTCCACGTCAATTCTGAAACATACCAGATTTAAATGTCCGGGTTAAATTTTTCCCACAGGAAAAACTAAACCCTTTCACACACTTCCCCAATGATCATCTAGTCAATCCACGCTATGCAATTGCACTATATAAGTATTACAAATACAAAACAATACGAGAACAACATGTCAACCTACCAGAGACCAATTTGGTAAATAATTCACCGACTCCAGATATTTTCATAACGGAGGGTTCGGCTCTGTGGAATTCCTAATTGAACCTATAAATCCTACTGATCCCTCAATATAAATATTTTAAAAATCTTTTGTAAAGATAATATTTATTCTTGGAATAACCATTTAATTTGCTATTTTCCTTGTAGAATGGCTTCAGTCTCCGACCCAAGCCAGCATCCTGCACTTCTCCTGCGGGATAGTTGCCGGGGTACTGTCTTCGGTCGCCACCAACCCGGCCGACGTGATCAAGACCAGGATGCAGCTATACCCCGATAAGTTCCCCACCATCCTGAGCGCCATTCTCTACATCCAACAGAACCACGGAGCAGCCGGCTACCTGCAGGGAATCGTACCTCGGATGTTGCGTCGAACCCTCATGACTGCCATGGCTTGGACTCTGTATGAGCAGATTACTCGGACTATAGGTCTTAAATAAACCAATATCGAGGTAAGCCTTGTCTAAACACAGGTTTCTCTCAAATGAAATGCCAGATGTCTTTTATCTATATTAAAGATGTCCTATTCAGCTCTACATGTAACACCTTCGGTGTTATTTTTTTGTAGATGTTCTTTCAAGATCACAGGCAGTAACACCAACACCATGTTGCAAAAATCGAATCTCAATTTTTATTTGAGTAGTTATTGGAATCATATTGTGTCCAATGTAATGTAAATCCAATGGGTGCGATGGTGATCTGATAATTATATACAAAACTGACAGTTTAGTTACTAATAATTTGATTAATGAGATTTTACATGTTGAACAGTTTTAAGTCGCTCCAAATCGAATTAATAAAGATATACTATTCCAAAAAAATAATTATGTGCCATTCTTGTTTTGGATTGCAGCTTATTGATTTATAATATCTTATCTTTTTAAAGTCATCACAATTTGTGTAAAAATCTCTGTTTGAATCTAACGTTAAAACTACATAAATATGTTTTATTACGAATCAAAGATTGCCTCTCTTTTAGATTTTATATATGTATTTTACTGCCACAAGTTGCTTTTAACCCCTTGTTTCCCGTACGTGCGCCGGCGTGTCGTGAGACTTTACACGCGATTTTGACCCTTATGTATAAAGAAAGTGTATGAAGAACACGGTCAGAATCGCTTGTTCTATTATCGCCCTTTACCATAGAGAAAACTGCAATGCGCCTGGTCACTCCATATAATTTATATTAATGATTTACCGGAGCGCGGGAACGTGCGCAGTTCTTGCGCATGTGCGGGAAAAATTCCTTTAACTGCGGTTTTTTACATGTTGAACAGTTTTAAGTCGCTCCAAATCGAATTAATAAAGATATACTATTCCAAAAAAATAATTATGTGCCATTCTTGTTTTGGATTGCAGCTTATTGATTTATAATATCTTATCTTTTTAAAGTCATCACAATTTGTGTAAAAATCTCTGTTTGAATCTAACGTTAAAACTACATAAATATGTTTTATTACGAATCAAAGATTGCCTCTCTTTTAGATTTTATATATGTATTTTACTGCCACAAGTTGCTTTTAACCCCTTGTTTCCCGTACGTGCGCCGGCGTGTCGTGAGACTTTACACGCGATTTTGACCCTTATGTATAAAGAAAGTGTATGAAGAACACGGTCAGAATCGCTTGTTCTATTATCGCCCTTTACCATAGAGAAAACTGCAATGCGCCTGGTCACTCCATATAATTTATATTAATGATTTACCGGAGCGCGGGAACGTGCGCAGTTCTTGCGCATGTGCGGGAAAAATTCCTTTAACTGCGGTTTTGACCTTTCTATGTACAAAATTTCTCAAGGACAGTGTCAGAATCGCGAGACATGAAATGTCATTGGTGTCATAAATGCCGCGTTTTAATTGGTGGTGCTTTTTGCTGGCATACCCCGGCAAACAACGAGTTAACTGCATATTTAACTGTCCTAGTGAAGTAATATTTTTATAAACCTTTTAATGTTATAATAAACTTTGAGTTTAAGAAATGTTTACATGACCAAAGAATATCAAATTTTCATTTTTTTATAGAATTCATTGTGGTTTGTAAACTTATAGTTTCAAATATTCTTTATAACATTTAAGTTGTTAAATAATTGTACTTTGTTTATGCTTCTATAGTGCCAATGACTAAATAGTTATTGAATATAACAACACCCTTAAAATCCATCAGTGCTGATAAAAGATCTACCATCATTGTTAGGGCGTTGGATATTCAAATTTACATCTTGTGCAATTTTAATAGGTGCTATATTTAGGAAATAATGTAGTTAATTATCCTATGTTATAAAGAGTTAAGAAATGTATGATTGAGTAATATGCTAAAGTCTTTGATTTCTGGTGAAATCATCACTTAAACAGAGATAAACACTTCAGCACGATAGCTCTATGACCCTAAGTTTTGTGATGAGTACAATATATTTTATCTTGAAGTTTGCTGATTACACAAAAACAGTTGCGCACTTTATATAAGTAATAATTATCTTTACCCAAGTGAACTTGTGAAAGACGTTTAGAAAACTCCATTCAAAATATTTTAAATTGATTAATAAAGGCAATGTTGCCACATAGCTTTGCAAATTTGATTTTTAATTCGTTTACATGGTTCATAGTTGCATCTGTAATTTGGGTCATATTATTTGTACATAAAATGATAACCATAAAATTTTTACAGAGACTATGGATAATAAATAATATGTATTTGATTTACAATGATCTTTAACCCGATGTTGTATTTTAAAATTGTTATGTATCTCTTGGCTGTAAGGAAAAAACACTTGGCTGTACATGAATATTTTTTGACATTAACTTTAGTTGTAAAGATTAAAAATAAAAAAAAAACTGCTGTGCCTAATATATTTTTAAGTAAAAAAATAAATTTAAAACCCATGTTCTGTACATGATACGTGTGTTATTATATTTTGTTTTAGAGCTTGTAATATTTTTTTGTTTAATAAAATGTTTATACAGTGAGATATTGTTTATTTCTTTGATGTTTGTCTATGGAATTTGAAAACATTTTCTATTTTGTTTATACTGTCATAAATGAAAACACAGATGTGGGCATTAATCAATTGAAATGAATGTAAACATGCATTCGTATATCTAGCGACACGTGTTAAAGAAACAAGAAATGGGGGTTTGTACTTTAACCCTTCGAATAATAAGAAAATAATTTTCTGTCAAATTTTGCCTGTCAAGGTTTGTGCGCAAAATTCCTGGTTCTTCCCATGCATTTTAAATGTTCCTATTTATTGGTTTTTTTAACGCTTTTGCAAAAACAAAAATTGTTCTAAAATCTAGATAAAATAATCTTTCCGGTGTGTTTATTAGAAATCAACATTTTTGTTTCTAAATATTAAAATTTTAATATTGAAAATTTAAATTGGCTAAAAAATGCATACATTCGAATTAAACTTAAAATAGAATAAACTTAAAATTTAAAATACAGACTCCTTTTCTAAATGAAATTTGTAATAAAACTGTCACCTCACTTTTTATCACTTTCATACAATTTTATTTTAAAATTAAATGTATGATACGTCACAAATTGGCGAAAAATTAATAATAATAATATTATTGAAAGAAAATTGCAAGATTATAACTAAAAAGTACATATTCAGTGTTCTGTTTACAGTGGTTTAATATTACATAAGGACAAAAGGATATCAACAGAAAAAATATATAAATATGAACAGTAGATAAATGAAAAATAGAAAATAGTTATAAATTTTGGTTTTTCAGTAATCTGCCTCACTAGGCTAGCCTGTGTTGAGGCAGTAATTTTTAAATCAATTTATAAGACTTATAGACATACCTACACTTTTATTAAAAAAGTAATCACATAATAGATTGGTTACATTAATAATAAATTTAAATAAAAGCAACCAATACATTGTTTGTATATTTCCACTGTATAATACCAAATCATTAATAATTTCGAATTTGGGTGAGTGCACCGGTAAAGGCCCTATCATTATTTTTGATCCAAATTTTTATGTTATTTTTGAAAATTTTAAACCGTCACTTTTGATCAGGTTTGTAAAATATCTGAAAAACCTAGTTCATATAATTCTAAGACAATGAGAAGCATTATTTCATTCCGTTTCTAACATAAAAGAAATCACAAATATTGGCATGATAGGAAGAGAGATATCTAACTTTTAATAATGCACTGTCGCTCTGGGACAATCTGGGTCTCCTGTTATTATAACGGCATATGATGTTTTGGGACAACTTGGGTCTCCTGTGATTAGACGGGTTAATGATAAATTTGTTATACTTGATCCAACCCTCGTTAGAAGTAAATAATTATTATAACTTGATAAACAACGGCGGCGGAACAAAACAAAAGTAAATATTAATTTCCATTAAAAAACCTTAAATGAATGCACTCATCGTTCCAGTGTTCGACAAGGTTATCACATTATATTTGTGAAACGCAACCGAACAACCATTAGACAAATATTTACTATCAACAGTAGGTACTTGTTCAGTAAAAAAGCACTATCACAATGAGGAACTCCAGTGAAAAATATTATGGCTTTAAAATATGTTTATATAGACCAGGGTTTTCCAACCAGTGGTCCGTAGAGGCTAGGAGATGGTCCGCGAATCAATAAGCGAGCCAGCGCGCGGGAGGTCCTCATGGGAAAAAATCGGGACAATATTCAGTTTATCATTATTGGTCCTTGTGGTCAGTGGCCATTATGGTATTCCGTTTCGCCCCGTTCTACCCCCTCTGTTGTGGTAAATATTCTGCTAGAACCCGTCTTTCCCTATCCCATTACGCCCATCCCGTTATGCTATCCGTGCCGGGTGCCACCCATGCTAGCCTACGCCACTGATTACAAGTAGTGGCTTATAACGTGGTGTCACCCCCCCCCCCCACGTCATAATAAATTGGTCCATCCTGGGAGGGGGGGGGGGGGGGGGGGGGTGGCTAGAGAATTGTGGTTTTGGGGGGTGAAACTCGGTCGGGTGGCACCACCTACCTACCTTGTGGTCCCTGTCGAAAAAATAAACGTTAAATGGTCCCTGGTCAGAAAAAGGTTGGGAACCACTGATATAGACCAATAAACGCTGATTCTGAATATATAAGTTTTATTTAATAATATTAAACGCAGAATTTTTTAAAAAATATTAATAAGTCCATTTTTAAAGTCATTGTATGGGAATGTATGATATGACACAAGTCATAGTATTAATTTATTAGTTTATTTACATACTGTTTATAGAGATTTAGTTGTTGTGTTTATTGAAACATTATTTAGGCCCCAATTATTTAAACTATTAAACTAACTAACTATTTAAGTTAGAAGGTCATTATTCATAAAAAAAAATGGATTGGAGTTCTCTATTGTGTGAATTAATATGTGACCATAGAAAAAAGAAGAAAACTAGAAGTGCCTTCATTACAAATTTTAATGGGAACAAATGTTCCATTTAGCCCAATAGCTCAGCACTCTGTCGCACTTACACTCGCCTGACATCGTAGATCTCCATCCATTTTGAAATTCGTAAACACAGCTTTGAATTGGAAATTTAAGGAAATTAGGCAAATATTTGGAAAACAAATATACACACAAGGCACTTCTTGTGTTATTCTATGTATGTAAATATACTCTATGACCTCTCTACTTGATAAAATTATCTATTGGTACTTACACGATTATGTCAATACGACTGATAACTTTGCCAGAGCTAGACAGCACAGGCTTTTTATTTTTCCAAGAGACAGGACCAACCTAACAATGATCATGCCTTTGGGAGAAAATAACTGTACTGTTAAGCCACCTTTCTTCTGAGAGAGAGTTTTCATTTAAACCGCAGTGACTTTAAGATCGCAATAAATATTTTTGAAGAGAAAACTTTTTTAGCAGTTTTGTGATTTGAAACTCGATGTAACGAAAAAGCGACACTAAAAAGAGACAAACACGTACAACTCTAGGATTTAGCCTGCGAGAGAATGAGATAGAATAATCCTAAGCCTCCCCATTCTTGCCTATGCTTTATTTTTCTGAAGGATTCACTTCTACTGCGTGTGAACTGCTTACTTGTAATTTTTTTTAACACAAGGCTGCATCGCAACTGATATAATTAATGTATGTTATTAACTGTAAGTTGTGAAATGTAATTGTATTAACTGTTTTTCACAATAAACAATATAAATATACTAGTTATCTGTGAAAAATCATGGTTGGCTTGTAGTAGACCCCTTTTAAAAATTGCCTGCAAAAGCCATATTATAAAATATGCATGTAGGTAGCAGGCGCAGTCCCTCCATATTCGTGGATGCAGCGCTGCCATTCCTTTTGAGGCGTATAATAAATATAATAATAATTGTTATTTTTTTTTTTTTTTTTTTACATGAGCTCCACACAGGAGGCCCTGAGGAAAATAATTTCCCTCAGGGCCTATGTCATCTTTGGGGATGCTGTGTGGAGGGTTTTTTTATGGAAAGGAAGGAGAGGAGACTTCTGGGAAGGAAAAGGGTTTAAGGGGTGTGTAGGAATCTGGGGTTCAGTGTGTCTTGGTCATCCGCCTCCAAGACCTAGACAAACCTCACCCCATGAACCCGGGCACCCCTGCTAAATCACCAAACGTAGCAAACCACTTGGGGAGACCTATGGCAGAGGTGTTGGTTATCCAATAAAGGTTCCCGGGGCGGCGGTACCCATTCTCGCCTCCCAAATTTATACAACATTAAAAAAAAGCTTGGTGCTTATACAGCAATTTAATGACACCGTCCCAACCTCAGCGGCCAAAAACAACAAAATGCGATGCCCGCACTGGACCGAAATACATAATAACAATGCCATCAACCCCATTCACGATGCTTATGTGTTGAATGTCGCGTAAATGCACCAATACAAGCAACGGTGGATTCTCTGCTCCATTTCGCATCTACGATGTTAGAAAAAGTTTGATATCTGCGCATGCGCATATAGTTAACCTAAAACTAACCTAAAACTTTTAAAAATAGTATATTACTCATTGTGCCAATCTCACATCGAATACGGAATTCTAGCCTGGGTTAATGCATATTCCAATGCCCTTGATCCCATCATGAAAGCACAAAAACTAATCATAAAAATAATTCTTAAAATGCCGCTTACTACTAGCACTGATACTATCTTCAATTCCTTCAACGTTATGGACATAAAACAGCTCTACTCAAGATCCATATTACTTAATTTACACAAAAACAACAAAACACCATACAAAGCTACACAAACAATACACAATACCCGAGCAAAAACAACGAACTTCTCCAAACTCCTTTTTTCAAAACCACCTTCGGGCAAAGACACTCTAAATACATAGCTTGCAAACTATACAATACACTACCAACTACGATCAGACAAAGTGACTCCTTTACAAAATTCAAACAAGATATTAAAAAATGGATTATAAGTATTGGACGCCACACTATCACAAATATCTGTAAAATAAATCACACAAATAACAGACAGAATAACACAAGCGACAGAAATAACTATTCACATACAACCTAACCCATATAAAATAAATGAAAATAATGGAATCCTGTCAAATTTAACCTATAAATAGATTAGGCAGAATTTATTTCATTACTCCATCCCCAACATTTATAAAATAACTCTCTTTAACCTCTTGTGTGCCTTGAGCGTGTTTACACGCTCTAAGTAGCAGTGCTCAGGAGGCCGGCCATACAAAATGAGCTTGTTAACACGCTCTTGTAAATTACGATTTTTCATGTCAAACTCAACTAATTAGAAAAACCGAAAAGCAACACAAACTATATACAATGTACAATATACAATGCATTTGGTAAGTCTTCAATATATATTTTCAATACATATCAGAAATTATTTTTTTTTATTTAATTTGTTTTTTTGCTAAAAAATTCGCGGCCTGTCAGTACCTCCACACCAAATAACTTACGGCATTTAAAGGGTTAAAAGATTTACCACCCTTCTATTCATAATATGTATTTTACCTGAAATATCCTTTTAACTACTATATTCATTTATATGCCTGTCTCGACACAGGTATACCCTAGTGAGACAGGCATACAAATAAAACCATTGTAAATATATTTTATTATAGATAAATAAATTAAAAAAAAGTTCTACCTGCCAATTTTTGCCTGAAGCAGTATACGCTTTCGATGGGAGCATCCAACATGCAGAAAACGACTTCAATGCTCGTAGGCATAGTGCACAGAATAGCATAACAAAGCGCGTGGATTAATTTGGTACGTTTTAGAGAATTTGTTCACGTAACCATTTTGATATTTTAATTAATTTTATTATTATTAGAATAACAGATGCCTATTGATACGTTAAATATCTTTCCAATATCTACTTAATCAATTTAACTTTAGAACTGTAATAATTGACATGAAGCATAAAGGATTTATAGAGCTGATTTGACATATTATTTTCGTCAGTAATCGCATCTTGTTCGTGAGCTAGTCTGTAGGTATTTATATTTGATATTGGGTAGGTATTTACTTCAGCATCCCTTATGCAAAAAGTCACCGACCGCCACTGGTAGGTAGGTATTAAATTAAACCTCCTACTGAAAAGATTATTTTTTATTTGGTCATTTCTTCAGCACATCCATTGGTTCCAATTTATATTGTGTACAGAAAACTGGGAGGTAGGTTCCATCCATACTTACTCTATCAAAGAACCCCTACACACAAGCAACTTTAGTTGCGGCGACAGTTGGTAACTATTTAAAAATCTGTACAATTCAAGTCCCCCTGTGTGTCGCGTCGTGTTGCGGCGACAGTTGGTAACTATATAAAAATCTATACAATTTAAGTCGCTTTAAAACAAGCTTATGTGTCTGAGAGGTTAAACATTATAAATCTTCCTGAAGTTTAATGACCCTTGGAGTAATGGTGTAATGAGGGTTCCCCTCACCAAAATATTTTATTTCTCCGTCGTCATGTAATGAATGTGTTCTGAGAGTGTACGTTCTGTGCACTTCTAAGAATTGGTACATCAATATTTTTTAGTAATGGTATCACTAGGATAGGACTAATCTTGCCAAGGCTCCTGCGAGATAGCAACTTGAAAGATGTAAATCTCTCATATTGAACATAAAAAACAACTGATACACTGGCCCTATACCTTCTTTAGGATTTAATTGCAACTAACAGTACAGCACCTAGGGGACTTGTCAAGCCTTGCAGCTGTGAAGGATTCCCTCATTGAGCCACTAACCACGTATCTTTTTACATCCTAATCTTAATAATCCTCCAGGCTAATTTGTTCAGTTTTCGGAACATCTCGTGTAGTGTCTCCCTTACTATTTTGGTTAGAAATGTGATCTAAACGGTGTTAGAAAAAGAAAGCATCACGCTTTATATTCAATTCTAAAAGTTAACCTCAAAATAATTCAAATGTGTATCTTTATGAAACCAAAGTTTCCAAAGCAATTTAAAAAAAAAATCATAAAACTTTAGGAATTTTTTATTAATTATTTTTACATGAAATGACACAAAGTGAGTTGATGAAAAAGCTTATAATATATTTGCCTAATTAAAAATGTGCATGTTTTTATTCTTTTTCATTATCAGTAATTTTAGTTAGAAAAACGTAAGGTTAGTCATTTTTAAAACTTTTTAATATTTTTATTTATTTCTTTTTATTGAGGAAATAAACCATACAGTAAAATAATTTTATAACAATAAAATTTCATATGTTGTAGACCAACTAAGTTCCATTATAAATACACTTTCAAATTTTATATTTCGAATTATAAAATTTGAAAGTGTATTTCATCACCTTTCGACGGCCGGCGTAGTGCAGCGGTAAGGCGCTTGACTCGCATTCCGAAGGTCGCGGGATCGAATCTCGGCGTGGCAAATAAATTTTATTTAATTAATTTGTGTATTTCACAATTTATTAATTTAAAATAATATATTGTATAATTGCGGCACGTTCCAGAGTAGAATATACTCTCAGTATCGCCCTGGTGTAAGACCACCATTCAGAATTGAAACGTTGCTTGAAATGGCTTCTGCCGTGTTTGGTGACCAGATCTGAATGCCAGGTACTTCCCCACCTTCCTCTTCCCTATCTCCTTCCCCTCATCACTGCCTTCAGCCTTACAACATACCCCGATTGGGGATGCCATAAGTCCCACTGGCTCCAGACGGGAGCAGTTGGGACTCTTGTGCGGTATTCGTGTAAAAAAAAAAAAGTTTTTAGTTTTCAGATGCATTCAGAAATATTCCATTTATTTGGATTTTATTGCAAAGCGGAAATTCAAACAAAAATGAACTTCTGACAAAATAGGCCAGAGGCCTGAGGCCTGAGGGGTTGAAATTATTTTTTGAAGTTTTTGATTCATTGCATTATTAATTTTTATATGCAGTGGTTTAAAAGATAATATAGTCTGTCAAAAAAGAGTAGAAAATATATGAGGGCGCCACTGTTGATCAAATGGCAATACTAAACACATAACCCATGGTGTTAAAGTAAAGCAGTGTAACCTACATTTTTATAAAAAATTAAAAGGGCATAATAATGGAAAAATATTTTTTCATTGCAGTATAGATACCCGCCGATCTCAAAATTAGAATTGCGTATAGGTATATTATTATTATACCTTTGCAATTGAATAACTATAATGTAATAAAATATAAAGCACAGTTTAGAAATTGCTCACATTTATTTAATACTAGATAAAGTACCTAGCGTTGCCTGGGCTTTAGATCATGTCTCTAATTTTAGATCTGAATATATTAACTCATTCAGATCTATGGCACGACCAAGTGAATCAGATACTTGAGTCGGGCCATGTCAAGAGTCAGAATAATAGAAGAGAATGTATGAGACATTGTATGAATGTAAACGAGGCAAGGAATGTGTGCCAAGACCGGGATGTTTGGCGGTCCGTCCTCTCTGCCTACCCCTGCGGGAAACGGCGTGATGGTTAGTTAGTTAGTTAGTTCAGATCTAAAAGTAGTGTTACTAAACTCACCATTAGTGATTCTTCCTTTCTATCTATCGTTAAATTCAAATTTATGTTAAATTAAATTAAAGCAAATCGCTTTATAAATCACCTTTTAATCAATTTTATGTCATGAAGAAAAATGTTTTTTAAAATGTGGTTTACTGTGTTTTGCACATTCAGTGTCATTGCACTTCAAAAAAATATTTGACAGTTAAATTGGTGTTGCCAGTCTACAAATTTAGTAGTTCAAGTTTTTATATTTTCTACTCTATTTTGACAGACTATATTTTGAATTTAATTTACCGTTTTACCGTGATATTCCAAAAATCATTTAAAAAAACAGCAAGATCTGCACTAGAATCTTTTTCATTTGATATTACTAGTGACATCTTCAGAACTTTATCGAAAACATTTTATTTGTTTACTAAAATATTGTATTTAGTCTGAGTCTTATGATTTGATATTGGCACAGAAAACATCACTTACCCTCTTCTACAGAACATGAAGCGACCAGGAGACAATCTATGTATATATAAATTGTCAATAACCCATCAATCAAAATTCTCATTATTTGCCACCAAAGTCACAATCGCCTCTTTTAAATGATTTATTGGTCACGTTAATGAGCATCATTGACGTAAACATTGAAAATTTATATTGACCATCTCCGCTGCACTTTGAAAGGTATTACTGGTGTGATAGGTGATGGGTGGGTGGCGGTGTGTTTTTACGATAAAAAGGTATATAAAAAATATTATTTTATTGTAAATTTATCAAGAAGTACGAATGTATGTACAAGGGATTTATTTTTGCCCTAAGTTCCAAAAGGATTTGTGTGCACTTAGAGAAAAAAATTATTCATGATTATTAACATTAAAAACATTTATAAAGTAAACAGACCAAAATGAGACTAATCTTAACTTAAAACTAAGATCACTTAGCAAACGTATTACTTTTTCACAAGTATAATCCATGTTGCTGAAAAAGCATTTAAGTGGGTATATTTTTAAAAACTTTTCTCTGCAATGGTAACATCAGCTTGTATACGTAACACTTATTTAATATTCAAACTTATTTACTGGAATGAGCATTTAATGCTCCCTCAACACATATAATATTAACTAGGCGATATTTGTACTTTTAAAGCCTTAGGTTTTTCCTGATCACAAATTAATGCTACAGCATTCACTATTGTATCTAATCATATATGGTGAAACCCTCTTAAGAAGTTTTCCAAGGGAACGGAAAAAAACTATTTAGGCAGGAAAACCTTAACATGTTATTTGCCGGAGACGCGCGGATATGCGCGTATTGTGCGCATGCGCGGGATTTTTTTTTTTTAAATTCGAATAAATTATGTTTGTCTGCGATTTTGACCATTCTATGTACAGAATTTGTATGAAGGACAAGGTCAGAATCGCTTGCGCCAACATTTCCCCATAAGACAGGTAAAAATTTCATTCACCTTGCAACCCCAGAATATTTTTAAACGATTTTATCTGTGGCATCAAAATGTCAAATTTGCTGCGAATTTTATCTGTCAAAGTCGATGGGTGTTCCTCGACTAAAACATCGTAAAACCTATTAATTTACGTAATTAACGCAAGTAATGTTGTTTTGCTACATAGTTTATTATTCTAGGAATGTGTTTCGGTCAATAAAATATACGATAGCTCAAAATGAATCCACAAAACATTCAATTCAAAATTCAAAATGGTGTTTTGTTAGGAAATTTCCGTATTTTTCGTGGATTTTGATGGCCTTTGACCGGTTAAGCGGAATAAATTGGGCTATTCAGTTTTTAAGGAACAGAAAAAATCATGCTTCAAATTGGGTTTTCCGCACTCGAACCCTAGCAAAAATTTTACCATCGTAACAGAAAGGAGCTTTGCAAACTTCTTAAGCAGGAAAACTTCTTAACGAGGGAACTTCTTAAGAGGGTATCACTGTATTATTGCATTTCTAACCATTACAATCATTCATTCTATTAAATGCACCCCGTTTCTTAATTAGGCACTTCTGGACAATAACCATTATTGATCTAAATAATCACTCAGTGAAACAATATTGCACACAACATTTGTGTGAACAACGTGCTTTAAAAATTGTAACAATTATTTCACCATAATATAACTGGCCATTGATATTGGTTGTAAAAGGAGTTAACAGCCCCATTAATTTGGTTAATAACAATCCATGCTGTTAACATCTGAGGTCTTGTACACAGCGAGGATGTCTTCAATTAATGAGTGGATATTTGTAGATATTCCGGACCTCCAAGCTTTCTTATCCTCAATTACTTTCCTAAAATCGGTGCCCTTGATAGTCTTCATGAAGAGTTCAGGTTCCACAAACATATTACCGATATCTTTGACTCCATTTGTCTTTGCAAAGTCATAAATATTATTCTTTTCCTGTTGGTTCACCTTCAACTGGTTGTTGTACACATTGGCTAGGAGATTCACGTCATTTGCACAGACGATAGATTCAATAATAGTGTCTGAAGTGGTTTCATTGTTCACGGAGATACATATTTCTGCACCGGCTGCATCATTCCTCACGTCGGCTTTATTTCTATATTTACTGATTTTTGCGATTTCATCGTCGTTCTTTTCAAACCTCTCATCCAAAACCGGTCTTTGGATTGTGACGGCATTGTCCATAACGGAGCCGATGTCCGTGCAGTTGTACTTCTCTAAGAGCTTCATCATGTCGCTGATGATATCGAAAGCCTTCTCCATGACTTCTATTTCTGATTCATCATTCATGCAGCACAGCAACGCCCCGAGGCCTCCTCTGAGGGCGAGTTCGTTTAAAATCTTCTTTAATCGTTTCTTAATTTCCATCTCGTTGAGTTGAACTATTTTCTTACTCTCTTTGGAAAAGGTAACGGATGGAAAGACCCCATCAATCATCCCCTGGTGGCACATCTGACTGGCAATCACTTTCTTCCAGAACTCAAGGGCCATGAGCTGGACTTCCCAGTGGAGATCCTTGACTGCGGAGTGGAACATAGTGACGAAGACATCGTCCAGCATGTTGGCCGCAAACATTCTGCCCTCGTACATGTTGGTTACAACTTTGGCGGCTTCTATTCGCACCAGACCCTCAGATTCCTCGTACAGAATTTTCATCATTTTGGCCTGAAAACAATTAAAAATGATGAGACTGTTGAAAGGCAGTCGTGATTGGGTGAACCATGTTCAGGCATTTTGAAGACTGACATGGATGGAGAAAATTTTGATGGCAGACCTGAAACCCTGAACCATTCAGGAAGAGAAAAATGATAGCATTAACCAATAATGTTTATAGAATCTTTTATGGGTTACTGCAGCACTTTGACTGTATTTGCCGAAGGTAGGCCCCAGGGTTTGCAAATCCCACAATCTTTTTTTAAATTGTGCAGGATTGCATGTTAGAATTCAGAAATCCTCGAGATCTATCAGGATTTTAGTAAGGGATGTTAACCAGTCAGGTCTATTTGTTTGGTTTATGGAACAAATCATATAGGTCTCTTAGAAATCATTGTCTCCCTCACTGTCGTGGTTGGAAATATGATCAAAACTAAAATATGAGAAAAACACCTCGCTTTATATTAAAATCTAAAAGTTAACTGCTAAATAATTAAAATGTACACTTTTATGAATCCAAAGTTGTAGAATGAAGTTTGAAAACAAAAATTAAACTTTGGGAATTTTTTATTCATTATTTTTACATAAAACTACAAAAAACTGAGTTGACGATAACTTTTACAATACATTTGCCTATTTAAATTTGTACTTGTTTTTATTTTTTTTTCTTTATCAGTAATTTAAGTTAGAAAAAACGTAAGGTGACCCATTTTTAAAACCTTTTTATGTTTGCATGCAAAAATTTTATATTTAAAATATTATATGTTTATTTTGAATTATAAAATTTGAAAGCGTATTTCGTCACCTTTTCAAAACAGTTTTTAGTTTTCGGATACATTTAGAAAGATCCCATGAAATTTTATTGCAAAATGGAAATATTTGGACCCTAAATATTGTCAACTTGAGGGGTTAAATTGAAATAATACCAACATTTCATACACATTTTTTAAAATTATTTGGTTTCAATTATCTTTTATACTAGTATTATTATAAAAAGACATTGAAAAGGTAACACAGTAAGTTATATAGGAGGACTTTTCATATCAATCATCATTGGTACCAGTAATATTATAGAAGATATTGAAGGGGTAACTTCGTAGGTAAGAACTGACTTCTGGGCATGTGCAAATCAAAACCGCATGTTTGAGGTGTTAATTCATCATTTTTTTAATTAAAAAAAAGATTATAGAAAAAAATATCAGCAGAACGAAAAAAAAAAAAAAAAAAACAAGCAAAAAGGTGATGGAAGGTGGGTTGGAATTTTCATATAAACATTTTTAATGTCTTAAAAAACAGTAACGCAATCGAATATTTTTTCTAGGATTATCTAAATTTTAGAGTATGTGATGAAAAAAACAAGTTAGTAATAGCATAAAACTCTCATTTGTGTATGTGTGTTTCCCGGATCCGCTGCGAGAGTGTTAACTATGTTTAGACGTAACTTACAGGCAGGTCCAGATACTTGAGGTGGTGCTCCCATACCACCTTGATTTGCACCATGGCGGAGATGCACTGCAGGGCCGTGGCACGCACATACGGCTCCGAGTCCTCGATGGCCAGGGTCATCACCAGCTCTGGCAGCTCATTCTCTGTTATTTGCTGTTGAAACGGGGGAAATTCTGAAAATATATAATACATTTTGTAATTATAACTAACTAACTAACCATAATTAACTAATGTTTCTCCAGGCAGAGGATGGAACGCCACACATTCCTCGCTTTGTTTGCATTCATGCATTGTGTCAAACATATTATTCTGACTCTTAACTTGAATCGGTTCAAGTATTTGATTCATTTTTCGAAGAAAACTTCTTCTAAAAGGTTGTTACTTTGTGATGTCATTATTTATTTATTAAAAATATAACTTGGTTTACATCACTTTATTTTTTATATTTTATACTATCAACATGTTTCGTGAACCATGTTCACTTCTTCAGGAATAAAAGTATACTAAAGTTAAAAAATTAATTATAGATTACATATGGAGAGAAGAAATTGAAGGAGGGGGAAGGGTTGACAATGGTGGGAGTTTCGAAGAATTGGGGATTACCAAGCTATTAGAAGTAAAAGGCCGGTTAAGTGGAAAGATATTTAAAACAGGGTTAACAAAATTTTTTTGCTTATTAATTATGTCAGCTTTGGAATTTACATTTTTTCTTATTTCTAAAATTTCTAAATTATTGATTTGCGATGTTTTATATCTTGTATGTAATATTTGAAGCTATGATCATATTTTAATAAATGGTCTGCGAACTCAGAATCGCTATTGCCATTTAGTGCTCTGAGGTGCTCTTTAACCCTAATCTCAAAGTTTCTATAAATTCTACCTATATAAAACGAACTACAATCATTACAATTGAGTTTGTAAACCCCTGATTTTTTTGTTTTAATTTCGCTATCTTTATTGTTGAGTATATATTTCTTCAATTTGTTATTTGTGTAAAACGCTGGTTGAATAGTACCGGGAATATTTTTACTAGTAATTTTTGTCGTATCGTTGTCGACAAATAAAATTCTACGCCAATGTTTATTGTTATCTTTAGAAATAGGGTAAATATATAATTTGAAAAAATTCTATAAAGAATTTGGAAATCCCTAACCATGCTATGTTGGTTTCTTTCGATATAGTTAATTTATTTCCAAGTATTCCAATAGAAGAGAGTAAAACCATTATTAATAATTTGTTAAATTCTTCAACTTTGCCGAAAGACCTAATTCATGATTTTACTTTATTATTTGATGTTATTTAGAAATTTTAGAAATAAGAAAAAAATGTAAATTCCAAAGCTGACATAATTAATAAGCAAAAAAAATTTGTTAACCCTGTTTTAAATATCTTCCCACTTAACCGGCCTTTTACTTCTAATAGCTTGGTAATCCCCAATTCTTCGAAACTCCCACCATTGTCAACCCTTCCCCCTCCTTCAATTTCTTCTCTCCATATGTAATCTATAATTAATTTTTTAACTTTAGTATTCTTTTATTCCTGAAGAAGTGAACATGGTTCACGAAACATGTTGATAGTATAAAATATAAAAAATAAAGTGATGTAAACTAAGTTATTTTCTTTTAATAAATATTTGATTCAGTTGGTCTTGCTACGTCTTCTTCAGGCAACCCCGACTTCTTCTACCATTCTTTTTCTTGTCATATATTCTCCTTACACACTCCTTCGTTCGTTCATCTGCTCCACATGTTTAAACCATCCATAGACGTCTGTATTTTTCAGTTAATATGTTTTATCACCAGATGGCAACAACTGCAGACTGAAAATCATGTCGGAAGATAGTCATCCTTTGTTATATTTCATTAGCCTGTTAACAAAATAGAATGTTACATACTCAATTCTGCAATGTCCGCCACAACACAGAGCAGCTCCATAGCCGAGTCTCTAATCCCCCAATTGACATCGTGAAGCTTGGTGTAAATATTCTTGCCGATTTCCTCAATTATACTGCCCTGGGCCGAGTTGACCAGCAAAGCCAGGTTTGGCGACAGGAACTTCTTTATTGTCAACTGAGCCAATTTAAAGGCCAGAATGCTAAGCTGAAACACAATACAATAATTATGAATACATTTAATGTACTTGTATAAGTTGTTATGTAGGTATGTGTTGGGTATAATGACAGTTATTAGATTTCTTCATTTCAAGGACAATACTTCATGAGAATTAAGTCCAGTTGATAATAATTCTTACTGCCTTACTAATACCAAAACGCCTTAACAATCGTTAAACGGCATATCTGTCGCTTGCGCGGTGAACTGCATTTTTACACCTTTACTAATAAAATTATCAAATTATTATATTGGTTGCATTGTTTTTGCTCATCTTTTTTCAATAAATTCGCGGTTATTTTCTTTTGGGACGTGGGAAATTTCATGCGCAGTTATTTAATGTTTTTAAACATGATTTCTGTTTAACTGATCGATTCACTATTATATTATCATAATTGAATATAATTTCTATTATTTGCGACATTTTTGTCAATTTCTGTGCTGTCATAATGTCTCTGTTGTTACTTTAATTTTGTTAACATAAAAATATAGGTTATTTCGAATAAATTATCTTTTATACGCTTAAGTTTAATAAAACGTCCATAAAAGTAAGATTATTTAATAAAATAAAAGGCTTGTGCGTGTGTTAATAAATACCAAATTCGAGTTATCAACGTTTACACTGTTCGAAAATGAATTCAAAGTGGCAGAATTTTTCAATTACTCTCTTGGAACAATTGTTATATCTTTTTATAATTTTTAATTGTATGAATGAGATAAAAAGTAATGTGACAGTTTTCTTCCAAATTCATTAAATAAGGGGACTGGGTTTTTTTAATTTTGAATTTTTCAAAATTTTTTGACCATTTAATAGAATATGTTCACGGTAAGCTGTTTTTTCAACTTGTTTCATGTTTGAAACATAAAATACTCCAATTTTTAAATATAAAATAATATTTCAGCTACAAAAATCTAAAAGGTAATTTTATCTAGTTTCTAAAATGGTACTTGTTTTGACGACATCTTCAAAAACAAGAAATATACAAGACATTAAAAATACGTTGGAAAAATTGCAAAATTCGTTCAGAAATTATTAACAAAACAGTCATGAGATAAACTACCCTATCAGGCTATGTAAGCGATTTATATTTCTTTCCATAAACAATTTTTTAATTAGTAATGTTTTCAAATCCACGCCCGTTTATCAATTAAATAAAATTTTCACGGGGTTTTTCAGTAAGGCTCTTAATGTCTATTTATATAAAGAAGCCCGTGGCGAATGGCGTTGATTTGAATTTTATTCAAATCTACAGTTTTCCTAAATTGATGAAATTTGGCATTTTCAAAACAAGAGGAAAGTCACTGTCTATGTGAGATTTCAAAAAAGCATACCCCAACTCCTTTTCCCACCATACAGATAGAATTTAGATACGTCTTGATGAAATTTTGCACACTTTGTCATTCAAAATAAGAAGAAATTACTGCCTACATTTGATTTTAAAATACTTTTACGTAAAGCCCGGTCAACTCTGGGGACTTTGCTGTCATATATATAATTACATTTCACCTGTAATATTTACGAGGAAAAAAACAGGGTAAATATCGGTTCGGACTGGCCATGCTTATTACGAATAATTTTTAGAAAAAAACTTTAGATCGCCTTAATTACTATAAAAGGAAACTTTTTGGCTTTGGGGTGGCGGAAAATAATGCATTTTAATTTTCAATTGCATAAAACCAAAATTCACTTCGCGAACCAACCCAGCAAAAATCCGCGGCCGTAACTGTCACTGTTATGTTGGTATCCTTGATAAATTAACAAGAGCTAATACGACTGTAGCCGACTTCGTGGGATAAGGCGCGTAATTATGAAATTTGTCTAGCGGGCTTGTTTGTGTAACATGGTTTGTGATACAAAAGAATGTGCCCCTTTATAACGCCTACTCGCGTCAAGGCAAGAAAAACATCCCAGTTTTCAAGTAGTTTAGCGGCTACGCTAGGTTTGTGTAACATGGTTTGTGATTCGCGGTATTTCATGTAGGTATCTCACAAAGTCAGCTACAGTCCATAACAGTGACAGCTACGGCCGCGGATTTTCGCTGCGTCGGTTCGCGAAGTGAATTTTGGTTTTATGCAATTGAAAATTAAAATGCATTATTTTCCGCCGCCCCAAAGCCAAAAAGTTTCCTTTTATAGTAATTAAGGCGAATCTAAAGTTTTTTTCTAAAAATTATTCGTAATAAGCGTGGCCAGTCCGAACCGATAATTACCAAAAACAGTTAGTGAATGTTTTAGTGAATGTGACCCTATTTATGGGTTATGTTGTGCAACAGAAAGAAATTGCCAAGGGTAAGAAGAAGAGTCTACGTCACATCTAGTCACTAATTCGATTCTGAATGGTGCTCTCTCACTAGGGCAATATTTTAGTATCTTCCACTCTGGAAAAAAGTCTTAATTAAGAAATAAAATCTTTGAATTTTGAGGATGTGGTTTGATTTCACACATACAATTTGTAAATTAAAATCAACTGACCTTGGGATCCATGTTGCTGGTTTTGATAATCCTTGTACAGAAGTTATGCACACACAGAACTTCCACCGACTCCTGCCAATGGATTCCAAAGTCGTCTATGTAAATATAAATAGCATCCAACAAGGTGTAGATCAGATTAACAGTCTCCTTATTGTTGACTCCGACCACCACGTAATTAGAGGCATCTTCGCTCTTCTCCTCGTATGAGGGAACATAGTCTTGCAGACTGTAGAAGAAAGACTGGAATAGCAGGACGGCTTGAGACTTATCCAGATACTTCCGGAAGATGAGTGCGTATTGTACTGCCTTGACCAGCACAGTGGGGTCGTTCTTCTCCTTGATCAAGTCCCGGAAAGAATACAGAAGACGGGTTGTGTGCTCGCATACTATAGATACCACCTTGTCAATGTATGTGTGGACAAACTCTGTCTGGCAGTGACGGAGAGAAACCAACATGGGAATGAGACACATCACTATTATCTGATTAGTAAACTCCAGCACTTTGCCTTCCTTCTCTACCACCAGAACCAAATGGTTGTGGTCGCGTACTTTGGACACAAAGATAAAAGCGAAGCTACTTGTATCCAATACACATTCTACATTTCTCTTCGAAAGCAGTGTCGTCATAGAGTTGCATTGTATCATACCGAATTCCAGCAAAGTTTTGGGACTTATTTCCGTTTCGTGTTCATTATTCACAAACACCTTGGAGAGTTGGTAGAGATACAACAGCTTGGCTATAGATCCGAGCAATGCGGTGTTCCTACATAACTGAATGAGATTGCTGAGATGCCAGTCCAGATTGAAGTTATTGGCCATTGTTCTGATGATGATGTTTGACCTTCCGAAGTGTTCCACGTTGTATAGTATTTCTGTTAGAATATTAAGGGAGGGAAATAAGGCATTGTGCATGGAGGTGTTCTCATCATCGTCGATAAGGGTACTAGACTTCCATTTGTTATCGAGAATGGGAGTCGCTATGGCCTTGAGGATCTTTTGGCAGGCCACTTCATTGGACTGATCACTAAGTCGCCAGAGCAAAGTTGAGAAGAAAGTGCATCCTCTCCTGGAAAAGTATATAGTCTGATTTCTCTGACAGAGCTCGATGCAGTCCAGCCATTTCTCATTCTCGTAAAGCCATTGAATTCCAGGGTCATGCTCTGTCATGGCCGTCAATACATCTAACAGAGCCAATTTGATGGAAGGGTTCACTTCGGTGAGGAGATTGAAAGAATCAAATGTATTCTTGTAAACATTGTTCTGCAAGAGCTTGGGGAATAGAGCGCTACTTTCAGTGGCTTTGGCGGTAAGACGAAGAATAAAAGATTTCACTATTTTGTTTGCATCTTTCAGTTTGCCATCCCATTCTGATGAATAGGAAATTATCCACTCTGTTACAGACGGAAGATTTATTAAAAAATCACTGCTCCCTAAAAGAGAAGCACAAATGTTTATTATTAATATATCTTAAAATGTATACGGTGATAGAAAAAAAATGGCATAAAATTCCGGAAATATTTAACGGATTATCTGAAAATATTAAAAATGAGACATCTTATTCAAAAATCAAAACAAAAGTTAAATCATTCTACCTCCATAGAACATGCAGGCAAATAATATTGTATACAAATACCTAGATCGAATATTGATCAAATACCTAGAATAATATTGTGTACAAGTATAGTTTGGCAAGAAAGTGTAGAAATTAATTCAATTGGAACTAAACGTGTTCATTACTATGGCAACACCGAATCATATGACGTTTCCTATGGCTGTCATATTATGTGTTATCATATTGTGTGTATCAACGTGTTACGGTTGATTTATTGTCTTAAATCTGAGTAGAATATCGCTGATTTGATAATATTTTTATTCATTGTTTGCCTGAATTTAATTAAAATGAATAAATTATTACACAGTGATACAAGAGGGGTTATATTCTGCGTTTTTCAACGCTGCCTAGCCGAGTGTCACGCGAAGAAGCTTCTTTTAAATTTAGAAGATGTTTGCAAACGAACTGCTGAAATGACTGGTACGTAGTATAGTTTGTTTAATAAATTTCATTAGTATTACAAGATTTATGCCAATTTTCGAGCGATAATAACCATTACAATCTGATTTGAGGTTATGGTAAAAAAATCTGATTTTGACACTTCATTTTGACAGATAATATGCGGCCACAAGAAAAAGGGAATAACTCAATAAAAAAAATAATATTAAACTCGTAGAAAAGTTACCTTTTTCTCGTTTTCTCTTTCTTTCTTTCCAAGTGAATATTATCTAGTGTGTGTTTTTAAAACTCCCTTATATAATAATAATTTTAATGATTTTTCACACACAGGTAAATCTGAATCAACGGTAAGACGAATTGTCAAGGAAGGGGAAAAGGCAGATGGAAAATTTGAAACACCGGGAAAACGGAAAATGGGCATTATGTAATAGCATAAGTGCTGATGATTGGAAAAATTGTTGCAAACACGTGATGAAAATTGATGCAGAATATTATGCATGAGGCAGTAATATATATGATGATATCGATGAACTGCGTTTAGATGAAGATGAAGATACGGAAGAAGAAGAATCACACGAGGACGAAGACAATAATTACATGTCGGGTGTTGAATTAATAGACTTAAATTTTTAAGTACCTACGTTTTTATATCGGAATAAAAGCCCACTTAAAACTTGTTTTGTTTTATTTTGCTTCTATTAAATTACAGTTTTTTGTACAAATTTTTTGAAAATACAAATACGCTATGAAATATGCATTTTGCCAGAAGTGTTTTTTTAAAACATACGTTCTTTGTCTTATGAGCCATCTTGGTGTTGCCATTTAAAACTAGAAAACGATCGCAGCGCCATCATTTATTTTCTACACTTTCTTGCCAAACTGTACGTAGAATTTACTATCGTACATTATGTTCATAAACATTATAATAATTAGTACTTTATAATAATTAGTATTTCAATTTTAAGTATTATACTTTTAAGTAATTACTATGTAAAATTTAAAAGTATAAAAGTACAATCTCACTAATCCGGCACTTCAATAGACCGATACGTCCAACAATCAGGCACCCTCCGCCCGTGCCTCCCTCGCCCCTCTTTGTCATCTAGCAGTCTAACCTCTAAACTTATCTCATGTACACGTGCATATGTATTTACCTGTTGTTTTGAAGTGTTGTGAATAGTGTGTATATTCTCTTTATGAAATGCTTTGTTTTATTTATTATGATTTTTTCTCTATAATCCAGTAATCCGAACATTCCAATAATCCGGCTCCCTCTGGTTTTTAATAGCGCCGGATTAGTGAAATTTCACTGTAGTATTAATTAAATAGGAAAAATGAGAGATTTCTTACAATCAAACTGATTGATCAGTTTTGTAATATTTGTAAGATAAAATATTGTAAAATTAAAAACTGAATAAATATATTTAAAAACAAAAAAAAAGATGTATAAAGTTTGGATTAAAAAGGTGAAATGGTAAATTGTAAAATAATGTTAATGTTAAGATTTCAGGTATGCAGGTACCGAAATATTAATTATTATTGACCTGGTCACCCTATGGCAACATTTTTGATTTGTTAGCAATTGCCAGGTCGATTTTGGGATTGCCACCAATGGTTTCTTCTTCTCTCTTTAACATCCTTCTGGGCGGGTGGTTTTGGTGAAACGTCAGCTGCCAAGTTTTTCCTTTTATGTGAGGTTTAAACCATGGGAGAAGAGGTTGCAATTTTGGGGCTCATACGACATGAGCTGCCCTAAGGGTCTTATTTTGCTAAATAAAGACCAGATGTACAAGTGCTTTGGGAGTTATTAACAAGTTCTTCGAAACACACACTCATTGGAATCCGGCGAGACCAGTGCCAGATTGCTCTGTCATGAGAGTGGGAAAGTACGAACCTGAACAGTAAACTTTCAGGATGACTTAACCCTTTCCACTCCAAGCCTTTTTGTTTTTATTCCACCAGCTCCACACCAAAATTGCGTTTAAGTTTTAGTTTTTTTGTAAATAAAATTGTTATTTGTTTATCCATAAAAATAATTGAAAAAATTTAGGAGGCGAAGGATTCTAGAATATTCTGTCTTTTATTTTATTTTATTATTTTTTTTTTATTATTATTACAGTACAGTTTAGTTACCCTATCAGCATTTAGGCAAGTGACTCTTATTCAATAATGTTTTTAAGGCATAAAGAAGAACAAATAATTAATTCATTAATTTTGGTAAATATTCGGAACAAACGTAAACGGTTATGTAACAGGATTGTGTATGTTATCTTTACTTTAAAAAACAGCCTACGTTTTTGAAAGGTTTGTCTGGCAAAGCAGGGTTTGTGTAGCGGGCTTGTGTATATTATCTTAATTTTAAAAGTTTTATCAAAAAAAAGTGCATATTAACCGTTGACTTTTGTTCCGAACTGCAAACAGAGTGATTTGACAGTGTGAAAGCAAATTTTCAATTTACGTAAATAAAATTAAAAATGTAACATTTTCAACTTCCCCGAATGCAAATAGTTGTCTTTTATGGTAATTAAGAAGAATCTAAAAGTTTTATCAAAAAAAGTGCGTATTAACCGTTGACGTTTGTTCCGAACAATTACCTTAATTTTAATTGTGATTCAAAATTTAAATACCCTCCTATTATGAAATTGTCCGCAAGAAGTATTACACCATGTCTTCTTCTTCTTCTTCTTTAAATGGCTTTTCACCCCAATGGAGTGTTCTAGCCAGTGTCAAGTAGAGAGTGTGCGAGTTTTTGTATTTGTGTATGTTAGTATTTATTTACAAGAGAATTACAAGTATATAACATAAATATATAATATACAATTCACTAAACACACTAAATACATATAAATAGTAATAAAAAAAATATATTATATATACACACACATATATACACACATATATACACACATACATACACACATATATATACATACATACATACATATACATGTATGAATAGTTCGGTAGGTAAATTTACAAGTTGATGCCATTAACTTTAATAAAATAAGAAATGATTTTATATACACGTTTGTCAATAGAGGATAACAAAAATGCCATGTCGTAGGGGGGCAATATACCTGTATTGATCAGATCAGGGATGAAATTTTTATAATTATTATTTATAGGGCAACTGAAAAATATATGGTTGAGGTCCTCCTCTTCAAGACGACACTCACACATGGCAGAATTCTTAACCTGAATTCTTGTCAGATGAACATTGTGGCAGCAATGTCCTATTCGCATACGGCAAATGGAAGAAGTTGAAAATTTGTTCAAAGAGAGCCCAGAAAACCACGGTTTTGAAGGAATCGTGGGCTGTAATTTGTAAAAATGATTACCCTTTGTTTTACTCGACTCATTCCAATGATTCTGCCATGTGGAGATCATGTTTTCTTTCAGTTTGATTAGAAGGTCGTTGGGGTTTAAGAAATTGTACAAAAACTCTCCGGAATCGATGGCATCTTTCGCCAATAAATCGGCCTTTTCATTACCAGGGATACCGCAGTGGCTAGGTATCCAAGCCAACGCGATCTCTCTGCCAGAGATAGCTAACTTATGTAAAAAAAGTGCGGATTCCAATACACAAATCATCTTCAGGGTAGTGGAAAGGGGAGGAGTTTAATTTTTGGAGTGCACTCAGGGAATCGGAGAGAATTAAAAATTTACCAATTTGAATACTTTCAATGTATTTTAAGGATTCTAAAATAGCTACGCATTCAGCTGTGAAAATTGAGGCTTCTTTATGAAGTTTTATTTTTTTACTGATTTGGTCTCTTGGGCAGTGGAATGCCGCTCCCACATGGCTAGATAAGGGAGATTTAGAACCATCTGTATAAATAGTTTTCCAGCCGCTCCATTTCGAGTTTAAAATGTGGATAAATTTACTTGGAGCTTCGTGGTTGCCAGGAAAGCCAAGTGAAAAAATAATATTAGGTTTGAGCGAATGAATTTGAAATGAATTTATATATAATGGAAGTCTGTCATGGGGATTTAAAATGGGTTTATATGCATTGTAAGTATGGAGGCTTTTGACGAGAAGTGGGATTGTTTTGTTCCTCCAATATGGAAGTGATCTAACTTGAGCAGAGAGAGCAGCAATTTTGTCCATCAGTGGGTGATTAGACAGTCTGAAACATTTAAATAAGAACTTGTCTGCCAAGAACTGTCTTCTGAAATGGAGAGGAGGGTCAACAGCCTCCACCTGCAAAGCGTTAATTGGGGAAGATCGCATGGCTCCGATAATTAATCTTAGGCTTTGAGATTGGATACGGTCTAACCTTGTAAGGTTTTTTTTAGAAGTGGGCTCAATGAGGAATGACGCGTAATCCAAATGGCTTCTAACATATGCATTATAAAACAATTTTTGCGAGCATGGATGGCTTCCCCACCAGACCCTTGACACGGCGCGCAGGGCGTTAAGGCCAGATTGACTTTTGTTAATAATAAGATTTACGTAAGAGTTCCACGTTAGCTTAGAGTCTAGTATGACACCCAGAAATTTTATCTGAACCTGGACGGGGAGAATTATGTTATCGATTCGGATTGAAATGCACGGGGCAACACGTTTCCTAGAGAAAACGATAACATTGCTTTTGGTTGGAGAAATTTCCAGGCCGTGATTTGTTAGAAAAATGCAAAGATTTTTCATGCTAAGGTTGATCATTTCCTCCAGAAAAGCAATAATTCGTCCTGATATATAGATAAAAAAATCATCTGCATACTGAAGAATTTTACATGATGGATGGATACTCTGATGCAGGTCAGAGGTGTAAATATTAAAAAGGATAGGACTAAGAACGGATCCCTGAGGCAAACCCTTGTTCACCGTTCTCAACAGGGAAGGGGAATTCAGAACCTGGATTTGAATTTTTCTGGTAAGAAGAAGGTTGATTATGAAACTAGCAAGCTTACGGGGGATGCCGATTTGTAATAATTTTCTCTGTAGAACGTTTAATAAAACATTGTCAAAAGCTCCGGAAATATCTACGCAAACACCGACAAGATTATTATTTAGGACCATCTGTATATCAGAAGTGAGAATTGAAATGCTTTCAGTTGTACTTTTTGTTTTTCGAAATCCAAACTGTGAGCTGGGAAGAATTTTCTCACTTTCAACATACCAGTCTAGTCGTCTTTTTATTAAATGTTCTGCAATTTTAACTAAAGAAGAAGAAAGAGCAATGGGTCTGTACGAAAGACCAGAACTGGGGTCCTTTTGGGGTTTCAGAATGGGGATAATTAATTGGGTTTTCCAGGAGGTTGGAATTTTACCTGTGTCAAACATCAGATTTAAAAGTGTAAGAAAATAATTATGTGTAGCAACATCACAGTTTTTAATGAGGCTATACGGAATACCATCTTCGCCGGGAGCTGAGTCTCTAAGGTCGTTTAAAACCTCTCTTAGTTCAAATAAATTGAAGTGTGAGTCTATCCACCCCCGAGTACGAAACGAGTATGTGAATTCCGTTTCATTCCAGTTACTCGCAGTCGGAGGAGCTAATTTATCGGCAAATTCCTTCACCCACTCTGAAGAGAGAGGATGAGCTACGGGTGGGACGTAAGAACCTCTGAATCGGCGGATTGAATTCCAAACAGCTGAGAGTGGGGTATCGGGAGATAAGGAAGAACAAAAGTTTTTCCATCCTTGCCTTTTTTTATTTTTGAGCAATCGCTTGGTCTTAGCTTCAATCTTTTTGAAGTTCAGGAAATTCTCAAGGGTCATGTTCAAAGAATATATTTTAGCACACCTCTTCCTGGAATTTATTGCGTCTGCACATTCATTATCCCACCACGGGGCTGGGGAAGGTTTTCCTTTATTGCCAGGTAATTTGATAGGAATGCACGTCTCTGCAGCCGCGATGATTGATGAAACTAGCAACTCGTAACATTCCGTGACATTATCTTTAGTCGGAGAGGGCAGACTAAGCATGGAGAGCTTTATGAGCTTTGAAAAATCAGTCCAGTTGGCCTTCGAGGTTACAAATCTCGGTTTACGATTACGAAACGTGAAAGCCTTGTTGGTATGGAGCATGTTGGAGGATTCAATGAGGATTGGGTAGTGATCACTCCCGTGCGGGTCTTCCAGAACTTTCCAGAACAAGGATCCGGCTATGTTAGAGTTGCAAATGGTAAGGTCGACCACGCTGGGTCGTTGACCTGGTACCTGAACTCGGGTAGGGGAACCGTCATTCATAATGCAAAGATCAAGATCGTCAAGAAGGTCAACAATGTTTCTTCCCAATCTGTCGCAAGACACAGAGCCCCATAATCCGTGGTGAGCATTAAAGTCTCCCAGAACAAGGAAAGGAGGTTCGATCTTAGAAAGCATTGCTTGAAGAATTGATTTAGATGGTTTATTAGAAGGGGATATATACAGGGAAAGGATTGTAGTGCCAAAAACCTTTGCGGCCGTCACCTGAAAAGGGCAACCGGCTGGCTTAACATCTACTGGGGAAAAGGGTAGGGATGTTTTAATGAGAAGAGCGGAGCCACCCTTCCCATCTTGGCGGTCGTCACGAAGACAGTGGAATCCTCGAACTCTGAAATGAGAGTCCGGTTCAAGCCACGTCTCAGAGACGGCAGCCACTGCAATGGAGAGTGAGTTTAATGTGTTTAAGATGTCTACTGATTTGTTTCGGAGACTATGGCAATTCCACTGAAGAATCCTCATCAGAGGGGCCATTTCTAGAGGTATTTATAATCTGTGCAATCTGTTTGGCAACGTGGGACGGTATTTGTATATTGTTTTTATTTAAAGTCTGAAGGATGTGTAAAAATGAGGTGATAAGTGTAGAATTAAGATTGTTAATGTTATGTGGGTCTGCGTTAACAGGTGACTTGAGTATTGTTCTATCAGAGTTGGGAGGGAGTTGTCCATTGGGGAACCATAACAAGGATTCGTGACTAGTGGCATTCTTTTTTGGGAAAACTCGGGGTTTACTGAACTTTAAAACTGTTTTCTTCGTTGGTGAAGAAGAAGATTGATGAGGGGAGGACATATTTTTGGATGCAGTTTCAGCATAAGAAATGACAGCCTTATTGAACATTTTGGATGCTTCCGCATACGAAATGTTCTTTACAGCCATTGTATGTTTGATGTTGCGCTGCCTTGACATTTCGGGGCAAATTTTGCTGGTCGACAAGTGGTTTCCTGAGCAGTTTAAGCACTTATAATTTTCCTCCGTTGTATTACAGCTATCGCCACTATGAGACGAAGTGCACTTATAGCACCGAGGTTCTGATCTGCAGAGGGTCTTCGTATGTCCAAACCTACAGCACTTGTAGCACTGCACAGTTGGAAACACGTAGAGATCCACTGGTAGGGAGACGTGGAACATGGTGACATTTTGAGGGAGATCTTTGGAGTCGAATGTGAGGACAACAGACTCAGAGGGTCTCCATTCTATGGCGTTTCCAGTGTTAAAACGATAATTTAGTCTGCGAGCTTTAATGACCTTTCCGTAACCCTGGGGAACCTTAATGTTCTCCAAGATGTCCTCTGTCGTCCAGTGTGGAGGAATCCCCTTAGTGACTCCAAGTTTAGTAACCTGGTAAGAAGGAATGAATACGTTATAGGAGTTTTCCTTGGCAACCGCAGATTTAACAAAATTATTGGCTTCAGCCGCTGTCTTAAACTCGACGGAAAGACGGTTACGACCAACCGACTTAACTCCATTCCAGACAGGATTGATTTTATTTTTGTGGAGAAAGTGACCAAAGTCAATGTCATACAATGTTGTTGGACCTCCTTCCTTTGAGATTTTAGTGACATGTGTAATGTATGGTGGCCTGTCTAAATTGTTGTAAATTCGTGAGGGTGTAGGGGCTGGTGTCAGTTTGGGGACAGGAGTAGTTGGACTAGCAGTGGGCGTTGTGATCGGCGAGTTGAGTGGCTGGATAGAAGGGGTCTGCTGATTGGGCGAAAGAATACCATTGTCTACAAAGCTTTTATTTTTATCACGGGCAGGAATTTTGTGGGGTACTTTTTCGGAATCTGTGCTGGAATTTCGCACAAGCTTTAAATTTTTCCTTTTTTTAGTCGTTACTGTGATGAAGTCTGAGGGTTCTGGAATATCAGTGGCAACCGTTTCCATTGAGCCCACCGAGGAGTCTGATAAAGAGCCATCGTTGATTTCGTCCGGGGGATCGGGAGGTTTAGCCCGTTCCATCTCTATATTAATATTTTTAAACCTACCTACAACAAATATTTAACAAAACTTACCGACAAACAGATAAAAACAACACAATATTTAAGGATTAACACAGATACAGTTACACAAACTAAATTACAAAATAATTTAAGCACTAAATGGGTTAAATTAACTAATATGTTTGATTTGGTTTGATTTATGTGGTGAAGAGACACTCAAAAAACGACCGTTCGTGACAGCTGTCATAGACAATCCATTACACCATGTCGAGTGTCACTCCACATTGGAGCTGGTGGAACAAAATCATAGTTGAGTGACACTCGACATTGGAATGGAAAGGTTTAATATAAATATTTTTTAGAGAAATCTATTAATTTACCTTAATTACTATAAAAGACAACTATTTGCATTCGGGGCGACGGAAAATCTGCATTTAAAATTTCAATTACATAAAATGAAAAATTGCTATTGTCGTATGGGATAAGAACCATTTGCAATAATGTATATCTGTATTCTATGGCATTTTGAATTGATATTTTGACAGCAGTGTTTTTCCATTGCTCCAAATTAAAATAGTTGTCTTTTATAGTGATTAAGGTGTCCAAAAGGTTTTCTTTCCAAAAAAACATTCGTATTTAGTGTGTCCGGTCATCCCAAAAGTATACCCAAAATAAATATTGCTGATTAATTTTTTATTAAAAATGATTTTAATTGGCTGATCAAAAAATATTGGGCAATCTGGATAAAAAATAAATTAAGATACATCTTTTTGTTAGAATAGTAAAAAATGAACTTATTACTTACTAAAAGGAAAGATATAGTGCATAATTATGTATTTAGTTACTGTGGGAGAGGATACAAATATAGTAAAAATGGTTTGGTTACCTGCTAGTTTATCTGTTGATAAATGAGTCAGCAGAGTTTCAAAGCAAAAGTTGCTGCTAGGATTGTATCCAGGCTCGGATATCTTTGTAAAAACATCTTTCAGTTTGTCATTAAGAACAAAGTTCTCCATGTCGAGAGTACCCGAATTCCGAATCGGGCAATGTTTATTTTGCAACAATTTCCCGGGTTAGTTGGAGCCGCAAACTCAAGACATCGACAGTTTTCTGTTGCACGTATTTCAAAGATATTGGTATACTTGCAGAATTTCACCGATAAACAGGCCTAATGTTTGTTTAAATCCTGGTTTAATTTAAAAACATGACATGCTCGTGCGCCGTTCGAGGATATGTCAAAATATACCGAAAACACACACCACACAGTGTTGCCAACTCGATTTTTAAAGTAAAGCTAGATGACAGTGATGACACTGATGACACCCGAAAACGAACTAAATTTCAACACAAAAATAGCCAGTTCCTCAACACCATTATTTACTCAGTTCATTTATGACCACACTGTGGGTGGTTTGTATATTTATGACCACACTCAACATTCAAGACCAAGACGTCTGCCGTATTCATCTCTGCTGGCGAATTTACTGGGAATTTGTTGCACTAATTTTTCCACAAATTTAAGCCCCTTATGCATGGGCGTAGGCACGGTGGGTCGTTTGCCACACACTGGCTGGCCGATGCATGACCTTTGGGATTGTCGACCGGGTCACGTTTTCAAAATTTACAGCTCTTCATAGCATGGTTTTTCCTTCTTCCGTTCATATTATTTGTGTTCACAGAGCCCAAAGCATGAATATATATATTATAGAAGCTTCGGTACCTACTCTAGATTTTTTTATTTTTTCCCCATCCTAAATCAAAACCTGGCTACGCCCATGCCCTTGTATCACCGCCATGTTCCTCTGCTGGCAAAATTACTGGGGATTCAATATTGCACATGTTTAAGTGGTCTTCCGTGAATTCGATTGTAAATACCAAGGGTTTAGCTTCTGGCTAGTTTTTTGTTCAGATTATCTAGCTTCTTTTTTAAACAAAAGTTATCAACGAAAAATGGGAATAAGAGTTTCTTCTTAGGAATCGGTTATTTTTGTATTGAAATCGTGATTAAAAAAATTCTCTGGCCAGCAGTCAAACTGAAGCATTATTAGTACCCGGCATTGTACGGGATTTGAACAGAGTTTTTTAAAATTGATTGTGACCTTTCTCTTGTTTGGAAGGTGCAAAATTTCATCGACCTTGGAATAAATATTTGTAAAATATGTAATATGTGTAAAAATCCAATCAACACCGCCCTCGCACCACAGACATATTTATACAAATAGTTGATTCATGAATATAAATATCATAGTCCAAGGTCGATATGCAGTCTCTTCGCGGAATGACTGGTTTATCCTAGGTTTGACCAAAGCCTTCGGGCCAAAGACTTCAAGTCAGACCTGAGGATTGACTAGTCAAACCTAGGAGCGCCGGAGCTTCGCGGATTGACTATAACATAAATATAAATGTACCCCTGTGAAACTTCTATGCTGTGAGTAAAGCCTCGATGACACACGGCTAGTTTACAAACTACTCTCTGGGAAATTCACTATCTGCTAGTAAACTCGCCCAGTGTCATCGTGTCTAGCAGATTGTTGACAATATACGAAAAAAGTTGAAAGGTCATCAACTTTACTCGCCTACACGCTTGCTCGTGATTGGTTTATTTATGTTTCCAACATGGCTTCCGATAAACAGCTGATTTCGACCGTCAAACATCTGAAGAATTTGTTCACGCAGGCGTCTTTATTCTTGTTACTGGCGCTAGCAGCGGCCTCAGTTTCCTACGCTTCTGAGCGAGTGGACAGTTTTGTGTGTCATCATGACAATCTCACTCGCCGATTTACCCGCTTTTAAAACTTAGTAGATAGTAGCTTGTAACTCGCCGTGTGTCATCGAGGCTTAAGTGTAAGTACGGTATTGGATTATTTTAAGGTATTTTTTAATATTGAGGCTGGCAACTTTAACTTTGCGTTTAGCGGTTTTGAATAAAGAATTCAAAATGAATGTTTTGTAAAAATAAATTTACGTCAATTTGCTGCTGTAGTTATTGAGATAATGTTTTTCACAATATTTAAATAATGAGAACGTATGCAGGCAATTCCCCAGAAAGGTATTTTTCCCCGATAAAAGTGGCCAAAACAGGTATTATTTTATCATCGATAAATTAAGTTAAGACATTTGACAAGTGAATTTTACTAATTATTATTTAATTCTGTAGACATTCGGACATCTGAGGGCATTACTCATCGACAAACCTATCAGAGAACAAGGCTGACCACCCTTAATTCTGATAACCAAGAATCAGATTTTGTCAGAAAAGTTTCATCCAGTTTGACAGTACAAAATGAGTTTTTTTGTTCTGGCAGTCAAGATTTACTGCCTAATGATATCAGCTTTAATAGAAAAGTACATGGAGATGTAACGTGTGATGCTATGCCTCAGCATAGTCGATACTGCTGCTTATTTCACCGGTATCCTTTCCCGTGGTGGGTTTATTACATCAAACCTGTTGTGCAAGTATCTTTAGTAATTATGTGTGGATTTGGCATATTAACTGTTTATCAGCACCAAAAAAACAGTGCAAGGTCTCTTGATATACTCTCGGTAAACATACATGGAATCAAAATGGATATCGAAGCTTTTGCTGTAAGTAATACAATTTCTTTGTTGCAAAAGAAAGAGAAACAATCATATTTATATTATAATCTGACAATTTGAATTCCTCCTATTGTCATCACAATAAGCGGGAGGACTTACCTAATAGAGGATCGAATCCGTGATACCTGGGTGGGAACCTGACGCTTTGGACCGCTTAACAAAATAAGAGGTAATAAGAGAATAAGAATTTAATTGTTTTCTGTTTAACTCTTTCAGTATAATTTAAAACATACAAATGACGCTCAGCGTAAAAGTGACGAGCAAATACAAGACATTGCGATGATCCTAGCAAAGTTGACGCACTTTACACAAAATCAAACGTTGCAGTACAGAAGTGAAATGGAATTGGAAAATTCTGATTTGATTGCATTGTTAAGATCAGCAGAGAACATCAGAGATGTTGTGAAAAGAGAGATTGGAGAATATGATGCAGACAAAACAGCTAGAAGCGATTATGCTTTAGAATCAGCAGGTTTGCAAATGATTGATTTCTAAGATTTTCTATTCTTTTTCCTATATATTCTACGCAGTGGTAGTTCATGCTACGAGGCAGGGGAGGCTGTTAGTAAAAATTGAATTTAAATGTTAACATTTTATGAATTGTCATAAAGTTACTCCAATTTAATTATTACCCAAGAATATGTTCATATTTCGATCGGTGTAGTTGTCTTTATATTATGCAACTCGTCACACCAGTGCAACAAGTCTGGCCACATATGGATTTCCGCTCGCCGCCCCTAGCTACTATACAACAGTGGGTTGCAGTACAATGATAAGCTAATGAGACAGAGATAGGGTCCGCCTCTGATTTCATGTAGGCGGAGGGGAGTGGGGAAGCAAGGTGGGTTCGAAATGAATGGTAGCCGATGTGCGGTCTCACGCGCGTTAAAAAAATTAGCACTTCCGAAGTAGAATCGATCATTTACTATTAGCTTTCGCTCCAGAGACCAAGTTGTTTGGTTTTATGAATACTTGTGATAGTATGCGGAAGTAAGAACCTACGGAGTACGGCTTGGATTAATTTAATGGGACTAAAAAAAATCTTAATCTCTATTCCAAATATATCTTTAAAAGAGCCCTCAGTAATACTGAGAAGGGTCTGAAGATCACTGAGTCATTAATAACATAAGATACGTAGATGATACTATATTACTAGCCGACTGTATCGATGACCTCAAAGACCTATTAAATCTTGTTAATAATGCTGGTGAGCAACTGGGCCTAATAATCAACGTCAATAAAACTAAATGGATGACATTTGGACAACTAGATCACTCTGAATCAGTGATTCAGTGCAATGTCAAAAAGGTGGAAAGATTAAGATACCTCGGCAGTATTCTCACGGAGACTCTTGACCCAGATGTAGAGGTTAGATGCAGAATTGAAGCAGCAAGAACTGCGTTCATTAAAATGAAATCCCTCTTCTGCAATGACAATATCAGCTTAAAACTAAGGCAGAGAATGCTAAAATGTTATGTGTGGTCGGTCTTGCTCTATGGATGTGAAACATGGACCCTGAAAGTAAATACCATGAACAGGTTAGAGGCTTTTGAAATGTGGCTTCACCGGAGAATGCTTAATATGATCACCAACACAGAAATTCTCAGGCGGGCTAGAGCAGATAGAGAACTGCTTTCATTAATAAAAATCAGGAAAATTTCATGTCTGGGTCATATACTTCGAGGGGAGAAGTAACACTTGCTCCATTTAGTATTGAAAGGCAAGATAGAGGGTCGCCGAGGGCCTGTAGGCCAGTGCAATTAGCGATCCGCGATCGGAATTATTCCGGTAGTCCCAATTTTTTTATATGTTTTATTCACTCATCTTGTGATGTAAAATCTGAGTTTTCGACCGTGGGTCACTTGAGCTTTCGCCGCCATTTTGAAAAAACCAGCCGAAATCGAGCCAAAATCTAGTTTTTCTCAAATATCTTATTTTCAACAAAAATTTTTGCTAAATTGGCTTTACAAGTTTAGTAGAACCTTAAATTACCTACAATTTTTATTTAAAGAATTTTCTTCTATCTATAATAAATATCGAGATATGCTGTCGTAAAAATGTATATAAATTTACAAAAACAGGTAAATTGCTCGACTTGGTTCGGTTTTTTGTGCATATCTCTTTTCCAGTACAATTTTGTGAAAAAATTACTGATATCAATGTTATAGAGAATAAAATATCTTAAAAGACGTAAAGCTATATGTTTTTATCGCAATTAGGTATCTAGGTTCTAATACCAAAATTAGGTCAAAAATTGAAGCAAAAGAATAGTGTTTTAATTTAGGCATACCTTGATTATTTTTTTTTTTAACAATTATTGTTTAAATAACATGTAACATACATAAACGGGTCTCCACACCATCCAATTTCTAGTGACTGCGGCAGTGACTGCAAAGAACGTGGAGTTGAGCGAACTAGCGCTGACTCGTTCTAGCGGCCCTTTAACACAAACGAGACGCTCTTTGCAGTCACTGCCTGCTGGCCAACATGCAGTGTCGTGTGTAGAGCCCATAACAGTAACATTAACCATCAATGTAATCAAGACATATAAATAAAATTATTAATTCAGGTACATAGATGTGGTAAAAAATTGTATTTTCTTAAAATTTATAACTATTGACTTTAGTTTTTTACTGCCCCGAACAGCTTCAATATAGTCTTCCTATGTCACATCAGCCGAATTTGTGGCGACTGTGTCACCAAATTTCTCGTCATCATCATGAACGAAGGCTTCCACAGTATTCTCACACAGTGTCCTTCTTCCACCCCCATTCAGTTAGATCTTTATGGTGACCAAGCCCAGTCTGCACTTTGAAGTATGTTCTTGAAGCATGTTGGTGGACTGCATCTTTGGTGGCTGGTAGCCTAGATAAATTGAATTTGTTCTTTTTCACTCCTACTCCTTGATAATGTAACTTAAATTTTCCAAATTTGATCTCTAATTGCCGCCATACACAAGTGCAAAGAATTTTTCGGCAGCCAAAGTAATTGCTTCTTCTTTGCTTTTGGATCTTGAAATAAACGAATAAGTTTTATTCTCTGAGTGGTTCTTGAGAAGAATATTACAAAATTTGTATATACCTTGACCGAACGGAGCACCAGTTGTGTCGCAGCCACTTATGGCATGAATGAATAAAATGTTTTCAACTATTTCAATGGGTTTAAAACCTTTGTTGGAGTACAACGCGTTAGGTGTAAAAAAACTTGGCCAACTTTTTGGTAATATACGTTTGGAGGTGAGAAAGCAGTGAGGAGTACCAACTACCAACAGGTCGATATCCTGACCAATGCGTGATGTTGAGATGATAAGTTTGCTGTGGTTATTATGTGAACATCAGCATCCTCTTCAGCTTGTACTTTCGTTATTTGCGATCGATCAAATGAGGCTCTGAGTAGGGAAATAAAACGGGAATTGTTCTTCTCATTTCCCAGAAACTTTTCCTAAGTGCTCTTCTTTTCAACCGAATCTGGGTATCCTCGAATACCACTACTATAAATATTCTTTAAGTTCAATTTCACACTTTTTGGCAATACATACGATGGAATAGCATTAATGGATCTATTGTCACAGTCACACCCTGATTTTTTATGCTGCTGGTCACCGTCGCAAGAAAAACTATCGCATCCCCAATCGTTATAAATGTATGTTTCCAAGGGTCTGGTTGATAACTTTAGACGTAGCAAATTTCACCATCTTTTCCCATTCTTTTCATCGTGCTACTGCTTATAGACATAATCACGTTTGTTTTAGAAAATGGGTTATGGTAAGCAAACCAATCAGTTAGAGTTTGGGCATCATCCCTTCTAATCCGTGTAGGCCTCATATCTACATGTTGCTCTGACGTTCTTGATTCAACCCCACAGAATGACTCGATACCCTCACAAATGTTATGCAGATAAACAAATCCACAATCCTATAAGAGCTATAATCCCATGTAGCCTAAGTTATGACCGACAATAGTTTCATAAGGGCTGGCGACTTTAGAGAATTTATGAGAAAAAAAACAAAGATTTCAATACAAAAATAACCGATTCGCAAAGAAATTACTCTAAATAATTTTTGTTTATAACATTTGTATTTAAAAAAAGCTCTACATTATCTGAAAAACCGTATAAGCTAAACCACATTTTTGGAGTTGACGACCTCAATTTAGAACTAAATGTAGCTCTAATGGAGCAGTTGGCAACACTGATCTAGACCCGACATTGGTGACACCCGATGGCCCGTCCTGGAGTGACCTGCGGGGGGGGGGGGGGAGTTTCACCCCCCCACTCTCGTTAATTTATAGTTATGTAATGTGAACAAAAGTCGAATATCGTGGTAATATTGTAATAATTTTTCTGTTTTCACCTACCAATGTTTATTTATGTATACTTTTATCAGTAAAAAAAACCACAAAAAAAATAAAAATTACACATCATTTTAGGAATTTTATTCTCTACAAAATTGAAACCAGTAATTTTTTCACAAAATTGTACTGGAACAGAGATACGCATAAAAAACTGAACCAAGTCGAGCAATTTACGTGTTTTTATAAACTTATACGCATTTTTACGACTGCATATCTAGATATTTATTAGAGATAGAAGAAATTTTTCAAAATAAAAATTGTAGGTAATTTTATGTTCCACTAAACTTGTGAAGTTACTTTAGCCAAAATTTTCATTACAAACGAGATATTGGAGAAAAACTAAATTTTGGCTCGATTTCGGCTGGTTTTTTCAAAATGGCGGCGAAAGCTCAAGTGACCCAAGGTCGAAAACTCAGATTTTTCATCACAAGATGAGTGTATAAAACATATAAAAAAATTGGGACTACCGGAATAATTCCGATCGCGACCCCCTTTTTTGCGCTAATTGCACTGGCCTACTGGTAGGAGACAAATGTCTTGGCTGCGAAATATACGAGAGTGGACCGGCATTAGAAGTGTGGAGGAGCTATTCCGGGCAGCGCAAGACAGAGAGACATTTTCAAGAGTGATCGCCAACGTCGGGGGGACCTAATACAGCACACAAAGAAGAAAAAAAAATGTATATACCTCCCCACTTTTCAAACCCGCTAACCGCCATTGATTCTACGTGTACAATGTTGTGATACTTAAGCATATTGCTTATGTCAGAGGAAAGTGGCTGGTTTCGGTGATTTGATAAGAGATACAACGCATTGTATGCATGTGTATGTATTGGGCTCTAGATGCAGCGTTGATTGCCTCCCTGTTCCACAATGATCTGGGATGTTCCCTAACATTCCAGACTGTTCCGGAACATTCCAGAATGTTCCGGAATGTTGTGGAATGCTCTCCAGTACTCTCGAATGTTCTAGAAAATTCTAGAGAGCGAAACTTCCAGCCCTTACATCTTCAAAAGCACGCCCTTCAGTTAAAAACGGGAACCTTCTTCATGGATGAGGGATAGAGGGCTACCACACCATATTACTCCCTTCATCGTACATTATAGTACACTTTCTTTATAGAATATATATTGATTAACATGTATGACCTGTAAACCATATATATGTAGGTTCTAAGCATCTTTTATGATTGTTCTGTTTGTGTCTCAAAGAAAATAAATGAGTAATAAAATACACAGTACACAGCCCTCTAATGATCAATCAAATGTTTAATTATTATGTTCACAGGGGGACAGATATTGAGTATTTTAAATACAAAACCATACATTATAGAAACAGGATCAATAGTCTCACGAAGCTGGAGCTATTTAATGCGGAAATTTTGTAACCCAAGAGATTCTGCTCGGGCAATTTTGCAGGTTAGTCCGACAAGTCGGCAGAATTTTTTATTTGGATTCTTTCAAAGAAAATTATTGTAATTTTTTAAAAGCGAATAGTCTCAGAACGTTTTTGCAGAAATAAGATAATAATAAAATAGAACATATCAAAGGTTTTGAGTTCTGACAGCAAAATGGCGCTAGTTGAGTCTTAATTTATTGCACCCCCCTTTGTATGCAATCTGTAGTTTGTACAATGTGTGAGGAATAATAGTCTGACATACTAGATTAGTATAATGTACAGTACTTTATCACTAATCTGCCACGCCGAAAACTATAGTTGAGATAATTGTGACAATCTAGCTTCTTACAAACAGACTTCTGGTTTAAAATATAAGTGAAATAAAACAATAACTTAGTTTGTAACCATGATTTATTTAATTTTTATAATACCGACCGGTTTCGCTTTACTCAAGCATCTTCGGGGTATAAAATTAAACTGGTTCCAGTTGGATGCACTATCTGAATGGTCGTTGGCAAACAAATTAGATTTTAACACAAAGAAATGTGTCACAATGTCCTTCACTTGTTGTAAAAACATTATAATTTACGATTATAAAATAAAAGGCGAAACGTTATCACATGTAAAATCCGTGAAAGATCTCGGTGTCGTCTTTGATCCCGAACTGACATTCTCTTGCCATATATCGCAGCTCACTCAGTCTTGCTACCAACTTCTTCGATTCATCATCAGGACTTGTAAGCAATTTGATAACCAAGAAGCTATGCTAGCGTTATTCGATGGCATACTGAGAAGCAAACTGGAGTACGCGAGCGATGTTTGGACACCGTACCACCAGAAGTACATTGATATGTTAGAGCAAATCCAGAAGAAATTCCTCAGGTATGTTTATATGCGGAAGCATGGAACCTATCCAAGGTTCATGCACCATATTGACTTACTTGAGGAAACTGATTCTGTGAGCCTAGAAACTAGAAGGAAAGCAAGTCTTGCTATTCTGTCTTTCAAAATTTGGAACAATTTCATCAATAGCCCATTTCCCTTGGGATGCTATGATTTATATGTACCAGACCACTACAGCCGAAGTCGACATCATGACTTATTTAAAGTACCGAACGGCAGAACAGATGTCTTGGCAAAGCTTAGCATGACGAGGGGAGTGGTGATGTTAAATGAAATTGCAAACCATTTGGATGTAAGTGACTGTTCTTTATATGCCTTAAAAACATTATTGAAGAGTCACTTGCCTAAATGCTGATAGGGTAACTAAATTGTACTGTAATTGGAATTATTCTGTTGTACAATAATAATAAAATAATAAATAATAAATTTTATACCTTGAAGATGCTTGAGTAAAGAGAAACCGGTCATTATTATAAAAATTAAATAAATCGTGGTTACAAACTAAGTTATTGTTTTATTTCATTCAATATCTCAAACCACAAAGTGACTGCTTTCTATCAAAATATAAGTTGTTTGAACATATATCAGGCACAAGAGCTCCTCTTTTCTGATAAGGTATACATGACTAAATACGACCTTTAATATAAAATTTTGTAAAATATGTATATATATATGTAACTCATATTTTTTATATTACAATAAAAAAAAAAAAAAAAAACATATATTTGCAGCCATCGGTAAATCCGGGCCAGTGCTGGGCGTTTGAGGGTACGCACGGAGCAGTGCTAGTCAAGCTGCTGGCGAAGATCTACATTACCGGCATCACGCTGGAGCACATCCCCGCCAGTATCTCGCCCACACAGGAGATTTCCTCAGCTCCCAAGACCTTCAGCATATGGGTGAGAATCACTCCACAGTTGAAATATTTGGGGCCAGTATTTCAGTTGCGTTTTAAGCTCGGCTTGAAAGATGTCTGTCAAAAAAGAGTAGAAAATATAAAAACTGGAACTACTAAATTTGTAGACTGGCAACACCAATTTAACTGTCAAATATTTTTTTGAAGTGCAATGGCACTGAATGTATAGAACACAGTAAACCACATTTTAAAAAACATTTTTTCTTCACGACATAAATTTGATTAAAAGGTGATTTATAAAGCGATTTGCTTTAATTTAATTTAACTTAAATTTGAATTTAACAATAGATAGAAAGGAAGAATCCCTAATGGTGAGTTTAGTTACACTACTTTTAGATCTGAATGAGTTAAATATATTCAGATCTAAAATTAAAGACATGATCTAAAGCCCAGGCAACGCTAGGTACTTTATCTAGTATTAAATAAATGTAAGCAATTTCTAAACTGTGCTTTATATTTTATTACATTATAGTTTTTCTTCATTATGTTATCACAAAATTGCAAAAGTATAATAATAATATACCTATATGCAATTCTAATTTTGAGATCGGCGGGTATCTATACTGCAATGAAAAAATTTTTTTTCCAATATTATGCCTTTTTAATTTTTTATAAAAATGTAGGTTACACAGCTTTACTTTAACACCAAGAGCGATGTGTTTAGTATTGCCATTTGATCAACAGTGGCGCCCTCATATATTTTTTACTCTTATTTGACAAACTGTATATGCGTTTGTCAAGTTGCTCTAAGGTAGGAACTCTGACATCTTAATCCGATTGACAAACACTCCTGAGCATATACTGAAAAACTGGCACATTCATGAAGTGAAAAGATTCTTTTTTCGTCATGCGGTGGAGAGTTTATGGAGGTCATGATGGAATGCTGAGGTAATTCAGCCAGTTGATGACATTGAGTGTTGTTTATTTCAACTCAGGTATGCCTCCTAGAGTGGTAGATTGCCATGGTGTAAGTCCACCATTAAGAACTGTAACATTGCTTGAAATGGCTTTAGCCATATTTGGTGACCAGATATGAATACATAAATAAACCAATCCCTAGATCGATATCTTCGGGCCTTTACTAGGGACAAATGTTGTCATCAACTTAACCACGGATGAACCGAAATGGCTAAAATAAACTAAAGATAGAGGAAGTTTATTTGTTTACCATAGACAATATAATCGCACTCGACCTACTTCAATCCATTAGCCCAATAAATTATTTAAAAAACAAAAATGCTTGGAATCAGAATACGTGTTTCTGCTTACATTGGGCAAATGGAACACTCACTTTAAATATTTCTATTTTCAGTAAAGACAATCGAAAATAACACATAAAACACTGGGTCGCAGAACCGACTGAAATTTCTTGCTTATAACTAAGGTCTTTATAGGATAACCTCCAATTGATTTACGGATGAGTGAAGCTAAATGTTGATATTTTATATAATTACCTCAATCCCTGACGAATAGTTGACACATTTTTTCACCTTTGGAATTCAATGTTCAATGATTTTTCGATCGAAATCTGCAGGATAAACTCGCGGACGAAGCAAATGACAACAAACAATAGCAATTGGTAGTTGAAGTGTGCATTGTTTCTATTGGTCAAGTGACCTAGTGACATAGGTATACTACTATCTCTTTCTGTTACACGTAGAGAGCGAGAGATGGCAATTAAAATTACAGACCTATCTACAATTCAGCTTTGTCCATAAGAATTTGGCACTTCTATCAGTTTCAAAGTTTTAGTGGAGATATATGCCCCTGTATAAATAGCTAGACACTTCTTCCCCACCTTCTTCTATCTCCATCTCTTTCCCCTCCCCACTCCCTTCAATCTCACAACAATATGCCATATTCCTATTGGCTCCGGTCAGTTGGGAGCAATTGGAACTCTTGTGCGGTATTCACATAAAAATAAATTTAAAAAATGTGTTTCCGCAGGGTTTGGACGAAGTCGCCGAAATGGAGGGCTATTTCTTTGGTGAGTTTGTGTACAATAAGGAGGGTCCTTCAGTCCAGTATTTCGACGTCCAATATCATACGCAGAAGGCGTACAGAATCGTCCAACTCAAGATACACTCCAACTGGGGCAACCCTGACTTCACGTGCGTCTACAGATTACGTGTCCATGGAATGCTCAATAAAATGTACATCAAGCATCCTGATAGAGTGTGACGTAAAGGAGAATGGGAAGTTTTGAGCATAACCCTCAATACCGGGCGGGGATGTACTTGACTCGCGTTAACCAGTGATTTTCAACATTATTTGGAGTAAAAAATGTAAATGAAATTTCGGTCTCCGGTGACATTTATGAAGTTTTTTTTTCAACTTAAAACATAAATATGTAGCTATTGGACAGTTAGGGTCGAGGTGGGGGGTTGGGCGGTTACTCGGCTGAGTGGAAGAAAATTATTTTTGTTTGTTTTTGAAAAAAACAAAAAAAAATAATTAAATAAAAACATCGAAGTCACCGGAGATCAAAAATTCATTAACACTTTTTACTCTAAATAATGCCAGGATAACTGATTAAAATAAACCATGTACCTCACTTAACACCCTGTAAAAATAATAATGGTGGGATATTTTTAAGCAGAACACAAGGTACTATTACAGCTCATCTCAAATGTTTGTCCATTTGAAGTTACATATATTGTTTTGAAAGTGATCAGTCTAACATTCTAATTCACTTTCATGTTATCAAGTTACACTGTCATGAGAGTGATCTTAACTTTTTAATGGCCGGCGCTAAATTTTTGCCACACACCAGCTTATTCTATTTTCGTAATAACTTATTTTGTTTTTTGCAAAATTATGTTTTTGTAAATTGCACCGACTTTACAGATAATGTGTATAAAAAATAGTACATAATCTACCATATTTAGTTTCCCCAGAATAACTACTTATGTTCAGAGAAATGATTTTTTCAAACATATCCTTAAGGAGGCGCTGGCAACCTCTTTCAAGAGATTTAACCTAAAGTTTTAATTCAAGATGACCACCGGAGTATTTCGCAATATGACCCATTTTAGCCTCGAGCGCTAGGAAATTTTCAAACTTGCGGTTTTCTCATTAAAAAAATCATACCTCCAAATTTCAATTTGAGGACTTCTAAACTGCTTATGGTATTAGAGTCATTGAATGCACCTTATCGTTTATTTCAAACAATTGACCAGAGTTCAGTTCATTATAAACAGATAGGTAACATCTCGTGAATAACGGTGAAAGCATTATCTCAGCTTGTTACTGATCAACAGAGCGGGTCGCAGGAAGGTTTAAAATAAATCCAAAATTTTTTCGTCATAATGGACACTGCAACGCTGTCCCAAACGTTGGCTAAAGAAGGAGGTAGCGCAACACGGCATAACACCCCAAAAACAAACAACGAAAATACTTTTGGCCTTGAAAATCTAAAAAATGTACCAAATCCAAAAAATGTTTTAATTATTATAAGCATTAATTGTCAGCATGAAACACTTATTTACATTGAAAAATCTTCCGAGAAAAGATACTTGCCGCCAACGGGACTTCCCGTGTCCTTCTGATTGCTGGTCGGATGCTCTGACCACTGAGCTATGGCGGCTTATCTAATACCCGCCAAATAATTTAATATATACTGGTGTTTCATTCAACAATTACTGATTATTACATTTTTCCACCTGAAAACAACCAACTTTATTTTTGTAAGGGAGGTATTGTTAGTACTAAATCTCTCGCTAGGTGGCGTCGAGACAAATTATGTCTACACAAATTAGGTCAGAGCATCCGATCGGCAACGGGTTCAAGTCCCGTTGGCGGCAAGTATCTTTTCTCGGAAGATTTTTCAATGTAAATGAGTGTTTCAGGCTGACAATTATTGCTTATAATAATTGTTACCCTTTGTGCTATGCATAAAAATCTTGTCTTAAACGTTAGTTTATAAATTAAAAATAATAATTAAATGTATTCAAATACCTCTTCCAATACCCTCCAGTGGTTGTATTGTCTTAAAAGTGATCTTAATCTAACATTCTGATATGAAGAAATCTAATATTCTAATATGGACGTTAAAACTATAACTCTGAAAGGACAGATATTTAACCTTAGCTGAAAAAGTAACTAACATTTTACTTATTCACTACTATATCCAGTATTACTATTGACTTTAATATTGAGATACGGGTTCAGGTCCCATACATTTTCGCCCATTCTCCTTTAGTTCAAAATTACCAGTTGGATAAAAGTAATGAGAATAAACAAGCATGTATTTGTTTAGGAGGTAGGTACTGCTAAACACCAGTATTATCAATTTATTTCAATAAATTTGTAATGTTCAATATTTAAGTTTATTATAAAAATAGTGCAACACAAATGTTAGATTCATATTATATTAGTCACCAAGGCTTAATTTCTAATATTTTGTCTATCAATAAAAATATTCTGGAATTTTTGGACACTATATGATTTTTGTTTCACAGTACATTTTGTATAAAATAAACATTTAATTATTATTAATGGTGTGCTGACATCACTAACTACGTTATACAGGTATTATTTTGTGTTGGTGGAATTACATTTTTGGAGGTTATCCATTACAAGGTATTCTATGTTGTAAACATGCACTGTGTATATTTTATGTAAAAATAAAGTGTAATTTTAATTCTTAACCTAATTTATTTTTTAAATGGCTGGAGATAATGGCGGACAAATGGATTTGAAAAAAATGTGCTTCAATTTATTGAATGATTTCCGTATTCAAATATCCATGAATAAGCAAAAATTTAAGAAATTTTTATTTGATGTTTCATTTACGTAGATATAATATTATCATAAGCATGAAATATTTATAATAATTTATTTTTAAAATCTCCCTAGTAAACATTCTTCATTTCTATTTAAAAAGGAATTCATTTTTAACCTTTTCCCCGCGTTGAACTACTCCGTTTTTTCAATACCCATACGCGGTACATATATATGTCATATTTCAAATACCTATCCAACCAATTTTATGTAAAATTACAGCATATTATGGCATGATTTATCATACTATATAAACAGATGAGATTATTATCTACAATTTGAAACCAAATCGTCGTCTGTAAACACTCCTAGATGTTTATAAAAAACAAAAAACGTAAAAAACGTACCCATATTATCTCAAAGACAGCGCCATTTATCCGCGTGCGTGTACTCAGGACACTGCGTTGATAGACACAAGTGGTACCTCATAATTAATTCGTATAAACAAGTTCTAAAACTTCTGATGACTCTAAAATTAATAAAATTTTTATGTAAATTCAAAATCACACTTTCACAACATAAACAAACGTTTGCGAATACGCGCGATCTCGATAATAAATGTTATCGACGCTTGTCCAATTTGGTCAGTCGAAATCGCATGGAGCGCCTGCGCAAACTACTAGCGCCATCTGTGGAGTAAATTGAGAACTTTGCATTCAAAGGTACGAGGATATACATTCACTTGATTATAGATGTTTTTTACGAAATACAATTTTACTTTCGAAATATGCCTGAAGATGTCAGCATCGTGATAGTTACACGAATATCCTAGCAAGCGGGAAAAAATAGTGCGATATAGGTATGCTGTGATATTGGCAGTCGAAGTTAGCGTAACAAGGGCTGATACGGGTGCGTGTGAGGCGTGGCTTTTTGCCGTATCAACTGTTGTTACGATCGCGTGGAAAAATTTAAAAATTAATAACAACATCTATGCTTTTTCTATTCATAAATAATAGAAACAAAGGAAGTTATGGCATGGAAGCATCGACTGTTGCTGAACTATGACCAAATTGCTCGGACTATCGGAACAGCGGAGCCAATGGAAGTTGTGAGCTTGGTGTGTAGGTAGAGTTGATGATGCTGATTCGATTTGCAGTAGTGTGGGCGAACGATATTGGCAACAGTTTTCTGCGCGCAGTTCCATTCTAATATTGGTCCATGGCCCGTTTCCCTTGTTTCTATTATCTATGGTTCTACTGGTGCTTTGAAGAACTGACATCATTGAACCCTTCAGCACTTGTTAGATTAGTACAATTAGAAGACATGCCAAACACGTGCCTAACATTTGTACGGAATGGATAGTTTTAATGACTGATTTTCGTGTCTTCAAGACCTTGGTTTAATCCTTCCTTTTCTTGAAAAAAACCCTCAATACAGCATCTCCAAAGATTACATATGTCATAAAAATAAAACTTACAACCTTAGTTCTTGAGCCTACATTATGAGATCACATTTATTACTATTATCCACCGTAAAGGTTTTTGGTACCCCACATGGAAGAAAAAAGGACTCCAGATACTAATATCTACAGCCTGTATGTTTGACGAATATCTACAGCTCATATGTTGAACTAATATCTACGAACTTCAGAGTGTTGATTAATATCTACAGAGCGTAGGTTGAACTAATATCTACAGAGCGTAGGTTGGACTAATCAGCTAAATGTGTCCAATAGTCCGATATTAGGGATTTTTACATACATACTTACATAAATTAAGTTTTTTAAACTGCATACGCAATATTACCTTATTCCAATATGCTATACATAATTGCAAATCCAACCTCTGACAGTACTGTAGATATTCGTCAACACTTTGGTTCTCATAGATATTAATCAACAGTTTGAGCTGTAGATATTCGTCAACACTTTGATTCCCATAGATATTAGTTCGATTTTTTCAGTTTTTGGAATTCCTGTAGATATTAGTAGACGCCTCCGAAAAAAGGACTTGAATGAAAATTTCAGACTTTTCATAAGTAACGTTTTTTAGTCCAATATTAATAAAGATTACCTTTTTCTAAGACATACTTATCAATTTTGCCAATATCTTTATAAATTCATAATCATTTCTCCTAGAACCTTTTTAAAATTGTACTAGAAGCAACTTATTTTGCATTCTACTACATGATAAGGTAGGTACAGTTTATCAAATAAGAGTAGAAAATATATGAGGACGCCACTGTTTATCAAATGGCAATACTAAACACTTAACTCATGGTGTTAAAGTAAAGCTGTGTAACCTACATTTTTATAAAAAAATAAAAAGGCGGGCGCCACTGTTTATCAAATGGCAATACTAAACACTTAACTTATGGTGTTAAAGTAAAGCTGTGTAACCTACATTTTTATAAAAAAATAAAAAGGCGGGCGCCACTGTTTATCAAATGGCAATACTAAACACTTAACTCATGGTGTTAAAGTAAAGCTGTGTAACCTACATTTTTATAAAAAAATAAAAAGGCATAATAGTGTAAAAAATATTTTTTCATTGCAGTATAGATACCCGCCGATCTCAAAATTAGAATTGCGTATAGGTATATTATTATTATACCTTTGCAATTTTGTGTTAACATAATGAAGAATAACTATAATGTAATAAAAAATGGAGCACAGTTTAGAAATTGCCCACATTTATTTAATACTAGATAAAGTACCTAGCGTTGCCTGGGCTTTAGATCATGTCTCTAATTTTAGATCTGAATATATTTAACTCATTCAGATCTAAAAGTAGTGTAACTAAACTCACCATTAGTGATTCTTCCTTTCTATCTATTGTTAAATTGAAATTTATGTTAAATTAAATTAAAGCAAATCGCTTTATAAATCACCTTTTAATCAAATTTATGTCATGAAGAAAAAATGTTTTTTAAAATGTGGTTTACTGTGTTCTATACATTCAGTGTACTTCAAAAAAATATTTTACAGTTAAATTGGTGTTGCCAGTCTACAAATTTAGTAGTTCAAGTTTTTATATTTTCTACTCTTACTTGACAGACTATATGTATTACAATATATAGTCTGTCAAATAACAGTAGAAAATATAAAAAATTGAACTACAAAATTTTTAGACTGGCAACACCAATTTAACTGTCAAATATTCTTTTAAAGTGAAATGTCACTGAATGTGTAGAACACAGTAAACCACATTTAAAAAAACATTTTTGGCTCATGACATAAATTTGATTAAAAGGTGTTTCAAAAAAGCGATTTGCTTTAATTTAATTTAACATAAATTTGAACTTAACAGTAGATAGAAAGGAAGAATCACTAACGGTGAGTTTAGTTACATTGCTTTTAGATCTGAATGAGTTAAATATATTCAGATCTAAAATTAGAGACACGATCTAAAGCCCAGGCAACGCTAGGTACTTAAGCTAGTATTAAATAAAAGTGAGCAATTTCTAAACTGTGCTTTATATTTCATTTCGTTATAGTTATTCTTCATTATATTAACACAAAATTGCAAAGGTATAATAATAATAATAATTCTAATTTTGAGATCGGAGGGTATCTATACTGCAATGAAAAAATATTTTTTCCACTCTTATGCCTTTTTAATTTTTTATAAAAATGTAGGTTACACAGCTTTACTTTAACACCATGAGTTATGTGTTTAGTATTGCCATTTGAACAACAGTGGCGCCCTCATATATTTTCTACTCTTTTTTGACAGACTATAGTATATAATATATGTAAATGGTGTATACATAGATAAATGGCAAATATTAAGACAAAAATATTTATAGGTACCTAAAATTATTTGCATTACAAGTTGGTTCAAAACTATTGTCTTGGTTTATAAATATATTTTTATAATAATTTTGGTAAATATGCACCTATAATACATATTATAATAACATGCAAAGGTGTATAGACGCAAGTAACACATAAATGTAATAGTATAAATAATTTAACATCTCTGGGAAGTAATAAAATTAGAAACAGATATTATTATAATTTTTCATACATACAATAAAACATTGTATAAATTGTAAGTTATGAGTACGTACATTACTGTATATATTAATAATAAAATTTGTTATTCTATAAAGGCTAAAATTCAACAAAAAAAATATTGCTTTTTCTTTTTCGAATGCTGGCGTAAATTACCGAGGAAATTATGTTAACTGACTAGAAAATAAATCACAATAAATGTTGGTGAGATCAATAGATCCGTAATAACTTAAGTTATAATATCAATCCCTTCTAAAGGGTCACCTTGGACCTGGACGTAAGGCAATCATCATTTCTCTAAGTTTTCTTAGGCTGGGTTGTTTTGCAGAAATTCAAATGTAGATAGCATTCATCAAATGGAAAATCAGCTCCATTTTTTTGACATTCTAGGTCTGTTTCAGTATTTAATTTTTTTTTTGATAAGTAGAAAAGCAAAACTGCCCTGTAATGCTTATCAGCTGATCGCAAATTATTTATTAACGCTAAACGAACGGACACGTTGTAGAGTCCAAGATGCCGAAATGAGGTACTTGAGAGGAGTGGCAGGAGTTACGAAACGGGATTAAATAAGAAACTCGACAAACTGAGGTGGCTTGGGCACGTTCTAAGAATGTCCGATGACCGAATTCCGAAAAATACCGAGTGAAATTCTAGAGGGTAGACTCCAGTGGGCCGTCCTAGACACAGTTGGGCGAGACAACTCTAAAAACGTGAGGAGAGGATGGGACTGCCACGGACGGAAGCCGAACAAACAGTGCAAGACAGGGACGAACGAAGGCGCCTCGTCAATGCAATGGGTCCCCGACCTGAATAGGATAAGGGGAAGAAGATGATGATGATTTATTAACGCCCTTTTTAGGGACTTTTACATTTGAATAGTAATTATACATAACTGAACTGCCTCGGTAACATTTTGTATTTGTTTAGTGATAAATTGAAAATATCCATTAAATTAGCATAATTTTAATTATCTTTTAGTCTTCGGGGATTTTACCCCAAAAATTCAGTTAATATTCTTCACTGGGTGGTTGGCTGAAGAACACGGAAGCTAAGTGTAGTTTATGGTCAGACCGAATGCCATTCACATTTTTTGTTGATACTTGCCAATTGATTTGAGATTTATTGTATTATTTATGTTCTTTATTTTATGCAGGTGCTTGCAGGTTTTTACAGATGCAATGCCGCCTCATGGAGCCTCATGAATGAGTTTTTCTTTTGCCCTGTTTAATTTATCTTTGTCTTACTAACCTGTTTTTTGCATTTTGTTTTTCGTGTTAAGCACTTGCATACTGCTTACTAACAGCGTATGGAGGTCTAGATTCATTCAACATAAATAAATGTAGCTTTGTTTAACAAAAAATCTTGCGAGAGCCTTGAAGGAGTAACCACCTGTTACTTATACCAGGGCAGGTAAGTGGTGGATAACCTCCAATGACTCAGCATAATTATTTCCTCCCATTAGTATTCTAGGCAGAGAGGAATACATATGATAGCTAGCCCCACAATTTCTGCACTGAAATAAATCCCGAATTCTAGTATTACGTAGTCGAATCTGAAAGCTTATCAATGCAAGCAATTCTGGGCTACCAAATCATTTAGAATTTTAATAAGAAATATCAAGTCAGTGAAAATCCTTCTGTTTGACAATTAACCATTTTCATATCATAAGAGTGTTGTAGTTCAACAAATTTGCTGGAATACACTTTTAAAACTTAGAATACATAAGAATTTATTTTGCATTCTTTCCATGGCTTGTATATTAATATTAAAATGTGGGTTCCAGACGGGAGAATCGTACTCAAGTTGACTTTTCTATCAAAGGCAAAATATATAGTTTTAATGCACTGTTGAAATTTCTAGTTCACCTAGTTGTAATTCCCAAATAATTTGATATAAAGCTGAAACAGACCGAATCGACTTTAAAGGAAATATTTCAAAGGTGAAAAAAAAAACAAAATGACGCTGATTGGCCATTTGACACACTTGATTTTATGCGAAACACCCTTAGGACGGCTTGTTACACAGAATTTGAACAATTCATTACATTTCAAATTCAAGTTAAGTTCTATTGAAATTCTGTTATTATTTTAACATGGATCAGTTGTCTCAGAGTACTTAGATAATAAAAGAACTTAAATAGGATTTTCGCAGAACTTGAGAATCAATTCTGTGAAACAACCCTTCCTAACTATAGTTTGTATACCTATTCTGTAATATCTATAGGGTGTATTTCACCATACTCTTGATAGCTTATCCACAGGATAACTTATATTTCAGATTTATTTATTTATAAAGTCCGAGTTAACTCTTCGGTACTCGACCTAAGAACTGTGGCTATATATCTGATAAGTTAGCCGGATTTTCTGCCTATTGGGAGTATTTTTTTGGTTGTTAATTAATATACATTATTACAAGCTGTCAAGAGGATGGTGAAATACCCTCCACTCTTATAAATATAACAATTCTAAGCTCGACAGAAATACGGCATACATTTTTAGCTAAAAACATTTACTAATGGGCAGAAATATCATTGATCATTATGTATATAATAATATTATACTTCATAAGAGCCCCTCTCTGTACAGCGTTAAGACAAGGATCGCCACCCCCAGAGGGTCAATGCTGCTATCTCCTTCGAGCAGGCTCCATTGAAATAACTGTAGAACAGACTCAGAATTCCTACATTGCGTCTGTGCAATAAAGATGGTAAACGGTCTGTTAACAACAGATTGTCCAGACTGGACCGCCCTTCTTTACAGAGAATGATGTAGGTTTTTCAGGTATTTTGGGACTCTAGCCCAGAGGTGGCTCCCAAATAATGTAAATTAGTTCATGTAAATAAATGATTCTTTGTAATGAAGACGTTTCCTTATTGTTAAATTCATTTGATGTCTGATTCGAATTTTTCCAACTTTTTCAGGGTTGAGTTGATCCGGACATTGAGGCGATGTTCAAAGTCAAAATCTTTATATTGCGACTGAGATCTGATGAGTAGGAGTTTTCCTTCTGGTCTGGTCTGTAAAAAATAACATCACAGTATAATAAGCAATTTAAGAAAGTTACACATGTGATTATGACATGACTTCAGACAAAAACACAAAAGCCTTTTTTTTAAAGAAAGACAAACATTACCGAGTTACGAATAAACTGACAATATTTTAAAATCTACTACTACCACCACGGTAGGTGGAAAATGTTGCTTGTGTCGTGATGAAGGACTTATCCATCTGAGGAATCGAAAATGCGACGCCTAGGTGGGACGCGACGCCAACTCAGCCACTGACGGGTTGAATACTGCAATACACCAGCGGGAAAGGTCCTGAACTCTGAGTAGGATGCATGCTATAATGAGTAAGAGATGCAGTCTTGGAAGCAATTATTGTAACGCTAGAGTGTGTTGTTTAAATTGTTTTTAAATTAAAATGTTTTTTAACATCTAACGCTTAAAAGATTTGATATTATATTCGCAGTATCTAAGTCATCGACGATCGTCTTAAAAGCCATCCATAAAAATCTTCCTTCTCACGTGTATGAAAGCAACAAAAACAGGAGATACTAGAATGTCAAATGTCTATAACAGTATTCACATAGAAATTTCATGAACGAATGTTTCTTTCGAATTTTTATGATGTTGTCAGTGTAAAAACAAGCAAAAAAAATTCAAATGCTTTAATTCATAAGACATACATAGGATGTTAATAAAATTTGCGCAGGATGAGATAAATTACATACTTATTTGTTAATAATTTAATCATAAAAATAATACAATATTATTGTTACAAAGCCGTGAGGACTTTTTCAAGATTTGTAACACTTCGAATTTAAATGTTACGCAATAAAATGGTAAGGTACAATTTTAACCCGTCTGCTTGGTTCAATATATTCGCACCTCACAATCTGAAAGTCTCGGTTTCGGGCGTAAATTCAGAAACTGTCACTTTGGATCGAGATTGTAAAATATCTATTCAAGATAGCTTTCATATTTCAAAGACAATAAGAAGCATTATTTCGTTCTCTTTCTGGTTAAAAGAAAAATACATATTTTTGCATGAGAGGAAGACAGATATATAGCTTTTAAAATGTAAGGTCGCTCGAGATGTTTTTGGTCTTATGAAAGTACAACGCGATTACGTGTTTTGGGATGTATTTATTCCTAAGCAAGCAGACGGGTTAAATATTGGAATTTTTAGAACCCCTTGTTTTCTTTTTGTGAAAATGTTGTTTAAGGTTTTTTTTGTTGTTTATTAATTGTAATTATAGTATGAGATCGACAAAAATGACCTAAAAAAATTAGGTCTCAATGGCCGAGTTGATTGAGGCATTGTCCCGATAAGACAAAGATCCTGGGTTCGATTCCCAGTTGTGACCGTTACATTTTTATTTTCTATATACTGTTTTGTTTCGTGTTTCATTTAGACTTATTAGTATTATCTTCTTTTTCAATGATAAATGTAAATTTGTTCAACTTACGTCTTCCTCTCTTAACAGCAGCAGAGCCAGCTCGTATTGAGCGAAAGCAGAAATATGAACATCTTCGGTGCAAGTTGATCTAAGGTTTAGGCACGTTCTGAAGGCTTCTACCGCATTTGTAAGGAACACGGTTGAGTTTTCAGCATTAATATCTGTATCGTCCACAATGGACAACTTGTTAAGCCGATTGGCTACCACTAGAGATGCAGCTCCTTTAATTAGCCAACCGATCCCTAACATCGGTTCGTGGGCTAGAGATTCTTCACCATTTATTGGACTGCAGGCTGAAAAATACAATCCAATAATTAAAAATTATAATTCAACACATATTTACCCCGCAGCATAAAGAGAAATTAGAACATAAATACAGCACTAGATTCACGCGCAACGACGGGTTAATAGTTCCGAAATTTAACAATAAGTACGGACAGAGAACGTTTGAATACTGAAACAAAGAATTGATAAGTACGCAGAAAACCTACTGGGAGAGTATCAGGCAGGCTTCCGCACCGGTAGATCCACAACAGACCAACTGTTCACCGTCAGGCAGATCTTGGCAAAGTGCTGGGAGTTTGATATAGATATACACCAACTATTCATAGATTTCAAGCAAGCATATGATAGCATAGATCGGGAGTGTCTATATGACATACTACTTCAATTCCAGATTCCACCTAAATTGGTTAGGCTCATCAAAGCCACAATGTCAGACTCAAGATGTCAGGTCAAAATAGATGGGGAATTGTCGGAAGAATTCACAGTATCGCAGGGACTAAAACAGGGGGACGGTCTGGCTCCAACTCTCTTCAACATTGTGCTCGAACATGTAATAAGAAAAACGCTAATAGACACTGGCTCCAATATTTGTTTCAAGAGCAGTCAAGTTTTCGGATATGCGGATGACATTAACATTGTCGGAAGATCAATTTCAGCCATTAAGGGTGTCTTCGATCCTTTAGAAACAGCGGCACGGGAAGTAGGACTGCAGGTTAATGTCAACAAAACGAAAATGATACAGAGCAGGAACCCTTCACACAGAAGAAGAAGTAGTGCACAATTGAAAGACAACTACTCATACGAAGTAGTCGATCAATTCACCTACCTGGGCTCCAGTCTGACAGAGAACAATGAGGATCCAGCAGAAATCAGAAGGAGAATCACAGCAGCCAAACAAAATATACTTCTCTTTGCTGCCAGTGTTTAAGTCACGTAGTGTCCACAGAAAAACCAAAATAACCACATATAAGACCATTGTTAGAACTGTATTGACATATGGATATGAGGCGCTGACACTGACGGTAAAGATGGCTGAAATGCTGGATACTTTTGAAAGAAAAGTGCTGAGAAGAATATGTGGACCCGTGAAAAAGGGCGAACAGTGGCGCATCCGGCACAATACAGAATTGTATGATATATATAAGGCACCTAGCATCTCAACACATATGAGACTCCTCAGTCTGAGATGGGCTGGGCATGTACAGAGAATGCCGGATACACGCGTCCCAAAAAGAATTTTGACTGGACACCCAGGTGGAAAGAGAAAAGTGGGAAGACCCAGACTGAGGTGGGAAGACGAAGTAAGAGGGGATGCAGCACAGCTTCTCCAGGTTCTAAATTGTAAGTCAGCCGCTGAGGACAGGAGGAGTTGGAGGCGACTGTTGCAGGCGGCCAAAGCTTGATATGGCTGTAGCGCCATCGAAGAAGAAGAAGAAGAGAACGTTTGAATACATTATACCGAAGATATTTAATTTATTACCTGACACCATAAAGCAATGTAATTCTATGAATAAAGTTAAATATATGGTGAAAAATTGGCTATCGGAAAAAAATATTTATATTGATATGTATGAATAAATGTTGAATCTGTAGATATAAGATGTAAAAAATCTATATGTAACTAAAATATAAGCACCTGTTGACAAGCGAATTCAATTGGCTTAGCAGGACTTGTTTGTTGATTTTAATATGTATTATCTATTCTTTCAATAAAAAATAAAATAAAATAAAAAAACAATTATACTGCAGAACATAGGCCCTTTATGCCATCTGCCACGTTTAATCTTATTACTTTGACACTAGCCCAATCTCTTTTGTAGAATTTAATTAAATTAAGACACTTAACCCTTTGCCTGCGGGAAGCGCACCACTGCGCCGCACTGTACAAGCCCTGTACGCGGGCGGCGAGTCGGTGCGCCGCAAAGTTTCTCCAGCGTTATGTATACGAAACATACTTGAATATGGTAAAATTTAAACTCCCAAAAATTCTCAAATCTTTACTCTACTGACGTCTTGCGATATTTATCCGTAATACGTATCCTAATCAAAGTTACGGAGATTTGAAGGGAAAAAAATCCCAACTCAGAGCGAAAATTGAATCAGTTTGAATTCTTTCCGCGTCTTTACACAAGCGATTGCGCAGGCGGTTCTTATAAGCACTCATAAGATTCTCAAGCGAAGACGCCCACCGAGTAATACATTATTATATCGAATTATTGTTTGCTTTTTTCGTGGATGTGAACTATTGTGATTACTGTGGATATTTATCTGATTTATCATATTTAAAAATAAGTTTTAAATATACTATAGATACTTTCAGACTATGGTAGAAATATAAAATTTCGCCAGTGTTAGATTATTTTCAAATAAAAATAAGTTATTAGAGTGTTTTTAGTGGACAATCAAGTGTAGTGATTTTATAACTCTTTAGGAAAAGTTGTACACGTTTGACTTTTTAGCAAAAATTTAAATTAATTTTATTACCAACATACAAAATGTCGGGTCGTGGTCTTAATGACGAAGAAATACTAATGACGAATCACCCACCTATCATTTACCAGAATATAATTATGTTACAACCAAAATAAACATCAATAAAAATAGTGGTCTCGTCATATTCATTCACGATAAATTTAATATTGTCAAACTAACTGAACATCCTATACATCTAGTAAACTGTATTGAAATACAATTAAAACTCGACAAAACAAACTACTACATAATAGCTGTTTACAGAACACACGGTTCGAATATCTCGTCATTTATAAATGAATTTAAACACATACTGTTAAAATTTAGAAATAAACTTTGCTTTGTTGCAGGAGATTTTAATATAAACATTAATGAAAACGTAGAAAATAATTTCAAAAATGAATATATTAATTGTATGACTGAATTTAACTTCATATCGTGCATTAACAAAAATACGAGAGAGATAAAAAATCACACTCCATCTTGTTTAGACCATATATGGACTAACATAAATATTAAAGATATCGACAAAATGAAATCAATTGTTTGGAAAACGAATATAACTGACCACCATGCATGCATTCTTTTCTATGATAACAAAATTAAACATAAAAAATTTAATCTAACAAAGACAAAATCCTACACAAATATGACTATTTTATCCAAAAAACTAAGAAATGAACAATGGAACAATGTGTTAAATAGTTATGATACCGAGACTTGCTCAAAAAACTTTGAAAATATATTGTCTCAACACATAAAAAATTCAACTACTGAAACTACAGTCCGCATTAAATCTAAACTAAGAATTTTAAAGCCTTGGATAACACAAGGACTTATAATATCAATTAAAAACAAAGAAAAACTTTACAAAACAACATTGAAAATTCCTCTAAATGAAAAAGCATACACTTTTTACAAAAAATTTAAAAATAAATTAACAAACTGTATCAAACAAAATAAAGAAGACTATTTCAAAAATAAAATACTTTCTACAGACAATAACAATAAACAAATATGGAAAACAGTTAACTTAGCCATGGATAACACTAAAAAAACACAAAAAATAAAATACATTGAACATGAAAATAAAATCATAGATGCTAATAATCAACCTAAACAATGTGCAAACATCTTTAATTCTTTTTTTGCTAATGTAGGAAAAAATCTTGCGAAAAATATCAATAAATCTTTTAACCCGAAAACACAAACGATTGAAAATGTACAAAATCATAGTAATTTATCAAAATTTGAAAAAACCTCAGAAAGTGAAGATTTAAAAATAATAGAAGGCATGAAAGGAGGTTCGTCTCCCGGATTTGACCTTATTACAGTACATTTTCTAAAATCCATGAAAATTCATTTGGTGAAACCAATTACTCATTTGATAAACTTAAGTTTAACAGAGGGAATATTTCCGACAAACTATAAAAATACAATTATTTCACCTATTTATAAATCTGGAGATCCTCAACAAGTAACTAACTATCGCCCAATTTGTCTAATCTCAAACATTGGAAAGATTTTTGAAAAAATTGTGAAAAATCAATTAGTCAGTTTCCTAGAAAGTAATAAAATTCTTCACAAAAACCAGTTTGGTTTTATAAAGTCACTCAGCACACAAGATGCTATTGCTAATGTAACCTCATACATCAACGAATCATTGGATAAAGGTGAAAAATGTGCCGGTATATTTATTGATCTCAGAAAAGCTTTTGATAGTATATCCCATGAGATTCTACTAAAAAAACTAAACAATATAGGTATAAAAGACAATGCAATTAAATGGATTTCGAACTACCTAAAAAATCGACCGCAAGTCGTAAAAATAAATCAGATTAATAGCGATAAAGAAATATCAGACTTTGGAATCCCTCAAGGTACAGTAATAGGACCAATCCTTTTCACCATATATGTTAATGACATTTTTTTTCAACCACTACATGGCCAAATTACTTCATATGCCGATGATACGGTATTAATAATTAGCGATAAAACTTGGGAAAAAGTAACATTTAAAGCCACCGAAGACATAAATATTTTAAAGAATTTCTTCGACGTAAATTTACTATCACTAAATGGTGATAAAACATTTGTAATTCCATTTGCAATACACAAAAATGATACCCCTAAAAACATTGACATCATCATCCATGATAATTCCAAAACACATAGTAAAAATTATTGTATCCAAAACTGCACAATATTAAAAACAACAAACACAATCAAATATTTAGGAGTCATTATCGATAAAAATTTGAAATGGAAGGAACAAATTTGTCAAGTTGTAAAAAAAATTAGAAAATTGATTTATATATTTTTAAGAATCAGAAATTTTTTATCTGTAAAAAACTTATATCTAATATATTACGCTTTGGTTCAATCAACTTTACAATATGCTATCATTAGCTGGGGATCCGCATACAAAACTAATCTTTCCCCAATTGAAGTTGTGCAGAGGCTAATAATTAAAATCATATTGATAAAACCTTCGGACTACCCAACGGATCAATTATTTAAGGAATTCCAAGTACCATCTTTCAAAGATCTATACAATAGAAATGCATTGATTCAAACTATAAAAGAAAAAGAAAAATATCAATTTATAACTGAAAACCGTACTAGACATAAATATATTTTCTCATGCCCAAAATTAAACACTTCCTTTGCACAAAATTATTATACTTATCAAGGAAGACTTATTTTCAACCGATTACCGGATGAAATTAGAAAAATTAATGATAAAATCCAATTAATAAACACTGTTAAAAAATATTTTAAAGCAATATATAAAAAAAAAAACTAAAAAAAAAGTTTCCGACTAATCTAATCTCAAGAACAACTACTTATAACTCAGTTTCCAAGTGATACTCTGTTCTTCAAATAAGTTTAATTTTTTATTGTTTTTAGCAACTATTTACATATCACCGAACTTACAACTTATTGTTTTTTACATTCACATTGTAATTTAAGAACTTAAATATAGCATTAAAAATGTACACTACTCTTCCAGACACAAGCTAATGCTTCCATGGAAGAGTGGTATTAACGTATTTTAAAATGAACATGTACGCAAATTACTACATTATCTAAATGTATATTATATTTTATATGCTAAAATAAATAAATAAAAAAAAAAAAAAAATATTTTGAAAATGAAAAAAAAAAAAAAAAAAAAAAAAAAAATAATAATAATTAGTGCTACTTTAGAAATAGATTCTGATTTTGAACGTAGTGAAAGTGACGAAGATAACAATTGCGAAGCTGCTGAAATACATGAAACTCATGATTCTGAACCTGAAATGAACATAGAAGAAGGAGAAGAAGTTTTTTTTCAAAAGCTTAGATATTACAAATTTATAATGAAATAAAATTGTAACATTGAGAAAATATTTATTAATAAAATTCTTTTCTCCGAGCTTTCTGTTCCGCAAAAGTATCAATAACGTCAATATCGGGCCACAGATGAAGAGCTCTACTTCAGTATGTTGATATGCTTGTTGTGTTGTCCTTGAAATATTAATATGGCCGCCCGAGTCACACGAGTTAATTATACCACTGAGATAAGCGTCGAAGATTTATAGAGTTCCATTGATGTTCCGAATGTATATTTACACTTGAAAAATACTTCAAGACATAATTGACTTACTTTTAAAACAAATATTAAAATCCATGTGTGATTATTGTTTAAAGCCATAAATTAGATTAATGATAAATAACCCCGCATGAGAACGAAGTGATACATATTTTTGACGCATAGAAAAGGTTAAAGTTAAAATGAAAATAAAAATACTCTTTTCTAAAATTCAGCAGTTTTTTTTTATTGAGTGTTTGCAATGTCTCCTGGTTCTATAACTTAACTCCCCAGATAATTAAAACCGTCTTCCCGTGAGTGCGAGAATAGTGACACCATAGAACAACAATGATAACTTTTGATAAAATAATAACTAAATAGATTTAAATAATGACATATGACAACAATATGATTAATTTGATAAAATAATAACTAAATAGATTTAAATAATGACATATGACAACAATATGATTAATTTGATAAAATAATAACTAAATAGATTTGGTTGGGTACCTTGGATTATGATCAGCAAATCTTCAGAATCACAGCTAGGAAATGTATTCCATAGAAAAAGCATCTCATAACAGTACAGTTGCCAATGTACGGAGTCCTTAACCCAATCTAAATCCATATCTTCCTTCTCCGGAAGTTTTTCCATTCGGCGTTTAATGTATTTTTCTATCTGAGCACCCTGAAAATCATAAAATAGGCCACTTGCATCACATTTTTTTAAATTTTTTTCCGGTTTAGGCAAATATTCTAAGACATTCTGTATTTTTTTTTTTTTTAATCGTATTTTTGAAACCCTGGGGATTTTTTGAAAATTTCAATCCGAAAAATCAGACCATTTTTTATAAACCGGAAAGACGGGACATAATTTTATAGGTGTGAAAAAACAATAATAATTACATAGCCGAAAATCATTTTAAAAAAAAAGAACGTTTTTCACACGAATGGCACAGGAGAATGAGGCATACCAAAAATATTACATCTCATAAATATTTTTTTCCTTGATCCATCTTATTGATCATAAATCATTATAATGTACAGCGTCTATATTACTAAATTCAATGTAATATACTTGAACTTGTAAATTGTAATAATAATAAGAATATTATAAAATTTTATTTTGTTAAAATCAGCACCATAATCATTATACCACTAAAACATGTACCGACATCCTCTTCACGTTCTGAAGAGAACCCCGTACCCATTAATTGTACGGGGTTCTCTTCAGAACATCTGTCAAAAAATCAAACCAAATGATAAGTTCGCAGAGAACAAACAATAAATCTAGTGAACGAATTAAAAAATTCGCCTGAAATCAAAGTGATGCCATATAAAAAAATAAATCAGTGTGGAATTTTATAAAATTAATAGGAACATTTTCGGCGACGGGACATTTTCATGTAATGACGTCACGAGCCCAAATAATGGATTTATTTATTTAAAAATAAAAAAAACTGTACATTTCTAAAAATTTTTACTAACATTTTCGTAATCTTAGTAAAAAACTCTATCCACACGATTTTTTCCAAGTCGTTATGAAGTCCATGCAAGTGACCTATTCACCAAAAAAAACATGCATAAGATCAAATGCTTTTCAACCACACAATATAAATCATTGCGTCACCGAATTCCTTACAACCATTACTAAAACTATGACAATACTTTTAGCGTGTATTACCTTATTGTGTGATTTTTCCAGTAAGTTCCTAATTTCACTCTTCCCCGTGGATACGGATTTGAAATTGCCGTAAGCACCAGCATTGATGGTAGTAAGATAGGCATAGAAACTTCTGGACCATTTGCTTTGGTGTCTGAGCTGAAGGAAACAATTGTACGCTTTCTGGTGATTGAGTGTTAATAAGTGACACCAACCAACTTCATGCAATCCTGGAAACAAATACATATTAGATTTCAAACTCCCGTACTGAAGGGAGTAATACACTTGAAACCCTAAACGAAAATTTTGTGAGGGATATCGATGTTATTTTTATTATTTTCATTTTTGTTTTGTTTTATTTGGAAAACCAACAGTTATAATCTTTATACATAAAAATTAAAGTTTCTTTGTTCGTCCCGTATTTCTGTGATGAAAATTTGGTGATTTATTATGCGCTCGCCCGTGAAGGTTTCTATATATAATGGTGAGCTCTGGCATTATGAAATGTGTATAAAAATTTTACAATAGGTGGCGTGCGAGTTGTTTGAAAAAAGCACGTATTTCATACAGCGGCAGGGAAATTAGGACCGAGGGGAATCTGGGAGGGTGGAGGGGAACGTGGCAGATAGGTCACGGGACAAGGGGACGCAGGAGGGGGAACGCGCGGAAGGTGGAGAGAAATGTGGGGGGGGAAAGGGACACAGGAGAAGAACCGGGATGGGATGCGTGGTAGGGGATAGCAGGGGGTAAATTTGTTAAATCCATGCTTCTAACACTAACCAGTTCTAACACGGACAGCTTTCAAAAGCACTTCAATAAGCAGAATTAAAATACAAAACACTTTCTTTCAGTGTAAAATGTAATTTATTTTGTGTAATGAGTAATGAGTAGCATGTTTGTGTAAATGTTATTCGATTTTAGATGAATAAGTTGAATTCACCGTATGAAATGTTAAAGATGTGTGAAGCGCGGTGAATGGATGTATTTTGTTTTGAGTCGGTGTGGCATTAAGGGATGTTTAACGTGAGGTTTTGTCTGGTTTGTCCCATGGGCACTTCTTTCGAGTTTTTATTAGTTCTTACAATTTTACATCATATATTCAATAATTTAGGTAATCCTGGAAAAACTATTGGGTAATCACCTGCATTGATTGCCGAATTGTATTGTATCTGAGTGTTAAAGAAATAAAGGGTTAAAGAAATATTCAAAATCAAAGATACTGGGTGTGCAGGAAGATTTATCAATTCCGTTTAAATTTAGACATGTTATTTTAATTTAATAATGTTATTTTTTTTTGTTTCATTCTTCAGCTTCCTAATAAAAATAAAATCATTATTAACCCCTCCGCAATGTAAGCAGATATAAGCGTTAGAAATAAGACAGCAGTCAAGTACAATAAGCGTGTTTATACTTCAGCGCGTGTGTTTCCATAGAAATCGTTCCAACTCCATTATTGTTTTAGTTACATCCCTAAACCAAAAAGTAAAAGGTCGAAAGTAGATCAAGCTGTACATCCCTATCAAGTTGTCTATAGAAATCCATAACAGAAATCGCCCAAATTTACTACCGGCGGCTCGTCCGCGCTCGACATTTTTAATTTTTATATGAAATGATTAAAAGGTGAGGTGACCAAAGTGTTTATTACACATATATACAATAGAATAAGTATTGTTGTTTACATAATCTGTGATTTTAGTACCGTTTTCACATAAAAAACATCACGTGAGTCATTTTTACCTATTTTTAATGTTTGCGTTCTAAATTTTAATATTTATAAATGCTAATATTTATTTGTAATATAATAATTAGAAAGCTTGTTTTGTAACCTTTCTAAAACAGTTTTTACTATTCGGCTACATTCAGAAATATTTCATTTATAGAGCTTTAATTGTGAAGCGGTAATAACAAAAAGTTTTCGTAAAATGTCATTTCGTTTGAGACAGTTTAACCTTTGGGCGGACGCGGCTAATCACTGAGATGAAGTTTTTAATTTTTATTGTGCGCAGAAGAGGGCATTTGGAGTACGAAGTGGGTGGGGTTAGTAGCTTCCCCCCTCCTCGCCTTCCACACCTTGGCACCTTTGTCATATTTTTAGTAGCCTTCAGGTCTTAATCTCGTAGATGAGCTGCGCCCGATCATGTAAGTTTACTAATTATTGGAATTATGGGGTGAAGACGGTTTTGGTGTTTTCAATGAATTTGAAAAGATTCAAATTCCTTATCAGGTGCACTCGCTTTGACGACAATATAAAATACAAGGGACATGAGAAAAAAATACAATAAACTTGCACCAGTCTGTGAAATTTTTGACTTATTTGTGGCAAATTGTCAGAATATTTATTCATTGGGAAAAAACGTTACTATAGATGAAAAGTTGGAAGGTTTCCTATGTAGAAAATGGAAAATGTAAAAAAAAATATTGTTCTTGAGAAATATAGTAAATATCTTCATTAAATAAATGGTTTTGTAAGTTTTCCCAAAAATCAACCTCACAGATGAGGCGCGCCCGACCGTGTGAAGATTAGTACCGCGCCCGCTCAAAGGTTAAGGGCTTAAATGGCGAATTTCGGAAGGGTTAAATAAAATTATTCTTTCATCCCCATTCAGTACACCACTGCACAAGCAAAGGTATCTTAAAAATGATTTACCAGTACGTAAAGGTTAATTGCTACTATGCTTGGTCAAGAATAAAGAATATAACACTAGAAATGCCTTCTATACAAATTCATTTGACTTTCATAATCATGGTGAAACATAGTTTTGTATTGAAAAAATTTCAGCCAAAACTATGTTTTGGCTGAAATTAGGCCTATAATTGCCGTACGCCTACAAGGCACTTCTTGTGTTACAGTCTGTCAAATAAGAGTAGAAAACATAGGTGGGCGCCACTGTCGGCCAAATGGCAACACTAAAAATATAATCATGGTGTTAATCTAAAGCTGTGTAACCTACATTTTTATTAAAAATTAAAAAGGCATGAAACTGAAAAAAAAACTTTTTTCATTCCACTGATCTCAAAATTAGAATTGAATATAGGTAAATTATAAGTATATCTTTACAATTTTATGTTAACATAATGAAGAATAATGATGTTGTAATTGTAATAAAATATAAAGCACACTTTAGAAATTGCTCACATTTATTTAATATTAGCTTAAGTACCTACTAGATCCAGGCTTTAGATCATGTCTCTAATTTTAGATCTGAATATATTTAACTCATTCAAATCTAAAAGTAGTGTAACTAAACTCACCATTAATGATTCTTCCTAGCTACCTACTGTTAAATTCAAATTTATGTTAAATTAAATGGAAGACAATCACTTTGTAGAACACCATTTAATCAAATTATGTCATTAACCGCTAGAATGCCATTCGTGCACCGGTGTGTTTGAGATTTTACACGCGATTTTGACCCTTATGTATAAAGAAAGTGTATGAAGAACACGGTCAGAATCGCTTGCTTTATTATCGCCCTTTACCACAGAGAAAACCGCAATGCGCCAGGTCACTCCAAATAATTTATATTAATAATTTACCGGAGCGCGGGAATGTGCGCAGTTCTTGCGCATGCGCGGGAAAAATTCCTTTAATTACGATTTTGACCTTTCTATTGTTCAAAATTTCTCAAGGACACTGTCAGAATCACTGGACACGAAATGTCATTGGGTGTCATGGCTGCCGTTTTTTGCGAACGCTAATTGGTGGACAACCAACCCCAATTACCCCGGCAAACAAGGGGTTAAGTAGATACCTTAACAACAGTGCTTCCTCGATTTTTTTTTTTAGGAATAAAAATGTTTTTATTAATGTGTATATTAAGGTGTTCTGCATTTTTAGTAAAAGAATATTTGACAGGTAAATTGGTGATGCCAGCCTACAAATTTCGTAGTTCAATTTTGTATATTTTCTACTCTTATTTGACAGACTCTACCTACTGTTAATTCCATGGTTAAGAACTTACCTAATAGTTTAACATCTGGCAGGGTTGCATTTGAAACTGAAAGTTGATAGGCTTCTATGGCACCGGAGATGTTGGGCTGTTAAATAAAAGACTTGCATCAAAGTACAGAAAATGTTATAATTTTATTCTGAATATGTATTCAATTATGTAGTTGATTATTGGAATATTAGATGGGTCCTTACCTTAATTCTTTCCACCCTTCCCTTGAAGAACAAAAACAATGCGGAATTCTTGAATTCTATTTCTTCTTCGAGAATTTTGGTGGCCGCTTCGACTCCCGACGCCACAATAACCCCATCCAAGTTGAAAAAAGGACGAACTATCGTATGGTACCACAAAAGTGCTAACCTGAAAACAACCACAATTTTACGCAACTAAGGCTTTAGTTACAAAATGAGGGATATGCAAAAAGATTATTAAATGCTCTAAATTATAATATCCGTCAGCCATGCGATTCTGTATCTTTTGTGGATACGGAATCGATTGCATACGTAATCTCCTGTCAAATATGTGTGATTGTCTATGGCTAAGGTGGCCAACTTTATAAAATATCAATGCGGGACAGTGGGTTTCAGCCGGGGAGGGGGGGGGGGGGGGGGGGTTGGAAATCCTTTATTTTTTTTTTATTACGACCTCACTTTTTTACATAGTTGAGAGACTGAGTATCCAAAAAAAACCATTTTCATGAATTCTATCGCAAATTTATAACTGCTATCTCGGAAATCGAGAATGGTGACCATGTAATAAGATGAATATGCAACTTGTTATTTCATTGGTTATTATATTCTGAACCCAAAACTAGTTTAAATTAAATCTATATGCTGCGAATTAAAACTACACTCAGAACATGAAAATGGTTTCTCTTCGATTCTGGCAATACATACATGGTATTCAATTAGAATTTCATACCTGCACTTAGAATAAGTCTAGCTTCCTGCATTTAAATGTAGAGTAGTTCTATAAAAAAATAGAGTCATTGTGAGAGCCCTGAAGCAGTAACTATCTGTTACTTATACCAGGGCGGGTATGTGGTGGTATGTGAATTTTTGCCTTCGAAATGCGTCAGCAGATGAATCCACAGCAGAAATTTTACATTCTGAATACAAAGGTGGTTTAAATTAAATCTGTATGCGGCGAATTAAAACTACACTCAGAACATTTAAATGGTTTCTCTTTGATTCTGGCAGCACATACGTAGTCTGCAACTAGAATTTTATAAATGCACTTCGAATAAGAGAATAATTTCCTTCGAAATATGTCAGCAGACAAGATTTTACATTCTGAACTTGCAATTTAAATGTAAAGCTTCAGTCGGTACAGGTGAATCTGCAACTTGTTATTTAATGTATCGTTATATTCTGAACACAAAGGTGGTTTAAATTAAATCTGTATGCGATTCTGGTAGCACTTACATAGTCTGCAACTAGAATTTTATAAATCCACTTCGAAAAAGAGAATATTTTCCTTACTGGAAAGTGGTGAAGTCCCCTCTAATGCACTTCGAATAAGAGAATATTTTCCTTCGAAATATCTCAGCAGACGAATCCAACTGGAATTTTGAATTCTGAACACAAAACGGGTTTAAATTAAATCTATATGCGGAGTATTAAAACTACATTCAGAAATAAATGTAAACACTTTTGCCAAAAAGGAAATTCTTTTTGCAATTCTTCACTGAACTTACAACACCGCTTTTTCGCGGTCGGCATGGTCAAGAAATTATTTGATTTGATTTGAATGATAAATATGGGTTATTAATATTACGTGTCACGGCATGCACTAATTCGTCAACAAAACAACTCAATCACTACTACACTGGCGCTCTTTGACACTTGCATGTAACGTAAATAAATCAATCCCCAGATCGATATCTTCGGGCCTTTTCCAGGGACAAATTTTGTCTTGAACTTAACCAAATGGCTTAAATAGACTAAAGATAGAGAAAGTTTATTTGACTACCATAGACAGTATTTAAAAAAATATAGGAATGCGGGACATGCGGGACGCTTTAGACGATTTGCGGAACTATTTTTGTAAATATTGCAATGCGGGACTACAACTGTCAAACTGGTTGGCCGCCTTATCTATGGCTTGCTATTGCTTTTTTTACGGCCTGATATGTCAGTGGATTGGTTAATTTATGATGTCAGCTATCGCATTTCAATTAAATTATATTAAATTCCATTTAACACGAAATGCTGCAAGTATACATGATTTGACATTTGCGAAGTCTCAATCTAAATAAGCCTGAATTACTTATTATTGTTTGCCCAAATTAAGAACCTAATAACGTAAATAGTTGTTTCTTGTATTAATTGTTGAAAAGAAGTGTAATTCCCTTAATCCGTGCCTAAAAATGAAACTAAACTTCGCAAATGTCAAATCCATGGTATACAAATTTAAACGTACATTAAACGAATAAATAATCATGCATTCCGTGTTTTAAACTAGGTGAAATACGACAGCTGACACGTCTGTGCGTAGAAAAGGCGATTGCAAGCCATAGACAAACGTTGCTTGAAATGACTTTAGCAGTGTTTGGTGACCAAATCTGAATAGCCAGGTACTTCCCAACCTTCCTCTTCCTTATCTCCTTCCTCTCCCCACTACCTTCAGCCTCACAACGTACCCCAATTGGGGATGCCTTAGTCTCACTGGCTCCAGACGGGAGCAGTTGGGACCCTTGTATGGTATTTATATAATAAAAAAATCACACAAATTTGAAAGGAGATTATGTGTGGAATCGATTCCATATCCACAAAAGATACATAATCGCTCTTCTGATATGATTTTTAGATTTTCACGGCCTATAGGGCACGGCACGGCACATTGAAGTAGAATAGTTAGTTCCATTGCTCACTGCAATATATATATATAATTAAATAAAATCACTTACGAAGCCAGCGGAGCCCGCATATCTGTCCCGCTCCTGGAATAGTTGAGGCTGTCAATGGCCGAGGCCTGATCGCCCTCGAAGCCCAGCATATTGGCCCACCGCAGGATACTGGGCGGAGCGAGAGACACGCACAGTTTGAACACCCCGTAGCCAAAACACACGGCGGACATAAGGCGGAGGACCGCATCATGCTCTATGTTGTCCCAGCTGGAAAGTCATTTTTAATTTGTTTTCACAAACAGATTATAGATAAACCGTGAAGAATAGAAAAAATAGAATAAACAATCAACGAACCTAACCAAATTAATCTAACCTGTTATTTTATCGTTTTCTTTTTTCTCTATTCTGTTTCAACTGGTTTCCCAGAGATATTTTTGTAGTTGAAAAATCACATGTTTGTCTGCCGACGATGTACGATTCAGACGATGTATGAATGTAAATGAAGCAAGGAGTGAGCGCCAAGACCGACTTTTTTGGCAGTCTGGCCTCTTTACCTACCCCTTTGTTGTTATTTAGTTAATTAATCATGTGTATTGTACGTGTAATTACAAATGAACATCCAAAAATAGCTGAGGATATTGATTGGAGACATTTTTCAAATTTGTAATTGGGTACAGTAGAATCAATATAAAGAGATTCTTGCTTGTATAGTGGTATACTGTATCGTAGGACTACTGCAGGGTAAGAGGGGACTGCGGGTGAGTATCCCAAACTATTTAGAATTAGTTTGAACTACTATAGGGGTGTGCACAAATTTGTATATTCTAACCTGCCTCTTTAACTCTAGCAATAGTAGAGATTTCTTTTAGAGATAGGTTTTGGGCCTTACCCGGTGGCGTGGCGAGGGGGGAGGCGGACCGCCCCGGGTGCCACCCGAAGGGGGGTACCACTCGACAACACGGTCATATAAATATAATTTCGTAACTCTATGGCTCCCCGTGGAGTGCCCCGAATTTTGGGTCAGTCGTTCTTTTATAGGCAGAACAGCCTATATTCTGAAATTCTCAAGACCCCCCCCCAGGATTTTATGAAGTCGAAATTAGCGTTTTGAATTTCTCAAGTCAACTTTAATAGGGGGTGGAGGGGGTGACACTACGCCCCGGGGGGTGACATCCGCCCAGGGTGCCACACCCATGCTAGCTACGCCACTGGCCTTACCTCCTAATATCATGCCTCTAAATTCACCTATATTTTACCGCACATATTATTCATAAGTTTTATAAAATAATAAATTAAAAATGAGTAAATTCTGTATATTATAGTTACCGAAATCGCTCAAACTTGTACTTATTTAGGGCAAAATTGAATATTACCATTTCTCTAAGATGTTTTTTTTAAATAATATGTAAACAGATGTTCAATTTTTAGAAAACAATTAAAAATTACTTCTACTAGGGTAGGCTGAAAAGTAATGCTCACATGCTTATAGAAAATGAACAAAAACAAATAGAAAGGTCGGGAAAAAGGACATTGAAGTAAGATTCTCAAGCTCCAAAATCATATATTTATTTTTCAACATAGTCACCGTTTAGGTTAACGCATTTTTCCCAATGTGTAACAAGTTTTTTCATTACGTAACTGAAAAATTCTTTCGACATTTCTCGAATCCAGGACTTGATAACTGCCTTCACGTTATCATCCGAGGTGTAAGGATTACCCTTGAGGTGTGTCTTGAGTAGAAGAAAAAAATAAAAATTGTAAGGCGAAAGATGGGAGGAGTGAGAAGGGTGTAAAATCGGTTCGAACTTCAGGTTTTGCAGAAGCTCTAATCGACACTGTTTGTTTTCGTCTGTGAAACAGCGTGGTACCCATCGTTCACAGATTTTACAGTATCTTAATTGTTTAACAAGGAAGCCGACACGTTCCTTGGATATTCCCAAATGGTTTGTGATACGCTTTTGAGTGATTCAACGGTCATTTTGAAAAAATCGTGGACGAGTTTGGATTGTTTATCGTCTGTATCAATGATCGGACGACCGCTGCGTGTTTCATCAACGATTATTGCTTTTCCAGGCTCACAATCATAAAATTTTATTACCCATCGATTAACAGTAGACCTATCAACAGCATCGTCAACATAAACGTCCTTTAAACGACGATGAATCTCAGTAGGAGTCACTTTTTCAGCAGTTAAAAATTGACAACAGCACGCTGTTTACCTTTGTGTTGACATAACATTAAAACACGTCTCCATACATTCGCTTCTCAAAATACACTTGTTGAATTCAACAACCTCAAACTTGCGCGTACGTAAAGAGGAGGAATTTCCAGGAACTTCCATATTCCACCTGAAGGTCATTTTGTTTGCAATGTACAAGTATGTTTGCATTACTTTTTAACCTACCCTCGTATATACTGTCTTCACGGTAATAAACATTATCTAGAACATTCAATAAATCGAACATTAGTGAAATCTAGACTAAACATATATATTTTTTATATTAGTGGGAAGTTAAAAATAAATTCATTTTAAATCATAAAAATTACCCGCCTACATCTACCTAAATTCAGGTAGCTATCTTATTCGAGTAGATAAAACGTAGAGAAGTTTCAACATTATAAGATCTTTAACTAATACTCTTAAGGAGGTTGTGTCTTCAATCAACGCGTAAGTGTGTTAGTGTTCGTTCGAGGCACATCACTGGCTGGACGAAAGCGGTTAGTAGTGTTAAGGCAGTGCAGGTTTTCAAACAGCCACATTTTGAACAAAACTACAGGAAGTTCGCAGAGTTATATTTTTTCGATAATCGTTATCATGGCATGTGAAGATCGAACAGCTTTGGACAGCGTAGAAAATCATGAAAAAGTTTTTAATTTACAAAATGACTTGATGGAAATTAATTTTGTGATAATCGCATTTGTATGGTTTTCCTTCAAAACAATGTATTATTAATTTTATTTTTATTTATTTTTTTACATTAGACCCATACAGGAGGCCCTAAGGAAAATAATTTCCCTCAGGGCCTATATAGAGGGGTGGTTAGGAATCTGGAAGTCAGTATGTCCAGGAGTGATGGACGTATGAATCTATCCCTCCCACTGCGTGCAAGGCGATAGGTCGAGAGAGTCAGAAAGGTCAAAAGGCCTCCCTCAACCAGTCTCTCTCGATCCAGCCCGCCACGCAGTAGGTTGGCAGAAGCATCCGCCGCCAAGACCCGGACAAACCTCATCCCATGAACCCGGGCACCCCTGCTAAGTCAACAAACGTAGCACACCGCTTGGGGTGACATATGGCAGAGGCGTTGGTTATCCAATAAATGGTTCCCGGGGCGGCGGTACCCATACCCGCCTCCCAAATATTTATCATGTGAAAGTAAAGTGCTTTTAAATGTATGTATATGCTAGTTTTCAATAATTTGGTAATTTCTGTTCGAACGAACATGACGAGAAAATATTATTTAATTTGCTCAACTTCGTGGTAAAGAAAAGTATGCTGACCACTTAACCACGAAGGTGGCTATTTTGCATTACCACAGCCGTTCTGCGTCAGGACAGCTAGGGTTTAGCTCCTTGTTATAAATTGGTACCCTAAATAAATTAACTTGTTTTTGAGAAAGGACGATATGAACCATTCTGTACCCGAGGATCTTATAATGGTGAAACTAACAAGTAACAACTGGTGACCAGACAACTCAGAATGAAACCAACTCAGAAGCGCCTCAGAAAGGTCATTAAGAGTGATGATAAAAAAAATTGGATAAATAGGTTAAGTTAGGTTAGGCTTACCGGCTATTTGAAAATTATTTTTTCATAGCTTATAATGACCTTTCTGAGGTGTTTCTGAGTTGGTTTCATTCTGAGTTGGCATGGAACCGTAACAACTACATAGTAGGGAACGTACCCATACTACGTGACACGTTTAGGGGTGGGGGGGGGGGGTCTTCGAAATGTCACGCTTGGTACAAATGAGCGGCGGCGGCGGGCTTAGGATTTTGGTCACCGGAGGGGGGGGGGGGGGGGGGTTAAAAATGGCACAAAAAGTTGGTCACGTAGTATGGGTACGTTCCCTAAGTATAAAAAAATATACAAGGTCAACTTACTCATCATTTTCTTTTTTAAGGCCAATAAGAGATGTTGCACTTTCATAAATTGCAGAACTAAAACTGTTGATGGAAGAAAATAGAGACACAGACTTTCTGATTGAACTGCGGCGACTTCTACTCAGCAATTCACTACTGCCGTTACGCGAAGTATATAAAGAATTTGGACGGACACCGTTTGATGTTTGGATGGACAAACTGTACGATGAGCAGCTCTTGTTTCTTGGATGATCTACATCGCCTTCTTCATTACCATTTTCTAAATATCTTGTTTCATAACTCTCCATTTTGAATCCATCTTGAGCTTTGCAGTCCGCATTAGAAAAATCCGAAAATGTTTTACTAGAGCAAGTGTATAAGTTATGGTACAAGTTCTTATTGTCAGGTATTTTTGATAAATTTGAAGCTTTGACAAGATTGTCTGGTTTTTGGTTGTTTAATGTTTGATTATTGACAGTTGTGTAATTGTTGTTTTGAAGAGGGGGATCGCTCTCTGATATACTCCAAGAGGAACATGAAATGGTAGTAGGCGAGCTGGCAGAACTGGATTTTACACCATTATTAAGTGAACCTGAAAAAAAAAATCATTATAATTCAATGAATTTTTATAGATCTGCTAAAATCCAAATTTATGACTCCCCACTGTGTGGGTGTTGTTTTTGTCCCAACTGCCCACTAGCTCCGAGAAGAGTAAGGTTGGGACGTACCTGACAATAGTTAAGCCGTTTCAAGCAACGTTGCGATTCTGCATGGTGGTCTTTCAACGGGGTGATGCTGAAAATAACCACCATGCTGGAATGTGCAGCATATGTACCTACTATATACTGGCTAATATAAATTTAATATATCTACGCATTCCTAAATTTGAGCCCAAGAATTCTCAACCCTAGATCGTCACAATACAAATTGAAAGTGCGAATAATAATTTTATCTAGTGTTTAGAAGTCTACAAAATAATGCATTATGAGAGATTATCAGAATTCAATCAACAATGAGAGATCAAAAGACTTCAAAGTGCAATATCCCAGTTTCACTTATGACAGTGTTGTTGCGGAAGTATGAGTCATAAGTCGTAATCACACTAATTTTCTAAGAGCCCATCTGATCGAAACCTGAGGAAATGAAGAATGGTTAAAGAAAATATCATTTTTCCTACCTTGTCGAGTATTAAAAAACTAGCAGACCCGGCCACCAACAAACCAAACACAACGCCACGCCATTACCCAACGCCATTTGTTAAATCAAATCCCACTGCCTGCTTGCCAGACCGCTCCCTTTATTTATATATTTCAACCAATTTACACAAAACCTTGACAAATTATATACCCAAAAACCTTCCTCATGAACCTATTCGTGAAAACCGCATGAAAATCCGTTGCATAGTTTAAAAGATTTAAGCGCGCAGGCAGCATTTATTTTCATATTATACTAAGTAAAGATAAGAATCATTTACAGGGTTCAAACCAATGACGTTACATACTATATTAGACGAGGGGTAGAAATCTCAAAGTGGGAAGACAATGGCAAGACAATTGTACCGGTCTCGATATCTAGTACTTTAGTACTAAACTGCTACGCGTCGAGTAAGGTTGCCTCTTACCAGTAAGTAAATTGCATTTTAAAAAGTGTCAAATGCCCTCCTGTGTGATGAGAAAATGTTTCAATTACAATGCAAATAATAGTAAAGGCGAAGGAATAACATTTCATTTGTAAGTACACGCAAATTACTTAATATTATCGATTATTATAAATACTACAATTAATTTTCATGTTTCGCGCTCGCGGTTTTACACGTCATTACGAGACAGAGAACGTTGCATCAAAAAGTAACAAGCATAACAAAGACAACCTGCTAACAGTAGGTCGGTTCACACAGCGTCCCGCACTCGTTTTCTTCTTTTGGGAAAGATGGGGTAAAACGTACAAAGGGTAAATCGTTAATTAACTTAATTATGTTTGAATTGTCATAACGCTCGAACCGAGCTTCCTTGCAGACAATGACAAGACACTATAATTTAATACACGTAAACACGCTAGTTGTAGTTAAGCTCTGTTGATAAATTTAATTTTTTGTCATTTCATATGAAAATAATTACCTAATAAAATCCCAAAAATTAAAAAAAAATTCAAATTGCTATTCAAAACTTTACGTTTTACTTTTTTGGTGGTCATTTTTAGATTTGAATATAAAGCGTGGTATTTTGTCTTTCTAACACCGTTTAGAACATATTTCTCACTCTGTTAGTAAGGGAGTTACAGTGATTTATATGAGACCTGTGTGAGCTGGGACAAATATGGTCTCGTGCTATTCAACGGGTTAAGCCTGTACAGATCTTTTTGTAATTTAAAGCAGTCAATAAGGCGTTAACAGGAAGAAATATTTTGATGTCATCAGCGAAGAGTAGAACATTTGCATAATGGAAGCATTTTATAATGTCGTTGATGAAAATTGTAAATAGATTTGTATACTCATTTGAACCTATGACCTGTACTGTATAATAAAATATGTTTTTAACAATACTACTATAATAGTACCAATATTGTATTACTAATGATAACTCATATAATTATAATAAAAAAATATTTGCCCGTGTGCCTTGTTTTACCCGCCTTTACCCTCCCCTGTGCGTAGTGTAACCGAGTGAGAGTATCTTGTTATCTCAGTCACACCCGTGATGTGAAAACAGTATTCGGCGAAGAAATTAATACGCCGCCCGCTCATTTATTCATTGCATTCATACACACACATTATTTGATTGTCTATCTTTATCACACAGGAATAAACTTTTGAATTAAGAAATTACTGAAAATCGCTGAAAACAAAAGAGTGTTCCTTACTTTCCACATTATATTGTGAGTATGTGAGACTATGGCGATTCTATTTATTTTATATAACGTCATTGGTTCAAACTACCAAAATTAGATTTTTGAGTAGTGGCAGGATTACAACATTTAGATGGGCTCGACATCGAACCCCAGTTATTTTTCATAAAAACGTTGCAATTGAGGTGGCTTAGACACATACTAAGAAAGCCAGAAGACTGACTTCCACATAAAATACTGGTGGTAGTTCCAGAGGGAAGATGTCCAGCAGGCTGCCCCAGGCAAAGTTAGGAAAGTAACTTCAGAAGCTGTGCAAAGAGAGGCTATATCTGGAATGGATGGAGGTCGCTGAGATAGTCGGACAGGGATACCTGGAGGTGCCTCGCTGACGCAATGGGTTTCTGATTCGAATAGGACATGGGGAAGAAGACGAGAAGATGAGACTAAGTAAACTTACCATTATATTTCTTATTCAACGAAAGCAACTGATCATAAGTGTGTTGGTAGATCTTCCAAGCTCTTCGTAAAGTCCACCCACCTTTCATATAGGAAGTAAAATCATTTCGCAGGAACGTAAGGAAGGATTGGCAGACCAAAGAGTCAGCCAGGACTATTCTCTCTTCTAAGGATTGCTCTAAACTCTTTTCATCAGTTTGAGAGATAAACTTATTCTTGATTGACTTCATCCACCCAATCTGTGTAATGCATTGCTCCTCAATTTTTTTAATATCAGCAATAGCTTCGGTTACTTTACGATCATCAAAACACATAAGGGCGTTCTGAAAACAATAAAAACTGGTTAATTAATTAAAATATCAATTACTTAGAACACAACATAAACAATCCCTTTGTAACAGGGTCGGCCCTAAGCCAAAAAGCACCTGGTACTATCAGTGCCTTGGCTCCTTCGGAGTCGGCGCCTGGAGTGGACTTCTCAAATTGCGCATGCACAGGGCCGGCACTGCTTTGTAATGGAGGCGTCTACTAATATCTACAGGAATTCCAAAAACTGAAAAAATCGAACTAATATCTATGAGAACCAAAGTGTTGACGAATATCTACAGCACTGGCAGAGGTTGGATTTGCAATTATTTATAGTATATTGGAATAACGTAATATTGCGTAAGCAGTTTAAAAAACTTAATTTATGTAAGTATGAATGTAAAAATCCCTAATATCGGACTATTGGACACATTTAGCTGATTAGTCCAACCTACGCTCTGTAGATATTAGTTCAACCTACGCTCTGTAGATATTAGTCAACACAGGGACCGTCATAGATATTCATCCGACCTTAGCTCTGTAGATATTAGTCAACACTCTGAAGTTTGTAGATATTAGTTCAATATATGAGCTGTAGATGTTCGTCCGACATACAGGCTGTAGATATTAGTATCAGGAGTCCTTTGTAATAACATTAGTGATTATGAATGGAAATGGAAAATTGATGAAATGATTTTTATTACACCATATTGAAGACTTACCATAAACGTGACATAGCATATCCCCGCTGTCATGTGAATATTCGGAGGACTATTGTTGAAGAGAAGTTCAGCTTCTTTATTTTTATCATTTAGTAATAATATTATTCCACGTCTCGCTTCCATCCATTCCGGCTCATTTGAACTCATGATTATCTCAAAGGAATCTGTGTTTATAAAATATTTTTAGGAAGAAGGCACAAATACAGATTATTTTCAAAATAAACCCAAAGCAAGAAGAGTACGTTTTAGCACGAAACGGAAAGCGAAGGAACACAACAATTTAACCGCGCAGTTCTACATGCTACGAAAACGTCCGTTTATTTTTCATTACGATATTTAACATTTTATAACCACTAATCGCGTACAAATGCATTATGGCGTGAGGCAGGCTTTTTTCGTAAACTTATCGATTTATATGCGGCAAACATTGCGTTAAGGGTTGAAGAGTCGGCATTTCAAAACATGTGACGTCAATCGATAATATCAGACGTCATCGAGAAGGGGGCAAGGGGGATGGGAAATTTAAAAAAAATATATAAATTCTGCGTACGTACGACGCACACACTTTGTTTATAAATAATAATCGAATAATCCTGATGAAATTGAAAGAAGTTTCATATATCTACATATTGTATTTGAACAAACGCCATAAATTTGAACATAATAATATATGATCATTATTCGTGGGCAAGAACTTAGTTTTTGACGTTCGCGATATTTTAATATATTCGTCAGCCTATTCGTATTCACAAAAAAAGCAGGTTAGCTGTCAATTTGACAGATGAAAGATGGATGAAAGTAAATAATAGTGATTCAGAGCCGATTATAAACAAGAGCATTTAAAAATTCTACTTATAATAAATTGTAATTATTTGTGCATAATCTTTTGATCATGGTGACAAAAATGCAACAACTGGATGTTAATATTTTTATTCCGGAATTCTGGAACCTAGAGAAGAATACCCGAATCAAAGGTTATGTTTCGAAAAGTTTTGACAATATTTTGGGTTTGTATATTTACGGTAAACATAAGGAAAATATCCATTCAAAATTACCACGAGATTGTTGCAGTGAATGGGTGGAACTTAACCAGAATGGTGTCTTAGATGGCGATATTTGCAAGAAAAATTACCTTTCTAATGGATCGACGAGTTCCAACTATGTCTTGTTGGAGATGGAAAATGAAAAAGTCGCTTTGAAGAATCTAAAATTAAATGGTCAAGTTATAGACCTAACTACGATGGTAAGAAGTAGTGTCGTCATGTTTTACGATTACACTTCGATATTAAAATCAGAAGCGTTTTTTAATAACCAACCCGAACAATCTACGACCATTAAGAATGAATCAACTAACAGCAATCAGTTTGCCCTGCTAAAAAGTATCATCAAACATGATAATTGCATCTGTCCTGAACAGAACAAAATAAATGATAGTGACTCTCTGAACTACATGAAGAAATACAAAACATTCCATGTCGTTTCAAATATTTTTGAATTCTTCTGTTCATACTCGAATTTGTGCGTTCAGTTTAGCAGTTTTACAAACTCTATCAATTGGATTTGGTACTGCTTATGGAAAGAAAAGAAGGTGGGGTTCTAAATTATGAATTTTAATTGGTTGCAATAAATTTTTGTGAAACTTTCATATTTGGAACATCCTTTTTATTTCAGATATCAGTTAAGACTGGAAACTTGTTGACATCTATGCTGCTTGACCTTTTAGGGGGGCTGGTTGTTCTACACTGCATAAATCAATGGACTCTTAACCCTGTGAATGAACTTTTTGATATTATAGAGGTAAACCATTCTTATTGTATAAAACTTAATACGTAATAGTAATATGTAGTTAAATTTTATGTGCCAAGAAGTTTTTACCATTATCCTTCTATGCACCTTTATTTCTGGGAAGACATTTTAATATTATTTATTAAAGCAGAGACTGTATACGGATAGTTCCCGTAAGCACTCAGGCCCAGGGCCTATCGTGATATCTCCCATTTCAGTTCATTCTTTTGAGCTTGTTTGCAAATCCCGCGAGGGTTCCTTTTTTCTTGCTTATGGATCCCCTTTCCCCTTTATTTGAGTTTCCTGAAGAGGATAGAGTCCACCGAGGTGGCCTCAGCTCTCCTCTCCACTCCCCCTAGGTTCTCCAAAGGCCCCTATTTTTTTTTTGGTTTGAATCGTCCAGTTTTTGGTCCGACGAGTGTCTAGGGAAATAAATGGTCCACCCAAGCGTAGCCCTGAATGCTGGGGTAAGGTCTAAATACTCCGAGATGCAACCCTTTATCTTGTAGGCACTGCTCGTGACACCATTCCCCAGTGTCATTCAGCCTGAGCACGTTAGCTCATACCTTGGTTTGGGATGGCCATTGTAGGTCGTTTTTCCACCCCCTGAGTGACGGGTTCGCCACACTCCCTACGCTTAGGAAGACATTGGTTTTTTTTTTTTTGTATTGCAATATTCATGTATATTAATAATAAGTACTTGGGGGCATACATTAATTACTTGAGCAGTTTTTCTTCCAATCTAGACCCCTCCCCTTCCCTTGTAGATATAAATTTGGGCCACTTCGTATATTCTTTTCAAGTAACGTGAGATTTTACTGAACCCCTCCCCCCTTTGAGCTCACGTAATTAATGTATGCCCCCTTGCCTACTTATGTTTTCAGTTGATTGTGGATAACTTACGTGCATTGCTAAAGTGGTTGATGGGTTCTCCAGCCGGTCTAAAGTTAAATCACGCCTTCAATAATATGCTGGGAAAGTTCTTCTTGTATCACATCGAGCTCTGGTGGATGTTTTTAGGTAATATAATAATGTATTTAGTTTTCTTCTTGAGGTTGTTGTGTTAAAACCATGTAGATATGACTGAGTGAAAAATGTGGAGATACGTAAAGAATGCAAGACTAATGTAAGCTTAATGAGTAAGATTAAGAAAGGGATGCTTAGATCTGACTCCAGATACTAATATCTACAGCCTGTATGTCGGACGAATATCTACAGCTCATATGTTGAACTAATATCTATGAATTTCAGAGTGTTGACTAATATCTACAGAGCTAAGGTCGGACGAATATCTATGACGGTTCCAGTGTTGACTAATATCTACAGAGCGTAGGTTGAACTAATATCTACAGAGCGTAGGTTGGACTAATCAGCTAAATGTGTCCAATAGTCCGATATCAGGGATTTTTACATACATACTTACATAAATTAAGTTTTTTAAACTGCATACGCAATATTACGTTATTCCAATATGCTATACATAATTGCAAATCCAACCTCTGCCAGTACTGTAGATATTCGTCAACACTTTGGTTCTCATAGATATTAGTCAACAGTTTGAGCTGTAGATATTCATCAACACTTTGATTTTCATAGATATTAGTTCGATTTTTTCAGTTTTTGGAATTCCTGTAGATATTAGTAGACACCTCCCTTAATATGAGTTAGAAAAATTAGTTTTGTCCATAAACAAACCCAAATCTTTCAAGAAAGGCTGACAAATCCAGTTTTGTATCGGTCACTCAGTCCAATATTGTATTTGTCAGCATTTATTGAATGATTTGAGATTGTTCATGGACAAAAACCAATTATTTGTATTCATATAAACACCCCACATACACAAAAGCCCTGCTTATTTATGGGGGTAAATCAAATACATTTATTATGTAATTAATAATTGTATAAAATTTAATGTAAGATCATAGATATTAGTCAACAGTTTGAGCTGTAGATATTCGTCAACACTTTGGTTCTCATAGATATTAGTTCGATTTTTTCAGTTTTTGGAATTCCTGTAGATATTAGTAGACGCCTCCGTTTTTTTGGGCAAGTAGAGCGGATGAACAAAGAAACGAATGTGAGGAGAATAATGACTTACTGTAAAAATATAATTTTATGGAAATTAAATGTTACTTTGTGCATACATATTAGTTTATGAACCAATGTAATATAATCTAACTCAATAAACAGTAAATAAATATATATGTACAGCAAAATAAATCCCATTTGTTTATAGGCCTTTTCTAAACATTTTTATGTAAAATATGATCTTTATGTAGCTTTTTAGAATCTAGTAAAACTCCAAGGTCTCTGATTTTTTTCTACATACCCGTTACAAATGTAAATAGTTTAAATAATCAATATATATTATAAAATAACGTGTAAGAAAGGGTGCTTGCCGCTATCAGACACGAGTCCCGGTACCATTAGGGGAGCTATATGGTGTGGTAGCCCTCTATCCCCCATCCATGAAAAAGGTTTCCGTTTTTACCAAAAGGGCGTGCTTTTGAAGATATAAGGGCTTGAAGTTTTGCCCTCTACAAATTTCTAGAACAGTCCAGAACATTCAAGAGCATACCACAAAATTCCAGAACATTCTGGAATGTTGTGTTTTTACATTTGTCTAAATTAATAAATAGTTGATTGTTTTTGTAGTATCATTAATCCTGTTTAAATCTTCTTCTAACTTATTACAATCATCTATAGAGCTAACATATGTATATATATATATATATATATATATATATATATAGGTCCCACTACACTTATTGCGTCCGTGCGTAAATCCGTCTTTGGGCGTCCATCACTTCTAGTTATTTTTTTCAGATTGTTTTTGAGTATATTGCCTTTTATAATGCTCTTAATAATCGCTAATATCATGATTTTTTAATATTCATAACAATTCAGGATTTGATGTTTATTATACTTTGATACACTTCTTGCGTCACGTACATACTAACGTCCGGGTGTATATTTTTTGTATATTGTAGGTTTCTTTTAGTATATGTTTCACGTCCTTTCATTCTAATTTATTTTTTGCGTCTAACTCTTCTAATAAACATTTCACGTCCATACTGAATAAAGTATTTTGTGCGTCCGAGTGTATATTTTTTTATTTCTTATGCCGCTTTTAATATATTTTTCACGTCCTTACATTATAAATTTATTTTTACGTCTTCCGCATATTGCTAACATTTCTAATAAAGGTTTCACGTGCATACTAAATTATTTATTTCGGCTTCCGAGTGTACATTCCTTGTAAGCTGCTTACCGTTTTCTTAAGATAGGTTTCACGTTATGCACTCTAATTTAATTTTTACGTCTAAGCAAAATAAGAATGTAAAAAAAAAATATATTTGTTTGTAAGACCGTAAATAAATAGACAAACTGTTGTATTTTCGACCCAAAACATTTTTTATGATTTATCAAGTTTTTAAATTTATTTTTCGCGTTCTGTGTAAGTTTTATTTCTAATATATCATTATAGGCCAGTTGTTTCATAAAACCGAAATAATCACAGAACTCGAATAGAACTTTCATAGAACGTGAAAATAAACTTAGAGTCCCAACTGCTCACAAACGTCTCGAGCCAGTGGGACTATGGCATCCCCAATTTCGGTATGGTGTGATGCTGAAGGTAATGGGGAGGGAAAAGAGATATCGACAATGTATCTCGCTATTAAGATCTAGTCACCTACACGGCTAAACTCATTTCATGTAATAAGACTAAACCTAAATTCACTCTAAACCAGCGTAAAAATTCAAAAAATCATTCAGTTTAACTTTTTTAATCCGACTACAATACAAGAGTCCCACCTGCTCCCAACTGTCTGGAGCCAACGAGACTTTGACATCCCCAATTTTAATATGTTGCGAGGCTGAAGATAGTGGGGAGGGGAAGGAGATATGGTAAATGTAAGTGGCTATTCAGATCTAGTCATCAAACACATTAAAGCCATTTCAAGGAACGTTTCAATTCTGAATGAATACTGACGAATAGCAAAACACGACATACGATATATGTTCAGTGTATTTATACGTTATATCTACTTACGATTTAAGAGGTGAATGTGTTTACCGCCGCCCCGGGAACCATTTATTGGACACCAGTACCCCTGCCGTAAGTCACTCTAAGTGATTGCTAGGTTTGGTGAATTATAACGGTTGCCCGGGTTCTTGGAGAGAAGTTTGTCCAGGTCTTCATGGTGAATGCTGTTCCTCACCTTTTGCGTGGCGGTCCGGATCGGGAGAGACTGCTTGAGACAGACATAATCAGGACTTCTCCAGCCGGACTCTCTCGATCCATCGCCTTTTACCCCAGTGTGGAAAATTTACCTGACTATTCCGATCTAGTCACCGTACATGGCTAAAGTCATATCAAGTAACGTTTCAATTCTGAAAGACGTAGTTATACGAGGGCGATAATGAAACCTTTTAGATTCAATTTCTTTTAGCAATATTAGTTACAATTATTATTATTTACGATGGGTCGAAAGAGTCCGGCTGGAGAGATCTAGATTATGTCTGCCTCAAGCAGCCTCTCCCGACCTGGACCTCCAAGCAGTAGGTGAGGAAAAGCATTCGCAACCAAGACCTAGACAAACCTCACTCCAAGAACCTGTGTACCCCTGTTAATTCACCACACGTAACGCAACACTTGGGGTGATCTATGGCAGGGGTGTTGGTTATCCAATAAATGATTCCCGTGGCGGCGGTACACATAACCGCCTCCAAAATACTCTTTTATTTATGTAAAGCATAAATATACCAAATCCTGTTAATAAAATAAAATTGTTAGAAGTTTGAATGGATATTTTGTATACACACGTACCTACTGGGCGCAGGAGTGTGACATTTTTGTTTGCCCTTATTCAAAATGTATCGTTTCATAACCCACCGGCTCGCGCCCTTATAGTGCGCGGTTGAACATTTTTAGGCCGGGACATTAATTTACCGCCCACTCTAAAAAAATCTTATGAGAATGTCCACCCGCGCAGACGTTTCTTAGTTCTGAATGGCGTTTGGCATCGTTGTAAATATACCCAGTGTTGCCAAATCTGGCGATTTCATTCATCAAGGGCTCAAACAATACATACAATAATATTATAGGTATCTACTATCTACTCGCTAATGGCACGAGGACGCAATACTATCGTCGTCATGACTGTATATATGATAGCATAAGTATAATAACCATAACCTATCAGGCATTAGCCCTGCACGTGATCAGCTCCTATATTTTTGAAAGTGTAAAGTAGCTCTTGGTCTACAGTCATAACGACGATAATATTGCTTCCTCGTGGCTATTTGCGAGTAGATAGTAGATACCTATATTATTGTTATGTATTTTTGAGTTTGAGATTTGCCAACAATGGGTATATTTACAACGATGCCAAACGCCATTCACACTTAGCATGCTGTTACTCATCACTAAAAGAATTTCTAGCTTCACAGACATTTTTTTTATTTATTACATTATATTAGTTACATATGTACATATAAGTAGCAAAAATAACATCTAGTAATAATATTGCAAAATAACTGTAAATATTAAAAATGTGTACAAGTGTTATTATGTCATGTAGGTCGATATTAGTTCCTAGCTCGGCAGACTGCCCGTTATAAGAAACTAAATGCTGGTGTAAATGCCAAAAATTTATTCTGTAAAAAAAAATTGTTTTTTCTTCTTCTAAATTAAATATACCTACTGTAATTTTTTTATTAAATGTGCCGTTAATGAAATGCCAAAAATTTATTCTGTAAAAAATGTAATACAAACCCCAAAAGTGATTATGGAATCATCATGTTCAGGTGTTTAACTTATTTTTTTCATATTATATTTATAAAATCATTAGTTGTATATCAATTAAATACAAAAATATGATCTTGATTTCTAAAAACTTCAGATTCATTAGAGATATCCGTAGCTCGGGGCACCGCTGGGCTTTTATTTGAACATTATTTTAATCAGTAACTATTGTAATTTACGAATCACTTTTTAAATTTTGGGTCTTGAAGAGACCCATGTTGTAGGAGGGAGGAAATACAGAGGCTGGAAAATCGTTCCACAGCTGAGCTGTTGAACTTAAGAACGAGTCGTTGAAACGACCCGTTTTCACGTGACAAATATCAACCATATACATATGTTGGGCGCATGTTTGGCGTGTTTCCCGACTATGCATCGGTGCTGAGGGGATCAATGACGCTAGTTCCTCGAAGTATCTTCCAATGTAATACCAGTAGAACAAGGACAGCATTCCTTCTTGACGCCTGTGCTCTAAAGATTGCAATCTGTTTGTTAAGTTAGGCGAATTTATCAAACGTACCGCCCGTTTCTGTACAGAGTCGAGGTTTTTTTTTGTATTTTTTGGCCTCCAGACTAGAGGCGGCTGCCAAATTCAACCGTAGGGCGTACTTGCGATTTGAACAGGGTTAGCAGTTGTGTACTTTTGAAGTATCTGCGGGCCCTGAATGTAATATTTTAATAACAATCGCGAATAGGTACTGTGGATACCAATTTTATCATTTTCTATGGTTTTTTAACAACCTTATATCGGCGCGAGAAGGTAGAAAGAACCTTATTTTCTGATGTTCACGGGCACTCGCTGTACACATCAGAACTGTGGATTGACTACACTGCATCCCAATGGCATAAGTTAAAGGTTGCTTAAAATAACGCATATCGTCAACTTTTCCGCCTACCGAGATACTGCAGTGCTACGGAAATGTTGCTGGAGGGACGAGTGCACACTATCTGAGCACTTTTTTGCCACCACATGGGAAGTTTATGGCGCAGGCTACGCCAATCGAAGAATGCGATCATCACCGCCATGACTGCCTGGATGGAGTCCCCCCTGATGGCCCTCTGGAGACGGGAGACGACGTGGAAATACCCTCCGTAAACAGTTGCATGAATTAATTTTATTGTTTTATTTTTATTTTTTCAGTTTCATTTCTCATGTTTTTTATTTGTGTGCTGATATTTACTTTTAACCTTAACTCATTATTTGTGTAATTTCTTTTGTTATTTCAAAATATGGAATATAACATTCTGGAATAAAATACTATTATTATTATTATAACGATGGTGATGCTGAGTCTACACAGTTGGTCCTTCTTGAGTTCACACAGCAATATTATTTTTAAGACATAACGACGGTCGTGCTGCGTCTACACAGTTGGTCCTTCTTGCGTCTACGCTATTACCACGCTAGTATCACGCTATTATCACGCTATTATCACGCAGCAATATTATTTTTAAGACATAACTACTGTCGTGCTGCGTCTACACATTTGGTCCTTCTTGCGTCCACGCTATTATCACGCTAGTATCACGCTATTATCACGCTATTACCACGCAGCAATATTATTTTTAAGACATAACGACGGTCGTGCTGCGTCTACACAGTTGGTCCTTCTTGCGTCCACGCAGCAATATTATTTTTAAGTCATAACGATGGTCTGTGTCTATTCTGTGTCATATTACTTTTAGTCCGTGCTGTGTCCCCCCACTCACAGTCATTACAGCCATAACAACGATAGTATTGCGTCCTCGTGGCTATTCACGAGTAGATATTAGTATTAGTTATATATTAGTTCTTGATGAATTAAATCGCCAGATTTGGCAACAATGGGTTCATTTACAATGATGCCGATCGCCATTCAGAACTAAGAACACGCCGTAGTGATAATGGCGCGAACCGGCGCATTATGAAATTATACATTTTAAGTAAGGGCAAACAATACTGTCACACTCCTGTGTCCAGAATATAATATGTATACAAAATATTCACTTAAACTTCTAAAAATATTAATAATAATATTTTAATGATTCGCATAGCGCCTCGATTTATATAGCGTAATCTACACAAAGGCTGGTAGAAATTAAAGGTTTAGTTTTATAATCATTGGAAAGTGATCAGATAACACTGCATCAAATTGTACATTTACGCTATTTATAGCGTTTCCCAGTGCTTTTGTGACGATGCAGTGATCTAACCAGCTTGTGGTGCTATGGGCATCACTCACATATGTAAAAGTATTACAGTTCATCAGCTTCGTATCGGCACAAACATGCTTAAACTCTTCGCAGAACTTTTGACTTTTGGGATCTGCATTGCAATCGCCCAAAATAATCGCACTCGACGAGTTCCTTTCATTGATTATTGCGGTTACCTTCCCATGCAGTTTATAAATTCCTAAAGATTTTCTGGTTTATTTGTCGTCATATAAATTGAAAAAAAATCATATTTTGTCGCTGTTACAGTTACTTGTATTGCCGCTATTCTTGGTTCAAAGCATTCCACTATGTCGGCAGAAAGTGAATCCCGCCATAAGTTGGCAGGTTAGTTATGGCTTAAAAATAATATTTCTGCATGGACGCAAGAAGGACCAACTGTATAGATGCAGCACAACCGTCGTTATCCCTTAAAATTAAATTTCTGCGTGGACGCCAGAAGGACCAACTGTCTAGATGCAGCACGGCCGTTATTATGTCTTAAAAATAATATTGCTGTGTGGACGCAATAAGGACCATCTGTGTAGACGCAGCACGACCGTCGTTATGTCTTAAAAATAATATTGCTGCGTGGACGTAATAAGGACCAACTGTGTAGACGCAGCACTACCGTCATTATGTCTTAAAAATAATATATCTGCCTGGACGCAGAAGGACCGCCAATATTTATGAAAATATACACTGCTCAAAATATACTTCGTGTAGCGAACCTGTCGGCAAATCGTCAAACGTTCAATATACAATTCCAGACATTCTGAGAGATTTTTTGCTTCCATGACAACTTTTGCCAAATGATTCTACATGGGGTAAGCATCAATCTGGCCAATTTTGAAGTCAAAACATTGTTGCGTCCGTATATCGGACGCCGTAAGTCGGTGGACGCAACAATGCTATGGAGATTTTAGGGGGTGGACGTAACAAGTGTAGCAGGATATATATATATATATATATATATATATATATAATTTCATATTATATGAATAAAATAGGAAATCTGAGTGATTTATAATATGTTTGATATCATTTATATTCAAAGAGAACATACAGGCCCCAATATGAAGCCTTGAGGTATACATGAGGAAAAAACAACAATTTGTTACATTTTAGTCAGGCGCAACTCATCTGTGAGATGAAGTGATCTGTTATTTTTGTGCCAAAGGGTAAATATCGCCGATCTAGGTGCATGGCCTCCTGACCTGTCTTCCTTCCCCACCACTCACACTAAAAAAAAAAAAAATTAAGGGAGAAATCTATTTTGATCTGTTTTTCTATGATATAATCTGACGGATGAATTGCGCCCGATCGTGTTAGGATTTGCATTGCGCCCGACGGAGGGTTAGGGCAGCAAATTGATTTCTATTTTTAATGTAAGATGAGAACGATCTTAGAAGACTTCTGCTTATATCAATCTTTGAGAGATTATTTACATGAAGAATCGTGTTGGGTTATTTTAGGTCAGATTAAGAGAGGCCTACACAACGCAATTGAGTATGTCGATCTTGAGCATGCAAAACTTGCAGTCTTATTTTAGGATGTATTTTGCGTAGCATGTACCTATGATTATAATTTAATTATCCTAAGGAATGCGTAACTATATATCTGTATTTTATCTTTGCAGTTATAACGAAGAACATTGTGGAAATGGTGCTCCAGATATTTCAGTTCGTAGGAATGTTGGGAATATCTTTTCAAGCAGCCATTTTAGCAGACATGCTATCTTTAGCAAGTTTCCATATTTACTGTATTTACACGTATGCAGCCAGGTACAATTTTGAAACTTTATAATATGATTTTATTTTATGGAAGCGCAGTTTTTGAAATACATTTTTCTCTCTGTATTCTCTTTTCTATTTTCTACTTTCTATTATAATTTTTCCAATTTTCTCTATGTTTATATTAAATTTAATCCATGTGTTTACACTATACTTCATACAAAGTAACTATATTCCATTGGTCACCATGAAACAGGCAGCCGCTTAGTACGGTGATTTAATGTATCTATTATATGTAAATATCTTAATTAACCACTCATTTGCCGCTTGTGCGCCGGCGTGTCCTAATTTTGACACGCGATTTTGACTCTTATGTATAAAGAAAGTGTATGAAGAACACGGTTAGAATCGCTTGCTCTATTATCGCTCTTTACCATAGAGAAAACTGCAATTCGCTTGGTCACTCCATATAATTTATATTAATGATTTACCGGAGCGCGGGAACGTGCGCAGTTCTTGCGCATGCGCGGGAAAAATTCTTTGGTCTTCAACTTTGACCTTTCTATGTACGAAATTTCTCAAGAACGCTGTCAGAATCGCCGGACATTGGGTGTCATGGCTGCCGCTTTTTGCGAACGCTAATTGGTTACAACCAACCCCATTTACTCCCGGCATTCAACGAGTTAATTATCATCAACCTTACTAAAAAAAAATTACTCCACAACCACCAAACATTTTTAGGCTTATACCTCAGCCTCATTTAAACGATAGCGGATATGAAAACATTACTAATTAAAAAATGACAAAAAAAATTTCATGGAAAGATATATTATATACACTGCTTACACAACCAGAAGGGGTAGTTTATCTGTTGTATACGCTTGTTGTATTAATAATTTCTGAACGAATTTTGGATTTTTTCCTATGTATTTTAAAAGTCTTGTATATTTCTTATTTTTGAAGATATCGTAAAAACAAATACCATTTTAGAAACCAGATTTTTTTTTATAGTGATACCTCACAAGAGTCTCAGCTGCTCCCGTCTGGAGCCAGTGAGACTATGGCATTCCCAATTGGGATATGTTGTGAGGCTGAAGGAAGTGAGGAGGGGTAGGAGATAGGAAAGAGGAAGGTGGGGAAGTACCTGGCTATTCAGATCTAGTCACCAAACACGGCTAATGACATTTCAAGCAACGTTTCAATTCTGAATGGTGGTCTTACACAAGGTGATACTGAGTATCTTCCACTCTGGAACGTGCAGCAAATTTACTATATATTTTTTTAAAATGAATAAATAGTGAAATAACACAAATTAATCCAATAAAATTACCTTTTAGACTTTTCTATTTGAAATACACTTTAGTATTTATGAATTGTAGTGTTTTAACCTTTTCCACGCGATCGTAACAACAGTTGATAAAAAGCCATGCCTCACACGCGCCCGTATCAGCCCTTGTTACGCTAACTTCGACTGCCGATATAACAGCGCTACTATGTCACAGTATTTTTTCCCGCTCGCTAGGATATTCGTGTAACTATCACGATGCTGACATATTCAAGCATATTTCGAAAGTAAAAATTTTTTTCATTAAAAACATCTATAATCAAGTGAATGTGTCCTCGTGCCTCGTGGTACTTGAAATATGACATATACATACCGCGTATGGGTATTGAAAAAACAGAGTAGATCAACGCGGGTAAAAAGTTAAGCTTTCAACATGAAAAAAGTTGAAAAAAAAGCTTACTGTTAACATATTCTATCAAAATGTTGAAAAATTTCAGAAAATTCAAAATTTAAAAAACACAGTCCCTTTCTTTAATGAATTTGAAAGAAAACTGTCACTTCACTTTTTCTCGTGCATACAATTAAAAATTATAAAAAAAAATTACAATTATTCTCCGAGAGTGACTGAAAAAATCAGCAAATTTGAATTTACTTTTACACAATTTGAACGTTGTTTTCTTGAATTTGTATTTATTTGTACACGCATAAGGCATTAATGTTATTAAATAATATTACTTTCATGGAAGTTTTATTAAAATCACGCGGCACCGGCCGATTAAAAAAATAATGTGTCGAAGTAACATCACTTTTTCCCGATAACCAATTAAATTCATAAATCGACACTGAAATTGACGAAAACTAACATAAAATAATAGTAAATGTATTGATTACACAAATAGAAGATTGAATTGGTGCTTAGAACAGACGATATGAGTTAAAATACGATCTGAAACAGAACAACATCACATCAAAAGTCATGAACAATTCGTGAGAGAAAAATATTAGCGGGAACAAAATGCGCGTGCGCGGTAATGGCCGCCAGAAGGCCAGTATGAATGAAAAAAACAACGTTGCCAGACAGAAAGAGTTCTTATTAGTAATAATTTGTAGCGTAGGGAGTGTGGCGAACCCATCGCTCAGGGAGTGGAAACACAAACCTGCAATGGGTGTAAGCTACCGTGCTCAGGCTAAATGTCCTGGGAAACAGTGTGAACGGTGCCTCAGAGAAACAAGGTCGCATCTCGGAGTATTTAGACCTTACTCCAGCATTCGGGGCTCTGCTGGAGTGGACCCTCTATTTCCCTGGTAACTCGTGGGACAAAAAATTGGACCATTCGAAAACTTGGGACCTTTTGGGAACCTAGGAGTGCTGAGGCCACCTCTGTGGATTTCCTTCCTGGGGCCTGTAGGAGGAACCAAGAAGAGAAGCCATGTAGAGGAGAGCTGAGGCCACCTCCATGAACTCTTCCCTTGTGGGGCCTTCAGGGAACCAAGAGGAAGGGCACTCTTCCAGCGCGAGGCCTTTGAGGAACCAAGGAGGAGTGAAGTGGAGAGATGATGTCCTCTTCTCATGTGGGGCCTTCAGGGAACCATGTAGGAGTAAAGAGGAGAAATGAGGCCTAAAAATCTCTGTGAACTCTTCCCCTGTGGGACCTTTAGGCAACCAAGAAGAGTGAGGAGGAGAGATGAAGTCCTCTTCCCTCCTGGGGCCCTCGGGGAGCCAAGGTGGAGTGGACTCTTCCCTTGTGGGGCCTTTGGGGAACCAAGAGGAGGTGGAATCTCCGTCGTGGAGCCTTCGGGGAACTAAGGAGTGGAGAGGAGAGATGAAGCCCTTCAGGGAACCAAGGAGGAGTGAAGAGGGGAAATGAGACCTGGGAAGACACATTGTCGAACCAGAAGATGTAGCTTCATTTCCAATGATAATCTTGGTGAACTTTATTAAAGGGACTGGGTTTCAAAAGAATGAGGTAAAATGGGAGATAGCACAATGGGCCTACGGCCTAAGTGCTCACGGGAACTATATATATGTAAACCGTCTCCGCTCAGAAAAAAAAAATTAATAATTTCAAAACAAAATGTACAGTCTTTACATAGTGCGCAACAGAAATATCGTTCAGCGGTCGTTAAGTGTTTTTTTATTAGTAAGGCTGCACGTGTTTTATGAAATAAAAAAAAAATATATATATATACATAAGCATATTAAAGAAATGCGTAAGGGGGCGTTCAAGTATTACGTAATGCAATTTTTGACCCCCCCTCCCCCCCACGTAACGCGCCGTAACGTTTTTCTTTACCCCCCCCGCCCCTAAGCGTTACGTAAATTTTTACCTGAAAGTCATTATTAAGTTGCGCACAGTACTGGAAAGTCGCTTTCTTGTTTTAATCGCGTTTGCGTTAATAAATAAAACAAGAGATTTCATGAACGAAAAGGGTTGCCAACTTGGAAGATTTTAATTCCCTAGTTTTTTTATCTAAATAAAGAAAAACATGTTACATAACGCGTTGTTCGAACCCCCCTTCCCCCCTGGTAACACACAGTAACGTTTCATAAGACCCCACCCCCCAAGTGCGTTACTTAATACGTGAACGGCCCCTAACTAGTAAGCAGGTACTTTTCTTGGCACATTTATTCATGTTTAAAAATTATTTTTAAATGATTTATTTTTATTTTTAGGCTATATAGTATACAGATAAGTGGACTGATAGCATTGTGGAGGCTGTTTCTGGGTAGGAAACACAATCCCTTACGTGGAGGGGTGGATTCTTGTCAGTATGATCATCATCAGCTGTTTATTGGAACTCTAGCCTTCACGATTTTACTGTTCCTGTTACCTACCACAGCCCTCTACTATGTAGTTTTTACAACGGTGAGTCTACTTCGATCTCATTGCATTTTGAAATTCTAGTAGTTCTAACAATAGACCTCGCGTCCAATACAAGTATGTTTCTAATTTTCTCTTATTTAATAAATCAAACCAAAATTGCCTCTCTGAAATCACAAAATGTTAGTATGTAGATACAGTTTGTCAAATAAGAGTAGAAAATATATGAGGGCGCCACTGTTGTTCAAATGGCAATACTAAACACATAACTCATGGGGTTAAAGTAAAGCTGTGTAACCTACATTTTTATCAGAAATTAAAATGGCATAATAGTGGAAAAAATATTTTTTCATTGCAGTATAGATACCCGCCGATCTCAAAATTAGAATTGCATATAGGTATATTATTATTATACCTTTGCAATTTTGTGTTAACATAATGAAGAATAACTATAATGTAATAAAATATAAAGCGCAGTTTAGAAATTGCTCACATTTATTTAATACTATATAAAGTACCTAGCGTTGCCTAGGCTTTAGATCATGTCTCTAATTTTAGATCTGAATATATTTAACTCATTCAGATCTAAAAGTAGTGTTACTAAACTCACCATTAGTGATTCTTCTTTCTATCTTTTGTTAAATTCAAATTTATGTTAAATTAAATTAAAGCAAATCGCTTTATAAATCACCTTTTAATCAATTTTTTCTTTACTGTGTTATATGTTATACCTTTTGTCGTTTACTGTGTTATATCTACACATTCAGTGTCATTGCATTTCAAAAAAATATTTGACAGTTAAATTGGTGTTGCCAGTCTACAAATTTAGTAGTTCAAGTTTTTATATTTTCTACTCTTTTTTGACAGACTATACTTAAATCTCTACCTACTTACTTTATAAACCATACAAAATTTACGTAACATTTTTTAATTTCAAATAAGGAATTATACAATTTGTCTAAATAAAAATCAGTCGTAATGATAATTCTTTTCAAACCTTCAGGCCGGTAGATACCGTAATATCGATTATTCCGATTTGACAGCTCGAGAACTACGATCACGAGAACTCTGCCCAGAAAAAAAGGTAGTATCCAATAAGGCCACCATCTTTTTTTTTTATAGTAACTCCACATAGGAGGAAAAAACTCCCTCGAGGCCTATGTCATCTTTGGGGATGCTGTGTGGAGGATCTTTTCAGGGAAAGGAAGGAGAGGAGGTGTCAATCTTGAACCGGTATATAAGAAATAAATTTACAGACAGATGAAATGCCAAATGGTCGAGTTAAAACATGACTGCACCACGCTCAGTCAATTATTATTACCTATTTATGTTGTTGTAACATTGAGTTTTTATGATATTGTTTTTTTTTCAGTTCCGAGTCATTTTGGTTATGATGGGAGGATTTCTTACTTGGCTTCGTTACATTATACAATCATTTCCATTGTATTTAGTTGTACTATGGCTTTTTAAATCTAAAAGAATAGCGGGTAAATTATATTTCTTACTTTTCACTACATAGGTATTTCTAATAATTTTATCAAAGTACTCTCCATTGTTTTTCTTTTCTGTCTCCCCCTTTTTACAATTAAACATCCCTGGTGTAGGGTGGGACAGATTCCTACCTTTGGCGAGGTACATGATTTTAAACCGGTCACTTTTTTAGACTTTTTACCATATTATACTTAATTAATAATATGTTGTTAATCTTTCAGGTGAAATAAAAATTTCCTTGATCCCCTCAATGGAAGCACAGAATAAGCCGACGTTACTGCGGGTTCATCTCCAGACTGCTTCTATAATACAACTTATTTCTAAATACCGCCCTCCTCCATTTTCTAAACCTGTGGGAGTTGAATGGGGAGAAATAATATCCAGCCTAATGAGGGGGAAACTGTTATACCCTGTCTAGTTAATGCATTATATGTATTTTAATAATTTATTAATAAACAACTGTTTTGGCATGGCTATCTTTTTTCAATCACAAAAATGCTCATCCGGCGTAGAATTGAAAATTACCATTTTCTATTACATATCTATCTATATAAATAAAAATGAATCGCCGAAATGTATGTACGCGCATAACCTCTGAACGACTGCACCAAATTAGATAATTCTTTTTTTTTATGCGTCAAGACAAGGTTTGCATAAAACTACTGAGCTCTGGCATTATGAAATTTGTATAAAAAAAATTGCAATAGGTAACACGCGAGCTGTTTCGGGACGAATGGGAAAGGACACGCACGGAGAAAAAATTTCCCTATTAAATGGCATAGCGTCGCATGCCGGGTACCAGCTAGTTCTATTATAAATTATGGATCAGAAAGTTACTAGATATTATTATTATTAAGGTAGAAAATAAAACACCCGTTCCTATATTATCTCTCTGCTGAACTCTGTCGAAAAACACATTTTTATAGCGTGGGTGTCAGCCGCCCGGGGCAGAGGAAAATTTCGCCGTCCCCTTATTTAGGTATTTCAAGCGCCGAGGAGGGGAGGGTTCGTAGAAATCCTATTTCTTTTTATTACAATGTCATTTTATGCCGATATTTATATCACAAGTGACGAGTATTCTACCAATAAAAATCATGTTTATAAATTCTACTACAAATTTATAACTGCTCTCGGAAATCGAGAATGGCATCCGTGTAATACGATAAGAAACTCAGAACATCTAAATGGTTTTTCTTGTCTGTCTGGCAGCACATACGTAGTCTGCAACTAAATTTTATAACTGAACTTCGAATAAGAGAATGTTTTCCTTAGAAATTTGTCAGCGCAGATCCACAACTGGAATTTTACATTCTGAACACAAATCTGGTTTAAATTAAATCTGTATACGGCGAATTAAAACAACACTCAGAACATGAAAATGGTTTTTTTTATTCTACTTAAAAGTCTGCAACTTGAATTTTATAACTGCACTTTGAATAAAATAATGTTTTCCTTCGAAATGTATCAGAAGATGAATCCACAGCTGAAATTTTACATTCTGAATACAAAACTGGTTTAATTAAATCTTTAGGCGAATTAAAACTACATTCAGAACATGAAAATGGTTTCTCTTTGATTCTGGCAGCACATACATAGTCCGCAACTAGAATTTTATAACTGCGCTTCGAATAAGATAATGTTTTCCTTCATCAGCAGATGAATCTACAACTGGAATTTTACATTCTGAACAGAAAACTGGTTTTAAATTAAGAGTGAATCTGCATGCGAGTCCCTAGCTTTAATAAGTATTACTCTCGCGTCAGCAAATTAATCCGCTAGTGGAATTTTGACAGATCATTCGGAACATGAAACTGGTTTTAACCTAAGAGTTAATCTGCACGCCGGTCCTCATCTTTAATTGATACTACACCCAGAACACGAAAAGGGTTTTCCTCCTATTTTTGTTCTTGGAACACTTGGATGGTATGATGATTCATCGAAACACATGATGATCCATGAAACTTTCTTAGAATTGTCAAAGCATCGCCCACGGACCTCTCTCAATCATTCTCACTGAATATTAATTATAAACAATACAAGCACAATACAAAATACGGGGAATTATTGCAATTCACTACAGATGCCCCCCCCCCCCCTCCACGCTACGCCTCTGGGTACTAGCAATCTGAAGTCCTCGAATAGCCCGGGCTTTATGCAAGGTTTTTCAAAATCATTTAGACGGTGACCTTCCTCTTGTTTTGAAATTCAAGTGTGGAAAATTTCATAAACCTCAGAATACAACTAGATTTGTTAAAATTAATCCACACCCTGCCCGGTGATCGTCACACTTTACACGTCATCATAAATAAATGAAATGAACATAAGAATATAATAATCTTTTTTAAAAATTTATATTATATATTCAATAATATTAATATTCAATTTATAAAAAAACAGTTTATTTATAAACAAGTTCTGCTGTTTAATTATTATTACACGTGACAGCTGTTTCGCCTTCTGAAGGCATTATCAAACTGTCTTGAAAATGCCTTCAGCAGGCGAAACAATGCTGTCAAGTGACAAATTAAACTTGATAACAATAAATAATAATCTTGTAGAATTTTATTTGTATGGAACACACTAATAATAAGTAATAGGTTCGAAATGAGGAATTATAATAAAGCTAGACTCTAGCTTTATTATAATTCCTGCTAGAGTTAATTAACATTAATTAGTTAGTTAATTAACATTCCTTTATTAACATCCTCAACATAAACGACATTAAGAAAGTGTACTACGCTTTATGTCAATCACAAATAGAGTACGGGATAACTGGATGGGGGTCTGCTTTGAGCACTCACACAGAGCGACTCAAAATAGCCCAAAAAGGAGTACTGAAGACAATACTGAAAGTTCCGCTTAGAACTCCGACGGAAGAAATATTTAATAACTTTCAAGTCTTCAATGTACAGAAACTTTATTCAAAAAATATTTTATTTAAACTGAAAAAAAACATATATGTATACTCCACTGCCCAACATAAATACTCAACCAGGTCAGTAAGCAATAACATCCTGGTTACTCCCAGTTTGAACACATCTTTTGGACAGAGAAATAATAAATTCCATGCTATAAAATTATACAATGCTCTACCAGATCAAATCAAAAATATAAAGGAAATGAATATATTTAAGACAAAAGTAAAAATATGGCTGAGAGATCAAGGTGATAATAAAATTACAAACATCATGAAGACGATATAAAGACAATCCATAACCAAATACAAATATTTTAAAAAACTACAGGCCACCTCAGAACAGGAAATCCTAGTGAGGAGGTCTGTGAAAAAAAAAATGAATCTATACTTATTATATACATCATACATACATGTACAAACCTTGTTATTGAAATTAATAAAAAAAAAAATAAAAAAAAAAAAAAAAAAATAGAGTAAAAATTTGTGTCATGCGTCTTGTACAATAAACCGAACAGATTTTGCTCTTCAAAAATCTCATGCATTTTTCAAATTTCCCACCTTTTGATTCTAAAAAATAATGGCGTAGCGCTATCATTTCTATGGCTAGATTGCGCATTATTTTCGTCTATGATAACATTTGACATGTGTCAAATCGTGTATTTCGGAAAATACCGTAGTGGTTGTAATGTCCCATACTTTAATTAGATTAGAGATATTCACGGCCTACCGAATTAGCGAGCTCATTAAAATTGCGTTTACTTCGCTGGAATACAACAACAAAAATCAAACTTCACCAATTATGTGACGTGGGATGAATCAAGCTGAGAGTGACGATTCTGGTCGGAGTTTGTTTGATAACGAGACACCAAATGCCACTATTTTGGACCAAAGCGATGATAAAGAGAATATACACGAGACGGAAAAACCACCTGAAGAAGCAACCACCACTCCGGCGGCAGATAAGCGCGTAACTCTAAATATGGTTCTGAGAGAAGCCCTGTTTTTTCTTGCCTTGGCATTGACGACATACGATGCATTACAAAATTCGTAAGTTTTCTCTCGATTTACTTATCTAACCGCCGATATTTTCTATATCTATTGTTAAGATAGATTTAGCCTCCGATTAGAATCTATACAAATCGAGTACAATATTTGACCTCTCCTGTAAAAATGAATGAATTATTATTGTAAGCCTATATACTTAATTTGCAACTGGTTTTTTGTGCAATAGCCTTGTAAACCAACGAATTTGTAACCACAACCAATATTTTTATAGTTTTTTAGGTTATAACGTCATGTCCTGGTATATCAGGTTTTCTACGAAGGACAAGGCACAATAACCCAGATTTAAATGAGTCCTGAATGTTGTGGGTACTTTTATTTGTTCGAACCTTCTTCCTGGCATAAGTAGTTTAACAATAATTTATTCAATCAACAAGCTGATATTCGGATACGTTTTAAGATTTTCACGGCCAAAAGTATTTTCGTTATTTGTATTTGGGGTGTTATGCCGTGTTACCTCCTTCTTTAGCCAACGTTTCGGACATCTTTGGTTAAAGAAGGAGGTAGCGCAACACCTCAAATACAAATAACGAAAAAAAGCTGATATTCAATTATTAATTTAATTAACAATCCTACAACATTTTTATGACTTCTTTGCTAACCTTCTTTGATAGCCTCCGTGGATGAGGGGTAGGGCTCTCGACCAGCAATCTGGAGATCACGGGTTCAAATCCCGACATTCCCAAGCAAACTTTATTGGATTAAGTTATCTTATTTCAAAATGTATTCATCTAGATAATATATATTGATTTGTGACACGTTCCAGAGTGGAAGATACTCTCAGTATCATCCTGGTGTAAGTGCCTCCGTACATGACGCTACTTACAAGCTACTCGATCCTCGTGCGCTTATCATGCGCGCCGATCGTAAGTACTCCCTGTACGATTTTGCTGGTGCTCGTACACGGTGCTACTCGACGGCTGTCGGTTTCCAATCTGTTGCACGATACCGACGGTGCTGATCGCATGTGACGCGTCACATCATTTGTGCCTGATACTTATTCGTTTGACTTTTGACAGAAATGGCGTCGGAACATGAAAGTAATGTTAGATTTGTTCTGGAAGTGGAAAAAAATGCATGGTTATATAACTATACTTTACCAGAATACGTAAGAAAGGATTTAGTGGAGAAGGCGTGGATTGATGTTGGAAAAAAATTCAATTTAAGAACATTATCCTCGTCGCTAGAGTCGCTTGACATCGTGTTAACTTCGCGGCCGCATGTGAAAAATGGTCAAGTTCAGTATATTTTTGGTAGCGCCATGTACGGAAACCAGCATTAAAGAGTAGTATATCTGCAGGGTACTTGTTGCGTCACAATCATGTAGTTTGTAAGTATCTCCATGAACGGAGGGCCTAAGTCCACCATTCAGAATTGAAACTTTGCTTGAAATGTCTTCAGCCGTGTTTAGTGACCGGATCTGAATAGCCATGTACTCCCTACCTCCCTCTTCCCCATCTCCTTCCCCTCCCCACTATATTCAGCCTCACAACATACCCCAATTGGGGATGCTATAGTCTCACTGGCTCCAGACAGTCGGGAGTAGTCATTAATTCACATTAAAAAAACCTTGTGAAGACCATTTTTGTATGATTATATCTAAATATGTGTACTTCACCATATAACATTTTTAATCAAATTACACAATTTTGATGACACTCTTTACCCAAAATATAAAATGAATGTTGCCATGGTTCAAGACAATATTAAAATTAAAGTATAATTCAACGGCAGTGTTTTCAGTCCCCCCAAGATCTCTCGGACCCCGACAGCGGTGCCCTTCTTCGAGAAGGGTTCTCTGGTCACCGACTGGTACAAGGGTCAAGTCTCCACTGCCCTCTCCTTCATCTCCATGTCCGAGGTTTCGTTTGTGATGTACTACGCGCCCTGGGACGCTGAGAGTCAACATGTGCGCCACGAGTTTGATTTGGCTGCTCAGACAATGTTTAAACAAGTGAGGATTATTGGAATATTAATTGGCCTATCTAAATAAAAAAATCCTTCATCAAACTAAATAGGTACCTTCCTACCTACTTTCATATAATGTCATCAATTTTTTTTTTTTCATGAATGGGTAGGTTTCCTACTTTCATGTAATATAATATTTATGATGGTTCCTGAAATATTCTATTTTTGAATTAAAAATTGCGGGGAATGTGGTAGGAAAACTATTGTTTATGGCATATTATTTTTCGGAGAGATATTCTTACAATTTGTACTAAGTTAATAAAAAAGTGAAGAATTTAATTTACTAAATAATTATTTATCGATGTGAGCAAGGATAGAATTGTGCTGTTTTATTGACAAGCCTATTAACGTTTCAAAATTTCCGTGACGGTATAGTAATAGAGAGTAAAACACTAAATCAAAAATGTGATTGTTTTTTATGACTTTTTTATATTATTGTTTGACGATTTTATAAGGCATCACATCTTTTATTACCTCAAGGGAACTTTGCTTGGTCATAGCTACAATTAATTTTGTGTAGTTCTTTAAATAAATGTGTTTTATTGTATTATTTAAGTATTCACAAAATTGATAACAAGTGTGTTTTTTTCTGAATCCATTCACTCTAACAATGCAGTCGAAATTTATATGCATTTATTCTTTTGTTGATTTCATGCAAGTGTTAGCGTGCTTGCATGTAACATCATGAATATGATTTATGTATGTTTCAAAGTAGATAATAGATAATTATTATTGATTAAAAAATACTTACAGCATAAAATCTGGCTTATTGCTTATTAGAATAATGTTGCTGTGTTATGGCTTGACATTTACCAATCATTTTCTGGTATATTCTGAATGAAGAGTACCCCAAGTTTCTTCTGTTTTACTTTTGACCAGTGGCGGCTCGTGACTTTTGGGTGTGCTAGAGTGCTGATATTAAAAAAAATGGCATTATTGATGTTGTTATAGCCGAAAAAAAAAAAATTATTTTTTGAAAATCAGTTTTTTTTTGTATGAAAAATTTCCGAAAGTTTCAGTTTGGCGGTGTGCCGCACCGATTTCCTGAAAAATCTTCATACAAAACACCGATTTTTGAAAAAAAAAAAAAAAATTTTCGCATACGACAACATCCATGATGCCATTTTTTTAATATTAGCACCCCAGCACACCCAAAAGTCACGAGCCGCCACTGGTTTTGACCTCTTTGACCCCAGAGCTAATATTATAATAGATTTTAAAGAATCGCCAAAAATATCCAAAGTGAATTATTATGAGCTTTTCAAAATATCCTATTTATTACCACATTTTCTTCATAATTAAAAGAAGCAATAACTAAAATGCCTATATTATTAATAATTTAGAAAAAATACTTTTTTTCAAAACATTTATTTCTTGGGGTAGAAATTTCAGGATAACATAATAAAAAATTGAAATTAACCTTAAGACAAATTGAGATTAACCTAAGATTAACCTTTAGACTTCCACCTTAACCTTAAAGAGGTGTTCAGACACTGCTATAAACCGCGAGCAGATATCTGTTGAACTGCGAGCGCTTATGTTTTGTACCGTTCACGTGACACTATCAAATATTTCTTCCTATGGGAGGAGAGGGGGTCAGATGAATTAGCTAGCGGCCACGGAATGCACATTTTTTGTACTGAATCTCAGCTCCGTAATTAAAATGACTCCCTCTCCTGTTTTCATCGGGCGCTTAACTTTTTGTATATAGCATCGAGAGCAGTTACGGCGTAAGATCTGTGTTGTCTATGGTTGATCTGCGCTTAAACCGCTTAGGTGTGAACGGTCTGAAGGGATTTTATGGAGAGTGTTATTTGGCGTGCAATGATCTTTTATATTTTAAAGCCATGTCTGAACACCCCTTGCAGTACAAACAACAAACTCTTGCCTGTGTAACTGCACGTCATTCTAGGATTTAACCCCTTAGGGTAATTTGTTCACTTTTGGGAACAGCTCACATAGGTCTCATAGAAATCGTTGTATCTCCTCTACTGTCATTGTTTAAAATATAATCTAAACAGTGTTAGTAAGAAAAAACACAATTTTTTATATTCTAATCTAGAAGTTAACCACAGAAAAAATAAAATGCACATTTCTATGTAACCAAAGTTTCTGACTGCAATTTGAGAAAAAATTATGAAACTTTGCGATTTTTTTTATTTTAAATATTATTTTATGAAACAAAAAAAGTGAGGTGAAGATAACGTTTATAATACATTTGTCTAACAAAATATGTATGTTTTTTTTTTTCATTATCAGTAATTTTTGTTAGAAAAAATGTAAAGTGAGCTAATTTTAAAACTTTTTTATGTTTGCATTAAAAATTCTTATATTTAAAAAAATGATATGGTTATTTCTAATAATAAGATTTGAAAGCGTATTTCATCACCTTTCAAAAACAGTTTTTAGTTTTCGGATACATTTAGAAATATTCCATTTATTTGATTATAAATATTGCAAAGTGTAAATTTTCTGACGTTTTAGCCGATTTTATGTTTGCCATTTATGTATTTTTATTTTGTTTTCTAGGTTCATTTCTCCGCCATCAACTGCTGGCACCCCGGCGGAGAGTGCCGTTTGCACCACAACAAGATCTCTACTTGGCCCATCATCATGGTCTATACTACTCACCTCAAAAGCATCATGTACACAGGTATTTCATCATTTATTATTTAATCCATCGTGCAATCGATATTAAAATTATTATCATTTATTCTATTTATCTATTATAAATTATTTATTCTATTTATCCTCCAACGTTTGTCTATCATCATTATCATCATTACATAGTATAAAATGAAGTCGCTCAAAATGTATGTGCGCGTTAATCTTTTAAACTATGCAACGGATTTTCATACGGTTTTCACCAATAGATAGAGTGATTCAAGAGGAAGGTTTATATGTATAAAAACATGCTTATTATAGTAGAGAAAAGTCGAGAAATTCAAATATTCAATTCAGGCAGCGGGCAGCTGGCAAGCGGGTGGTGTGGATTTTATAAAGGTTGGGTAATGGCGTTGTGTTTCGTTAGCCACAGCAACGTGTGGCCGGGTCTGCTAGATATAATATATTCAAATTAAAAGTTCCCTTCTTTTTTCATCATAAAATTTGCAATAAAATATTTGTATTTTGAATGAACAGCCGGTCACAAAAAATATTTTAGAAAATATGTTTGAAAGGTCTCGCTTAATCTTAATCTTTTTTCAAAATTAAAAAAAATTCAAAAAGCTTTTTGCTTACACTGTTGTTTGTGACATCTAACATTTCATTACAACAAATAATTAGAATATGTAACATAAGCACTCATTAGTACATTTTAATAAACATCAGAATCTTAATCAAACCACAATTTATATAAAAGTGCTGATAACAGAAGTAATTAATAAAAAGCTGATTGTAGATGCAATTTTCGCTGTCAGAGGATTACATAATGTAGAAAAATTTATTATTATTTTTTTACAGGGCCTAAGGATTCTGCAAGTATGGTCAGATTTCTTCGCCAGGTGACCAAACCCATTAGGAGGGTAACTAGCACCGATAATCTCATTAATTTAGCTGCTAAATGTGATGTAAGTTAAAAAAAATAATTTATTAAACAAAATACTGGTACATATCTAGGTACTCTAATGTGGTACGTACAGTAAAACACTCTTAAGAAGTTTTCCAAGGGACCGGAAAAAATTTCTTAACAGGGAAAACTTCTTACCAGACACAACTGGAAATATGACATTTTAAAAAAAATGCTTAAACGCGTGATAATAAAATTATTCAAATTATGTACTTTTTGTATTTATTTTTTGAGTATTTATAATTTTTCAATTTAACAAATTTGCCAACGACTAACGGTATAACCTTATTATAATAAAAACAAACATATTTTTTCAAAATTTAAAACAATAAAAGCTATTTTAATGTAGGTATATATTAGCGAATTTTGAATGAAATAAAATCGAAATTGAGTTAGTTAAAAATGCTGTATGGAGAATTATCAATCTTTCTCACCGGAACCAACCTGTTACGATCACCCTGAGTACAATCGCAAGACCATCATTCAACGTCATTTGAATTCTCGGCCTCTTGTTAATGGGCCTTAAGGGAGAAAACCTTATACAGTAGAACCATGTTAATTCGAAATCCACGGGACATCAAAAATAAAATTTCGAATTAACAAATTTTATTCGAAATTTTATGAAGAAAAAAAAATCGCTGAAAATTCAGTTTCTTGACCGCAAATTCAAATTCGGGTAGGTTCTTTGAAATAAATTCGTAATAATATGACTTATTCCCGTGTGGTAAATTTATGAAAAATACAATATTTTCCGAGTAAATCAAATTTTCGCAGCTGATTACCGTCGCGGCCGCCCCTTTAAACTTATAAAAATGTGATATATTACCTCGTAAATGGAAATTTAGCAGCCTATTTCCGACGCAGCAGGCCCTTTGAATTCAGATACTCGTAGTAAATTTGTAGAAATATGACATTTTCCGCATAAATCGAAAACTCGTAAAAATTCTAAATTCAGATACCCATTCGACATAAATTTGTAAAAATATTGCATAATTTGCGCGTAAATCAAATTTTTGCAGCCGATTACCGCCGGGCCAGGTCTTTAAGTTTAGATATTCGAAGTAAATTACTAAAAATACAATACATTTCGCATAAATCGAAACTTCGCGACCGAATCCCGTCACGGCCGCCTTCTAAATTCAGATACCCATTCGAAATAAATTCATGAAGTACCACATATTTCCACGTAAATTGAAATTTCGCAGCCGGCCATTCTAATTCAAATATTCAAAGTAATTTCATTAATGTTCCGATAATTTCTGCGTAAATCAAATTTTCGTCGGCTCTTCAAATTCGGATATTCGTAGTAAATTTGTAAAAATATGATAAATTTCCTTGTAAATCGAAATTTTGCAGCCGATTTCCGCCGTAGGTCTTTAAATTAATATACTCGAAGAAAATTTGTAAAAATACGACATTCCAATGTTAACCAATTCAGATTTACAAAATAATAGCACGAATTAGGACGATGTTTTGCAAAATTGACATTTTACGGCATTATACCACCACGACTGTCTCTCAGATTCAGATTTACGAAATTATAATTTTTTTTTACAAAAATTGGTGTTTTTCAAATGACACTAACGAATTTTCAAATGCGGGCAAAAATAAATTTCGAATTACGAATATCATAATTTTGAGCCAGGGGACTGAAAAAAACCAAACTTAAGCATCTAAACTTATTGTGAGGGGACTTCTTAAGAGGGTTTCACTGTACTTAGGGAACGTACCCAAACTACGTGACCAACTTTTTGCAATTTTACCCCCCCCCCCCCCCCCCCCGGTGACCAAAATCCTAAGCAACCCACCGCTCATTTGTATGGAGCGTGACCTTTTGAAGACCCCCCCCCCCCCCTAAAAGTGTCACGTATTATGGGTACGTTCCCTTACCCTTGAGTTTTGTTGACAGTTATAAAAAAATGGAATGCATTTTATAAACATTGTTGTCATTTCCAGGCTGTTGTGATTGGCTTCATGCCCATAACATTGAAAGCCACAGACTATCATACGCTGTACAGTGTAGCTTTGAAGTCACTGGAGCTGGACCCCTTTGGAGACGTGTGCTTCTCCGTGGTGACCTCGGAGGAATTAGCGCAGGAGATGGGAGTGGATGTCCTGCCCACTGTCAGACTCATGGTGTGGAATGAGACCTTGGTAAGATGGGCATAATTATTGTAATGAATCTAATCAACAAATTGATTGTGTAATGTGAAAGAAGCATAAGTATGTATTTATTTTATTTGGATAGTTCTATGAGCATTCAGGCCATAGGCTCATTATGGATAGTTCTCGTGAGCATTCAGGCCATAGGCTCATTATGGATAGTTCTCGTGAGCATTCAGGCCATAGGCTCATTATGGATAGTTCTCGTGAGCATTCAGGCCATAGGCTCATTATGGATAGTTCTCGTGAGCATTCAGGCCATAGGCTCATTATGGATAGTTCTCGTGAGCATTCAGGCCATAGGCTCATTATGGATAGTTCTCGTGAGCATTCAGGCCATAGGCTCATTATGGATAGTTCTCGTGAGCATTCAGGCCATAGGCTCATTATGGATAGTTCTCGTGAGCATTTAGGCCATAGGCTCATTATGGATAGTTCTCGTGAGCATTCAGGCCATAGGCTCATTATGGATAGTTCTCGTGAGCATTCAGGCCATAGGCTCATTATGGATAGTTCTCGTGAGCATTCAGGCCATAGGCTCATTATGGATAGTTCTCGTGAGCATTCAGGCCATAGGCTCATTATGGATAGTTCTCGTGAGCATTCAGGCCATAGGCTCATTATGGATAGTTCTCGTGAGCATTCAGGCCATAGGCTCATTATGGATAGTTCTCGTGAGCATTCAGGCCATAGGCTCATTATGGATAGTTCTCGTGAGCATTCAGGCCATAGGCTCATTATGGATAGTTCTCGTGAGCATTCAGGCCATAGGCTCATTATGGATAGTTCTCGTGAGCATTCAGGCCATAGGCTCATTATGCTATCTCCCATTTCATCTCATTCCTTTAATACTAACCCGATCCCTTTGATAAAGTTCACGTGGGTTGTCTCTTGGTTCCACAATGTGTCTTCCCACTTCATCATCTACTCATTTCTGGCATCTATTGGTGTTTTTCACTCCTAACAGCCGTGTGTGTCTCCTGAGGCGTTAGTAGTCCTACCAGTTCCCTCAGTGAGTTTCTGTCCATATCGAGTAGTTGCCTAGTTCGTTTAAGGTCTGGTCTGTTTATGAATACTTTGGATTGTCTCTTTCTGGGTGCCCTCTCCCAATCCTTCTAGTGCTGGGATTTTCACACCTTTAAATATGAAAGCAAGCTGCCACTCCTACAGACTAGCTGCCACTCCTACATTTGTTGAATTTAATGTTTCAAAGACCCAATCTTGTCTGATTACGTCTAAAAGGGATCGAAATGAAAACCTAGTCTCTTTCAACGGAAGCAATCTTCCGAACAGGCCCTCCATTGATATGCTTGGTGTAACCCTAAGTGACCAGCTCAGGTATGGGGGCTCCATCGAAGCCAGAGTAAAGTTAGCCTCCCAAAAACTGGGCGTACTGTACAGGGCCCGCAGATACTTTAATAGTACACAACTGCTAACCTTGTACAAATCACAAGTACGCCCCACGGTTGAATTTGGCAGCCATCTCTGGTCTGGAGCTCCAAAATACCTGAAAAATACCCTCGACTCTGTGCAGAAACGGGCGGTCCGTTTGATAGATTCTCCCATCTTAACAGACGGATTGCAATCTTTAGAGCACAGGCGTCGGGTGGGAATGCTATCCTTGTTCTACCGGTATTACAATGGAAGATGCTCTGAAGAACTAGCATCATTGATCCCTTCGGCACCGGTGCATAGTCGGGAAACACGCCAAACGCGTGCCCAACATTTGTACACGGTTGACATTTGTCACATGAGAACGGGTCGTTTCTTCGACTCGTTCTTGTGTTCAACAGCTCGGCTGTGGAATGATTTGCCGGCCTCTGTGTTTCCTCCTTCCTACAACATGGGTCTCTTCAAGACCAATGTTCATTCCTTCCTCTCCTCAAAAAGACTCTCCACACAGCATCCCAGATGACATAGGCCCTGAGGGAAATTATTTTCCTCAGGGCCTCCTGTGTGGAGTTAATGTAAAAAAAAAAAAAAAAAAAAAAAAAGACTACTCATATCATGGTAATGGTAGCAAGTTCTGCAAAACATAAGTTAGAAAAGATCTTTTTTCTGATTGAAATGTAGAAATATCTGCGTGTCTCATATCTGTGCTCTGCGAAAACACTGCTTTCTTTTTTTTTGCATGTTTATATTTCTTCATCATTTTTAATAAATTTAAAATTATTACAATACCGCACAATCAACATTATAAGCGGCAATCTTAATTTTAATATGTAATGTTTGTTAGTCTGGATTATCTTTGTATTACGTTGTGCCATTTTTATAAAAATCAAAACAGAAATGTTATTTCTATCATGAGATATAGAGCTTTGAAACTAACTTTAAGTGTAAAAAATAAGACCTGATACCATTTTGTTTGTTTCATATTTTTGAACTGTTCAATAAAAGTATTGAATCTCAGACAAAGCCAGGTATATAGTAACTACAAGTACAATAAAATACATAGTAAATCTATATTCTTCATTCCAGGAATACCCCGAGTCCTCGACATTCAAGGTGGACGGCATAATGCAGTGGATCTGGAGCCACATGGCCAAGAAGGTGACCTGGTACACTCCGCAGTGGCAGAAATCCTTCAACATGCAGAAGATTTTCGCCATGGGACCCGTGCTGATCATGTTCACTCCTCGGAACCACTACTTCGAGGAGATTCCCAATTATAACTTGGTAGGTCCTACCAAAGTGTTCTTATATTAGTTACCCTTTACCACACTGGTCTTTTCATTACAATCTATCCCATCATGCAACTTCATGCATCACTACAGGGCTAGCCGCCAATAGATCACATTTGCGACATAGTGAAAACACTATTTTCGATTAATCTTTACTACAAATATATCTGCATTATGAATATGTATACCAAAATATATACATTGTATAAATTGATGCTTTTCCTATTGTTTTGCTTGAGTAGAAATAAAATAAATTTGTTAGTTACTTTATAAAAAATGTAAGCGTAAACTACCAAAAATTATTTTTTTTCATTCGAAGATGAAATAAAATGAGCTCATATTAGGTCCTTACATATGAAATTAGCGTTTTGCCATACTGGCAACTTTGTTCTCAAATATCTTCTCTTTGGTTAGGAATTCCAAATTCAAATTTATACGGCAATTTACTCATGTATTTGCGTTTCGAAAATTATAATTCATTTTTTTTTTCCTTAATTATTTTTTTTCTTTGCGTCACTTAGTTTACAAAATGGAAAACTTGAAATATTGCGTTATTTACGAGTACGAGTTCCACCGTGGCACCAGTGATGCAGAAACGGCTCGAAGGATTAATGATGTGTATGGCGACGGTGCCGCAAAAGAAAACACAGTGCGCTTTTGGTTCCAACGTTTTCGTTCTGGAAATTTCGACCTGCAGAACAAGCCCCGTGGACGGCCGGAGACCAAAGTTGATAATGAAGAATTAAAGGCTAATGTGGAAGCGGATCCATCGCAAACCACGTCCGAGTTAGCTGCAGGCTGCGGTGTTAGTGATAAAACTGTTTTAATCCACTTATAGCAAATTGGGAAGGTGAAAAAGCTTGAAAGGTGGGTACCTCACGAATTGAGTGAAGCAAATCAACAAACGCGCGTTGACCGCTGGACCACACACTGCACAACAGACGGCTACCAAATTAGAGGAGCTTCAATTGGAATGTTTAAGACATCCACCGTACTCTCCGGACCTTGCTCCAACAGATTACCATTTTTTTCGAAATTTGGATAACTTCTTGCAAGGGAAAAAATTCAACTCCGATGGGGCAGTCCAAACCGCCTTCAAAGATTTTATTGATTCCCGTCCGAATGGTTTTTTTTAGTAAAGGAATCGATTAACTACCTATGAGATGGCAAAAGTGCATAGATAGCCATGGTACATACTTTGATTAAATAAATATATTATATTTAAAAAAAAATCGACTTATGTTCTTCCCATACAAAACGCCAATTTCATATGTAAGGACCTAATATAAGAAACAACTTTTTAAAAATATCGTTTTATGGCTAAGATTATCTGTGACAGTTTTCCTTAAAAATTATTCACAAAATAAATAAAAATCACTTTTGCGCTTAAATTGAGTTTCTAGACTCTGTTTGCCGAGCGATTTTTATGCTTATAATAATAATAATAATTAATGGATAATTTGTATAGCGCCGTTTTTGTGAAAAATCACCTCAAGGGCTTATGACTAGCAGGCGACTGGCGGAGGCAAAACGAACATTCATTATTAAAGGCAAAACAATTAAATTACAGTTATTTAACCGGTCAAATTTGTTTTATGGGGCTAACAGACTTAGCTATGAAAGATCATTTGGTTTTGGTCTATTTCAGCATATCGCTCGTCGTACATTCTGCCTGTGCCAGCCGCCTACTACTTATTACCTATGTTCGTGGTGATGTAAGGCTTACTAAGAATATACACAGTTTTTGGCTTGTGTATTCCTCATAGATACATTTTTATTGCAATTATAAAGTTTAGGGAAAATGTCCGTGTGCTATTAACCTTTCAACGGTCGCGCGCGAGTCCGCGCCTGTGAGTCTAGCTATAAACTATAAACAATAGACAATTGCGCTTCCATGATATCCTCGGTGGAGAGGGGGGGGGAGTGAGGTATGTCCCCTCAGTACCTCAGTGACATTCATCGCAAGCGCAAGTGTTCTTTTGTTTATATTTGCAGTCTCAGATTCCACGTGCGACTGGTTGTATACTTGAAAAATCTCTTGAATAATATTGAGAGCTGCGTGAGTATTTCATGATATTTGTGTCATATTATTTAGAACTTAGTTTTATTTTACGTAAATATGTTATAAGCAAATTAGTAGTTGTATTTATTTATATGTTGCAAATAAATATATAAGAAATATTCTCGAGAGAGAGATGCCCGGGATTGTGCATTTCCAGCAGATACTATGCATTCTGATGGTGTGTAGTTTATGGTGACCCGACAATTCGTCCTGCGACAATTCATCCGGTGACAGTTCATCCTGCGACAGTTCATCCGGCTGACAGTTCATCCTGCCGACAGTTCATCCCGCCGACAATTCATCCGGCGACAATTCATATTGCTTATTAGAATTTAGTTATTACGTAAAAAGCACGCAGAAAACATTATATAAGTGACATTTAGAATTCCTGTAAAACATAGCTATTGCCAATAAGGCTGATTGATCTCTAATAACTATAGTAAATATATTAAAAATTAAAACTAAGAAAGAAAATTTTATTTTGTTTCATTATTATGTTGGTTTATAGTATTGTTTTGTGTTAGAAGTTTAAAAAAATTGAGATTTTACAGATTTAGGGAGGAATGCAGATCCCGCCAAATGTTGAGGATTTTAATAAAAATGCACTTTCTAGATGGGAAAAGTGTGGAAAAGTTGAATAAAAAAGAAATTAAGGCGCGCTCGGCAAAATTGAGGGAGATGCACCCGTTTAAAGAATGTATGAAATGACACTTCATGAACCGATACTGTAAGCCATTTTGTAAACTAAATTATTACCTTAAAGTTGGTAGCACTCGTAATCATCCTCATCTGTTGCACCATCTTCAAGCGACGGCTACCTAGATACGATTGTAGCCGACTTCATGTGATAGATGAGGCGCGTAATTATGAAATTTGTCTAGCGAACTTTTTTTCAACGATTTTTTACGATCACCTTCCAAATTAAAGTAACCTAACCTAAAACTAAGCTAAACATGGTTTGTGTAACATGGTTTGTGCCCCTTTATAACGCCTACTCGCGTCAACGCAAGAAAAACATCCCAGTTTTCAAATAGTTTAGCGGCTACGCTAGGTTTGTGTAACATGGTTTATGTAACATGGTCTGTGCCCCTTTATAACTCCTACTCGCGTCAACGCAAGAAAAACATCCCAGTTTTCAAATAGTTTAGTGGCTACGCTAGGTTTGTGTAACATGGTTTAAGTAACATGGTCTGTGCCCCTTTATAACGCCTACTCGCGTCAACGCAAGAAAAACATCCCAGTTTTCAAGTAGTTTAGCGGCTACGCCAGGTTTGTGTAACATGGTTTATGACCATTATTAATTCTGTATTTCATAATTACGCGCCGTATTATATCACACGAAGTTGGCTACAATCGTATCAACATTCGTTAACCGCGGGATCTGCATTTCACCCCAGACTTAAACTATTACGTACAAATTAAAAAGCGCTTGCCAATTAATGTTTTTTAAATTTATTATTTATATAGATAAAGACTTTTTTATTATATGCCATATACAATATCATGAAATATTCAGTTGTCTTCTAAAACCAGGCGCCTAAAGTTGCGGAATCACCAAACGCGCATGACTGCTTATGTTCGGTGCAATGGTGCGACCACTGGAAGGTTAAGATTTGTTTACTCGTTAACACCTAATATTTTTCTTCCAACAGTTACAAGAAGTATCACTAGAATACAACAACTGCCCGCAGCTGTCAACGTGGATCACGGAGATGACGCAGGTCACCAAATCCCAGCGACTCCGTTACCTCGAATACGAGCGCAACATGACTCTGATGTGCGCTGATCCTTCGCTAGACAGCAATATCTCCCCGCACGAACACATCCCAAAGACCAAACCACCCCACCCACCAGTCAACAAGGCCAATAAGAAAACCTGGCTCAATCGCACCGTGTGCAAGAGTGAATACAACACCAAGAATCTCCAGTCTTTCTTGTTCCGAGATCGGAGTCAGTCCACTATCTCAGAGGTCGGATCGGGTTCCGTGGAAGTAGTTGGCTGGCCAGGGTGCTGCTCCAATGGTGAGGGTAGCTCCTGCCCATCTGATGATAGGCCCATTGCTCCGGCCGATGATGATAGTGAGAGTTTCGAAGAATTAATTAAGAAGCTTACTATGGGATCCGAAACCAAAACGTACGTTATTTTAAATAAATTGCTTGTGAGATTGGTATGTACAGTGAAACTCTCTTAAGTTTTCTAAGGTCTGGAAAAAACTTCTTAAACGGGAACACCTTAAATATCATGTGGGATAAATTTGGCCATTTTTCGAATTCAGTCTTCATGGGATTGATATTCTAAACCTCTTGTGTGCTGCCGGCACAATAAAAAATTCATTTCTCTGAGCTCTTCTTAGGAAACTACTTATTGTAAATTATATATTGCATATTTTTACAAATGCAGTCGATTCCGCTTAGTTGGTACACTGGTTTATCGGGACAGCCGGTTATTTGGGACAAAACCAAACAAGGAACAGAATGCAAATTAAATAAAATTATTATAAAACCAAATTGTTACGAAAGGAAATAAAATTAGAAGAAGATATAAACGTGTTTAAACATAAATTATGAAAATATGTGATCGATTCATTTTTTTTTTTTTAATAGTGTACATTCACATAAGGATTGTATTAGGATGTAGGTAATTACGAACCTATTTTTTGAAAACCACAAATAAAAAACTAAATATCTTTTGAAAACATGAAAAAAAGAAATATCTATTGATTTCCCACGTAAATGTTCTCCATCGGCGCTGTCTTGTCTCTAGTCCTCGGGTCTTCCCACCCTTCTACAATCTTCTTTCTTGCAGTCAGTCCACCTCTTCCTTGGTCTGTTTCTGGGGCATCCACTTAACATTTAATTTTTCCAGCTACAAGACGTCGATGCTCCAATCGGCCAATGACCCCCGCGCACCCATCAACCTCCAGAAGCGCCGCATGCGTGAGATCTGCATCCTGCTGGCCCTAGGCCGCAAGCACCACCCGCAGGTGTACCCCATCAGGGACCAGACGGGGGCCCGCCAGCCCCGCCCGCTCCCGCCTGGGGCCGTGGTGGAGGGGCTGGCCTGCAAGACCAACCGATCCCTGCTCATGTTCGCCATCGATAGTCTCTTCAATCATCACTTTGCAGAGTCTCTGGGAATTGATATCATGAATGCCAAAGATCATACTGCCCTGGTTATTTTGGATAGTGAGGTAAGAATAGAAATGCTTTTACTTTATTACTTTTTAACCTGTTGTTTGCCGGGGTAGGCCAGCAAAAAGCACCACCAATTAGCGTTCGCAAAAAGCGGCATCCATGACACCCAATGACATTTCGTGTCCAGCGATTCTTGACACTGTCCTTCACACATTTTGTACATAGAAGGGTCAAAATCGTAGATGAAGGAATTTTTCCCGCGCATGCGCAAGAACTGCGCACATTCCCGCGCTCCGGTAAATTATTAATATAAATTATTTGGAGTGACCAGGCGCATTGCGGTTTTCTCTATGGTAAAGGGCGATAATAGAGCAAGCGATTCTGACCGTGTTCTTCATACACCGCTTAAAAAAGTAAAAGGCTATACCTCTTTTTAAATTAAAAAATAATGTACCTAAAGTATGTAGGTACTTTCTTGCAATATTTCGCTTCATATTTGAATTTGTTCCATTTTAAACAATCAAACAAAATAAAAGAAGCAGGTTCTGACGTGTTTATTATTTGCGTGAAAATAATTGAGGTTATACATAGTAACGCATTGTGGAAATTATGCAATTAATGTAATTTGAGGATAATAAATATGAGAGAAGAATGCTGGTGTTTTTTTAATCTAAATTCTTGCTTGTCTCAAACAAAATAACATATTTTGTGCATTAATTTTCTAAACAAAATGTATTTTTTTCAGTCTGAATCTCAATATGTTCTCAACGAGCCTTTCGGTGAGACTTCCCTCCGCGAGTTCATATTCAACTACACTATGAACATACTTCCCCGCGACCTGAGGTCTGTGGCGGTGAACGCTGAGTACACGCACTACTATGGATCCGATCAAGTTAAGGAGCAAGCGGCAACCGGAGACACCAAGAACTTCCGCAGGAGCGCCAACCCGTGGTGCCAGAGGGATAAAACCAATGGGGAAATTGTGTGCATCAGTGAATTGAATACATCAAATTTTAAAGACTTTATAATGCAGCGAAATAAGGTATGTATTGCAATGACTTTACAATACATCTAGACTTGTTATTGTCTCACAAACTCAAAATGAAATGTGGCAAGTAAGAAACACTCTTATGTTTCCAGTTAATTCTAATTCAAAGGTTATTCATGTATAACAAAGATAGACATTCAAAGAATATGGTGTGTGAACTAAATAAACGGTAGGGACGATTGTCATTTTCATATGCAAAAGTTGCGTCAAATACTGCCTAATATTCAATGACGTTACATAAATAAATAGACTTGCCATAGTCTCATATACTCACAATATAATGTGGAAAGTAAGGAACACTCTTTTGTTTTCAGTGATTTTCAGTATAATTTCTTAATTCAAAAGTTTATTCCTGTGTGATAAAGATAGACAATCAAATAATGTGTGTGTATGAATGACATGAATATAGGAGCGGGCGGCGTATTGCTTGTCACTTTTTGAGGGAACGTTCGCTGTCTTCTTTTCTTGAGGTCCACTAGAATAAAAGGTCCGGCTGCCTGTCGGAGTTTGATAAGTCGAGCTATACAATAAATACAATAAGGTAACAACAGTTTTCAAATAGTGGCGATTGTCATCAATACTTGTTAGAACTACTGATTTATGTGTTGTTTTACCGCAAGCAAACAAATAAACAGAGTGTTTAGGCTGATTAGTCTACTTTAAAACAGTGAAGTTTACTTATCAACAGAAATTTGGCTATTGCGCATCCAGACCCTTTACTTTAGTAGGACTTGAATTTTCTCTAATGACATGTAAAACCGCGAGCGGGAAACATGAAAATTAATTGTAATATTTATAATAATCGATAATAATATTAAGTAATTTGCGCGTACTTACAACTGAAATGTTATTCATTCGCCTTTACTTTTATTTGCCGTGTAATTGAAACATTTTCTCATCACACAGGAGGGCATTTTGACACTTTTTAAAACGCGATTTACTTACTGGTAAGTGCTGGTAAGACGCAACCTTACTCGACGTGTGGCAGGTTACTACTAAAGTACTAGATATCGAGATTGTTACAATTGTCTTGTTCTTGTCTTCCCACTTTGAGATTTCTACCCCTCGTCTAATAGTATGTAACGTCATAGCTAATATTAGGCTATTTTAAACAGTAAAATTTACTTAGCGACAGGGTTGCCTTCGTAATTTGGCCATTGCATGCCCTGTCTCTGTACTTTAGAAGGCCTTGCTTTCTCTAATGACGCATAAAATCTTCAAGCTAAAAACAATTGTATTTTTTATATTGTATAAAATTTTATTCCTTGGCTTTTACTAGTGTTTGCCGAGTAATGAAAACATTTTCTCATCACACACAAGGGCATTTTGGCACTTTTTTAATGCAATTTACTTGGAGGTAGCACACAACCTTACAAGATGCACGGCAGTTTAGTACTAAAACTAAGAAATCGAAGACAATACAATTGACTTGTTTTTGGCTTGCCACTTTGAGATTTCTACCATGCATCTATATATTATGTTTATTGTAACATCATTGATGTATTGGACATAATTTAATCTACGATTTTGATTCTGGTTAGAAAATATTGAGGAATTTAAACCTCTTCCCTTTTTTAAATTTTGTACAATCTTCATTATTTTTTTTTCTATTCTGGCTAGTAATTGTATTTTTTTGTAAGAACAGTAAGTTAAAGTGATAAAATTAATTACTTCATTGTATATACAATACGTAAAAGTTGTGTTAGTACACCATTATTTTATATCACAAGTTATTGCATTACCAAAAAACTAGTACAAGTGATGGATTGATAAAGTTTCTAAAATTTTTTTCTGCAATTTACTAAAAAGCATATCATGTATTTGAAAAAAATTGATCTCTTAAAAGCCTGTTTCAAGCTCTTGTTCGCCAGCTTATCCTTAAGAGGAACGACTGCGCGGCCCTGTTCATTTCTTAAATTTGGATTCGAGGCCCAAATACTAACCAAGCCGATGAAAAATAACACAAAAAATATATCGAAATATTAAAATATAACTGTAACTTACCATTATTTTAAGAAAGAAAACACGATTTGTGGAGACATTACACAAAAAAAAAACACAATAAATAAACACAACCATAATTTAAAAGTTAGAGGTAGAGATATTTTTTTTATTATTGTTACCAAATCGAATCTAAAATTGTAGTCTTTTTACAGTGTGTAACTAAAACACCGTTTATCGGTTGGGAACTGATTTTTTTTTATTAGTAAGGCTGTTAATGTCTATCTCTTTTTGAAGGTTATTCATTAGGTATAGTGTATGAATATATTGTAGGCAGTGCTGGTGGCTCTGTGTGGCGCGGGCTCCGGAGCCTGCGGCGGCCTGCTGTCCCTGGCCCTCCTGGCCGTGGCGCGCATCCTGCAGACCCCCGGCCTGCTCCAGGTGGGCCGCATCGACCCCAACAAGCACGACCTGCCCTGGCAGTACACCGTCTCCAAGTACCCCACGCTGGTGTTCTTCCCCATGCGCCAGTAAGTTGTTAACTGCTAACTTCGCTTTTTAGGGATTTATTCTTTATTTTTATTTTTTCATTAGCTCCACATAGTTCATGAGGAAAATAATTCCCCTCAGGGCCTATATCATCTTTGGAGATACTGTGTGGAGGATCTTTTTAGGTAGGGAAGGTTGAGGAAGTTCTGGGTCAATGTGTCCAGGATTGATGGATGTATGAATCCATCACTCTCACTGCGGTGCAAGGCGATGTTCCGAGACAGTTCTGCTATTTATATCGGCAAAAGATCTCCCTACCAGACTCATTTATAGTGTAGGGTCGAGATGACAACAGTTGGTCACTTTTTTCTTCCAGTGACCTGTACTAGATTTGAAAGAGTGTTGGGAAGATGTAAAATGATTAATACATAATGTAACTAATGTACTTTCATTATTTAAATCATACTGGGAAATAAAAAGTATTTAAAAAAAAAAGTCATTGTGTGCCACTGTGTACTGGGGGTCGGACACAGTGAATAGGCCCTCAGTTCACTATGAATCAGGTAGGTACACAGTGGATCGTCAATAATATAACCCAAAAAATAATGCACTTTTTTTACTTTTTATCAATCTTTATTTATTAATTTAACAAAACAATAAATGATACATTAAACATAATGACTCTTTTAGTCTTAAAACTAATAATCTGCCATTTGAGCCACTGTGTACAAAACTGCCATTTTGGATTTAATCTATACCACGCACAACAGTTTTGCATGAGTCGAGGTGCGATATATGACAAAATGACCTCAATTAAACGTATATCATAGCTGCAATATCAATTCATTTGTGTAACGAAATGTAAGTGAATAAATATAAAGTATATCTTACCTTAAAACTTGCTTTTTCACTTGTCGAAACAAAAAACTACTCAGTACCACTCACTACTTACATCGCCGATGCAAACAAACTAGTTGTAGCATGAACATATTTCGAGACCTTCCGAGGAGTGAGAGAGACAGAAAGCTATTTCTAATTTTGTCTATACAACGGCCACTGTGCCACTGTTGTCACTATAACTTATTAGAACTTATTTTATAGTATCTCGGTAAGTATAATGAGGCTTACGCTAATTCAGAAGATTTTGACGGTCTCTATGGTCACGGGTTGAAATCCTGACACGTGCAAATTAATTATATTTCATTAATTCCTTTCCAGAGTAAAAGATACTCTCAGTTTTGCCCTGGTGATAGGTCACCATTCAGAATTGAAACTTTGCGTGAAATGACTAGTCATGTTTGGTAAGGGAACGTGCCCATACTACGTGACCAACTTTTTTTTGCAATTTTTAACCCCCCCCCCCAGTGACCAAAAACCTAAGCAATCCGCCGCTCATTTGTACCAAGCGTGGTATTTTGAAGACCCCCCCCCCCCCGAACAGGTCACGTAGTATGGGTACGTTCCCTAACCAGTTCTGAATAGCCAGGTACTTCCCCATCTTTTCCACGGACCACTACCCTCACAATCCCAATTGTGAATGCCAATTTCCCACTGGCTCCAGACGGTTCAGATTCTCTATAAAAAAAAATATTATTCAGGAGGTGGTTTAATAACAAATTATTGAGACAAAAATAATGGATAAATAATGATACACGAGGTAAGCAGGCAAGGTGAAAAGATGTGGCCCGTTCTAGTTGAGAGGCGCTAATTCCACTGTTTCTGTATGGACATTTGCCTCTCTAGTGTAGTTAAGTTTTTTTTTTTTTTACTGAGGCTTCAGCTTATTGATGGTGTATGCAAAAAAAAATTATTGTAGTAAACATTATCAAAAAAGATATTATTATTTTTATTCTGCGGACATAATCACAAAGTGTTTATTTGTTTTTGCAGGAAAGAAGAAAGTAGATCGTACCCTGACAATCAGCCTATTACTATTGAAGGTGTGTTGGCTTTCATACTGTCTGGAATGGAGCCACCACTAAAACTTCACGCCAAGGTTCTGCTTTGTAACCAAACCCAGGTAATTAAAAGTCTCCTAGCAAATAAAACCTTTGTTCCTAGACATTCATCTTCAAACACTACATATTGTTGGAGGTAAAGCAAAAGTCACCAACCCACATTGTGTACAAGTTTTGAGATAAATATCTAAATTTGAATGTTGAAGATAGGTAAATACTTTTATTTTTTTTCTATTATGTAGAAAAAAATTGAACTACAAAATTTGTAGGCTAGCAACACCAATTTACCTGTCAAATATTATTTTTCCTTTTTGGTTTAAGGTATTTAATAGATTTAATTCTCTTATTTCAGGATGACGACAGTATGAAAGCATGCCTCATAAATGTGCGTCTGGACACCGTCTCGCTGATTGGAAAAACGCTGAAACAGTGGCGTAGATTCCACGACACGTCCATCAAGAGCCTGCTTCTCAAGCGGCTGCAGTGTTTACGAACCCTGGCCATCACGCTCGGCTCCTTGAACACCACCAAGCTGCCTTCCACTCACCCGATCCTGACATCGTTCACAGAGACCATCAAGACTCTCACGCAAACGTGGAACGCCAATATCCAAACTTCGAACCTGAAAAAATTTAGACTGTCCAATAAATCTATGAACTTCACCCTGTTATGATACATATATTATCTATGATATGGAGTTGATGCGCTCCGTTGTTTCTCAACGTGTTTTATACGTTGCAATCGTCGGAAAGCGTTGGCCGACTGTGATGAAGCTGTAATATATTATTTCAAGGTTATGTCCGGGAGCTGATATTAGATAAAGTGATAGGAAAAAGTTATAGTTATTAAATTAAATGAATATTTATAAAGAATACATAAAACGGTTCTTTATGGTTCATGCAGAAAAGCTCAATAGCGAAATGGTCTGCACTTTTGACTTTCATCACAGGTTCAATTCTTGTAGAACCAAAAAAAAAACAAAACATTTATCAACCTGATCTACGCAACTGTCGCATCTGTTATTCAATAATTTGACTCATGTATGAACATGGTGGCTATACACGTATGCAGTAGTCAACATGTACATTGTATCAACAGGTTATATTATTTATACATGGTGTCCGGAAACTCGTAGTACAAGCGGGAAACTGGTAAATCTACATCACATTCAGAGTCGATTTGTAATTTAACTTTTTGATTTTAGCTTTCGTTTTCGAGTAAATCGGGTCCGAAGTTGGAATTTTTTTGATTAAATTTGAAAAAATTTTCACTAAGGGGTTGATTTCAGCTGTGTAATGTCTTATAAAATGCATTGAAGGGTAAACCGGGTTTAAAATTTTTTTTAACCCTTTAGTTGCCGAAAAAATGGAAAATAGAAAAAAAATAATATTAAAATCGAAATGCTCAGATCGAAAAAAATAAGTTTTTTGGGTTCTCTACGTGATGTAGATTCACCAGTTTCTCGCTTGTACTACGAGTTTCCGGATACGTTGTATATGTATGCGTTGAGATGGGTAAAATTGGTTTAATACTACATTTTATTTTTTTGAATATCGTTTTCTTTTCACCATTCTTTGTCAGTATTCGTCAGTGGGATAATTTAAGAATGAGTTGATTATATTATTAATTTACAAAACGATAACTTTTGAGTTATAAAATGAGGATTTTCAAGACAAGATGCTGAAATCCAAATGGCCGCTGCGCCAGTGAATATTATGAATTCTTTTAGTAAATTTAAGTAGTTTGTACAATATAGCATTTTATATTACCCTGTTAAAAGTGAAACTGTTATACTTAAACATGAATAGTTCCTTCACAAAACCTTTATATTATGTATATGTATGTATAAGTGTATTTATTTTATAAAAGTAATATTTATTTTCACATTTTTGAATTTAATGTATTTTGTTCAATGTAAAATACGATACATATCAAATGAAAATACTATTTTTTATGATCAATGTAATTTGTGAACAAAAACTGTCGAGTGAGAGAAGCTTTTGAAATACATTATATAATAAATAAATACAAAAATATATATAATATTATCTTAATCATATAACCTGCTAGTCTTGTCTCGATATTAAAATATTCTATTTTGTTGAGGTGATATCATTAGCCAGATATATCTGGCACTGTATCCTATCTGCCTACCCTCTCAGGATATGGCGTGGTAGAATTTAAGTATCTATGAAACTATATATTAGTCAACTCATATTATGTTCTATGTATTTACTTTTCATTTACAAACTCTTGTAACTTATTTGCTTAGTATTTCTTTATTAAATATTATTATTATTGGTACGTAGACGGTCACTCGTAATCTATTTTTACCTTATTCTTTGGACCTTAACCCGGTCTCTTCAATGAAGTTGACCAGGGTTATCATTTTATGTTTGGCAATGCCTCCTGGTTCCAAAACAATTTAGAGTTACACATGGGATTTTTTGGTACGTACATATATGCATTTACAATGAATCTAACGTAAGTGCTCACGCAAGAGTTGTTTTTAGTTTTCCTCTTCTGATGCTCTCATTGACTAGAAAAAGCCTGCGTGACTGTCAGTTTGGGCAGGACATGTTATTATAAGTTGTAAATCGTTTGAAATCTATCTACAAAAGGTGTCAGCCAATATCCTAAATATTTCACCCATTAATGCCAAACTAAATTAATGCCAACATTAATTTAGTTTAAAATATGTATTTTATTGATCCATTCTTCTTCTTCTTCGATGGCGCTACAGCCCATATCGAGCTTTGGCCTCCTGCAACAGTCGCCTCCAACTCCTCCTGTCCTCAGCGGCTGACTTCCAATTTGGTACCTGGAGAAGCTGTGCTGCATCCCCTCTTACTTCGTCTTCCCACCTCAGTCTGGGTCTTCCCACTTTTCTCTTTCCACCTGGGTGTCCAGTCAAAATTCTTTTTGGGACGCGTGTATCCGGCATTCTCTGTACATGCCCAGCCCATCTCAGCCTGAGGAGTCTCATATGTGTTGAGATGCTAGGTGCCTTATATATATCATACAATTCTGTATTGTGCCGGATGCGCCACTGTTCACACTCTTTCACGGGTCCACATATTCTTCTCAGCACTTTTCTTTCAAAAGTATCCAGCATTTCAGCCATCTTTTCCGTCAGTGTCAGCGCCTCACATCCATATGCCAATACAGTTCTAACAATGGTCTTATATATGGTTATTTTGGTTTTTCTGTGGAACTACGTGACTTAAACACTGGCAGCAAAGAGAAGTATGTTTTGTTGGCTGCCGTGATTCTCCTTCTGATTTCTGCTGGATCCTCATTATTCTCTGTCAGACTGGAGCCCAGGTAGGCAAATTGGTCGACCACTTCGTAAAAGTAGTTGTCTTTAAATTGTGCACTACTTCTTCTTCTGTGTGAAGGGTTCCTGCTCTGTATCATCATTTTCGTTTTGTTAACATTAACCCGCAGTCCTACTTCCCGTGCCGCTGTTTCTAAAGGATCGAAGACCTCCTTAATGGCTGAAATTGATCTTCCGACTATGTTAATGTCATCCGCATATCCGACAACTTGACTGCTCTTGAAACAAATATTGGAGCCAGTGTCTATTAGCGTTTTTCTTATTACATGTTCGAGCACAATGTTGACGAGAGTGGGAGCCAGACCGTCCCCCTGTTTTAGTCCCTGCGATACTGTGAATTCTTCCGACAATTCCCCATCTATTTTGACCTGACATCTTGAGTCTGACATTGTGGCAATTTTATTGATCCATTATGTGAAATAATTCAACAAATTGGAAAATTATAAAAATAAGTAACAAGTGTGCATTGTAAAATGAATGTCTGGAAATTATTACGTGGTTAATGCTGAAGAAATTCACAAAATCAAAGAATGAGCTAGAAAAGAAAATATTATTTTTTATGGTAACGTGAAAATCCCACAGAACCAGCCGAGCGATTCTCTATGTTTTGTGAGATCGAGATAAATCTCGGACGAGTACTCCTGTTAGATTTGTGTGATTTTCTTTGGCTGTTCTTTGCTTTTTCTATGGGCCGATGTCAGAATTTCAGCTATGAGCTGTCACGTATTTTAGTTTAGGTCGTTTTAAACACAAATTCATGCAAGTATGCATGATTATTTATTCATTTAACAGCCTTAGAAAATCGCACAAATCTGACTGGAGATCTCGCCTGAGATCTATCTCGATCTCACAAAACATACAGAATCACTTGGCAGGTATTTAAAGTTTGTCAAATAAGAGTAGAAAATATATGAGGGCGCCACTGTTGATCAAATGGCAATACTACAATACTAAACACATAACTCATGGTGTTAAAGTAAAGCTGTGTAACCTACATTTTTATAAAAAATTAAAAAGGCATAATAGTGGAAAAAATATTTTTTCATCACAGTATAGATACCCGCCGATCTCAAAATTAGAATTGCATATAGGTATATTATTATTATACCTTTGCAATTTTGTGTTAACATAATGAAGAATAACTATAATGTAATAAAATATAAAGCACAGTTTAGAAATTGCTCACATTTATTTAATACTAGATAAAGTACATAGCGTTGCCTGGGCTTTAGATCATGTCTCTAATTTTAGATCTGAATATATTTAACTCATTCAGATCTAAAAGTAGTGTAACTAAACTCACCATTAGTGATTCTTCCTTTCTATCTATTATTAAATTCAAATTTATGTTAAATTAAATTAAAGCAAATCGCTTTATAAATCACCTTTTAATCAAATTTATGTCATGAAGAAAAAATGTTTTTTAAAATGTGGTTTACTGTGTTCTATACATTCAGTGTAATTGCACTTCAAAAAAATATTTGACAGTTAAATTGGTGTTGCCAGTCTACAAATTTAGTAGTTCAAGTTTTTATATTTTCTACTCTTAATTGACAGACTATAGCTCACCCTACAGCTCATGTTGCTGGGTGCTTACTTAAATAGAGCTGTAGGAAAGGATTTGGGCATTTTGATTAATACATTTTTCATGTCATTGTCATTACTACACAGGCTACTTATTTTAATACAATTTTTATTTATTCATTTGTGTACCTATGAGGTATGTATTAAGTTTTATTAAATAATATGTACATGTCATGTTGTATAATTTAACATTTTTATTTTTTTAAATTATATTGCACTTAATTAGTATCATCCAATTTAAACTTTGAAAAATATGACTATGATAAATTTATATTTTCTTCATAAAATTCTGTATATACTATTTTTAATTCTGTATTATTTGTAGTTGATACAGATGGAATACAGAATTGCCATTTTGGGTACAAAACTGATTTGCTTTTCAAGGCCCAATTTGTTCCGAGCTAAAAAATGCAGGCACTTTAAAATAAAGCATAACTGTTTCGTTATGCTTTATTATTATAAGATTATAATAAATATTATAAAAATAATAATATTTGGATGTTTTGTATGGTGCCGTTTTTGTAAAAAATCACCTCAAGGGTATAAACAGAGGAAATATGAAATAGTGATTGTATGGAAATACTCTTTCAGCCTTACTCATCATGAAACCGTACCACGGCTCTGTAGCGTCGCGGTAGCTACACACTGGAGGGGGCCTACACTGCTCAGGATAAAAATCTTTACTCATCATCATAATGTTTCTCGACAGCTGTTATGATTTTTTTACAGTAGCAACACTGCTCCAAAGCTGAAAAACGCGGTCAATTTAACTAGCATTTCGTGGCGTGTTGCCAATTTCACGTTTATTCATACGTCAACATCAGTCAACACAACATATTATTCGAGGAGCTTCAGCGAGATTGATCTGTGTTTGTTTACCGTTTCTAACGAAATTATAAACACTATCTCACCTCGTTTCTACCCCAGTATCGTATGGCACAAAGAACTTGGAGATCGGTAGATACTTTGCCACCCCGTTTATTATTCACATCCAAATACGGCTGTACCAAATCAATCAAAAGTCTCATGTTGACTTTGGTAAATCTATATTTAAACCTAAAATCTCCTTCCGTAAGTGCCGCAAATGGATCGTACCTTTTTTTTAACCTTTTCACGGGGTACTGAGTTAACCCTGGTGATCAGGTGGTTTAAATTCTGACAGCTACTACATCTCCCATACAGCGATGCGGGAAGAACACGCGCATGCGCGCGATTAACCCACCATGTTGAGTGACAATTTCACCTAACCCGGTCTTGCTCCGAGGTTGTATCTTATTTTGCGATGATGAGTAAGACTGTTTAAGTATTATGATTATTTTCATCAATATAGTATCGAAAAATCTTTAAAAGGATATAATATAAAACTCATCAAAATTAAATACCATAAAAAAGTTTTCCATTTCACAAACACTCAAGGTGTACAAGTACATTTAGAAACAATGGGAGATGTGGCATGGAAGCGTGCCGACTGCCGACCAAGATGCACAGGCAATTAAAGCAGCGGAGCCAGTGAAATTTATGCGTTTAACATGTAGGTGATACAAATGCGGGGCGCCGCTGTGCGTAAATGTGATTTGGTGATGTTGGCAACACTCTTGTAAGTGACATTACATACTAATAATGTCTCATGTTTCCTATTTTTTTCTTTTATTTATAAGTTCAACTATAACCATTTCAACTTATTTCTGTAATAAGTATTTGAGGATAATATTAAATTTCTTACTTTGCTATTCCATATTTTTATTTGTATTTTTAAACTTCTTGTAAACAGTGCCTACATAATATTTAAATAAAAATAAAATTCAACATGGCAAACACATACCTTTTATTTATGTTTATTTTTCGTTTTATTTCAAAATTAATGTTATTTTATTAAGTACAGAATGCTCTTGCCAACTGTGATAAATAAGTACATAATATTATTTGAAATTTAGATTATAATTATTTCATTTAAAAAAATTAATTTAACTGCTATGATGTATCTCTTGAAAAGGGGGCCATGTTACTTGACATAATTTTATAACTTTTACAAGAGAGAAACTGCACTTGACCATAATACATATTATTTAGATTTGGTAGGCCAGAGTTTTCTGTACAGATAAATATGTAATATTATGTAGGTACTTTGTAAATAGTTTATAATATGCAATTATTTGCAATTTTGTACATAAAATCTGGAATTATTTAATAAAGGGTGATTATATAAATATTATTGCTATTTTTTTTATTCTAATGATAGTGAATTTATGAATGAAAGTGAATATTTAGGAATGAAAGTGACATTGCTAGTTACAAATGGTTCCGTTTGCTTAAAATTACAGAAATAGATCGGTGTGCTAATTTCATGATGACAGAGCTCATATATTTAAGAAATTGGATCAAATAACCAAATTCACTGAGATCAATTTCATTGCCTTGAGCTTCTAAATCAAAAGATCTTATTTGATGACCAGTTTTGTTTTCAAAACGTTATTAACCTCACTTCTTAGAATCATCGGTATAACTTTTTTGATTATGTTATGGTAATTTTTTGTTTTAAAGTGAATAGGTACTGCACAAGAGTCCCAACTGCTCCCATGTGGAGCCATAGAGACTATGACAATGGTCAGCTGACTGCGGCTCTTTGCATAGGCGTTTGCAGCTTTTCAGACATCAACTCCAATTTAACCTCCACCTCAGCATTTGAGCCTTATGATGTTGAGCTGCCCAACGAACTTTGACTTCAACAGCATATTCTCTACGTCTGATTGTATATTATATTACATATATCTACGACTCTCTAACATATTTATATATTCTATCCCGTTTCCTTGTTGGCTCTTCTTACTTGAAAGTCCGCCGACCCCTGAACTATGGTGTTCCTGTTGTGAGGGTGAAGATAGTGGAGAGAAGCACACTTACTTGTAACTAAATAAATCGATAGGTATTGTGAAATGGCGATTATAAAATTACCTAAATTTTAATGACATTACTTGTGGATAGAGGAAAGGGTAAAGATTGGAAAACATAAAATAATAAACAATTTGCATAAACAAATTTTCATTTTTTTAAATTATTTTTTATTCCTATAAACAGAAAGTTGCCATGTGTAAGGTGCTTGTGGTACTTATACTAGTCCCAGGCAGATTATTATATAGATAAGTATATTCCTATAGACCTTTCGCAAGCATATGATAACAAAACAAGAAACAAAAAGCTTTATTCCTTGTTTTTGTACCTATTTCATTTTGCTCTTACAAAAAAATATGTGACAGAAACAAAAAAAAAATTAAAAACGAATTTTTTCTTTATTATTTGTAAAATGTAAGTGACTAATTAAATTTATTTCGATACAATTTTATGTTTCTGATTATTTCTTCACACACACATTTTCGGCTGAAGAAGTAAAAACCCTTTTATTTTTATTTCAATTCCACAAATTGTTTATTATGAGTAGAGACAGGATTATATGCAAATGCATACTTGCATATGCATTTGCATATTTAGACCCTTTTCAGCGGTATTTGCATATTTTAGCAAAAAATTTGAGATCTTGCATATTTACGCTCGATCTCCTCCTTCATCGCCTCACATAGTGAGAGCACCTTGGAGACCTTATTTTACTGACAGCCCTCGTTAAAGCATTAAAAAAAATATGTATCTTGATCATCGATACAGGTAGATACTTATTAATGCCACACTTTTAATATAAATACGTTATATTCTATTTTAAAAGTCCAATTTAATATAGAAAAATGGTTACTGTCACCCGTAAATACATATAAGAAACAAGCTACGATATAGGTTCCTTACGAATGCTCCATGATGACGTGCAAACGAGCTCTGCCTGGGAATACTATACCAAGTTTTGTTGATATAATTAATTTTTAACTTACACATTTTCTCTAGATAATAATCACGGGGAGAAGAAATATTATTAATTTTATTACATTAGTGTAGGCGCTATGCTGAAGTTATCATCATTACCACGGCAGTGGTTGTATTGATTAAATCACCTCAAGCTTGTAGTAAGGATTATTCCTCCAAAGTTGTTTTTATCCAAATCTCCAAGACAAGGAAGTTTGATGGGGGGGCACTCATTTAACTAAGAAGTTCTGAAAAAAATAGGTGATTATTAACTAGAAAGCTGATTTTGAATACCTGCCCAAAATTGTGTTTATTGTGATAAATGATCCATGCGAGATAAAGTTGAGAATTCCACAAAATATAAATAATAGGTGTATAAAAAATAAAAATAAGTTTTATTGAATACAGTTTTTAACTGTAATTTTATGTGATGTTGTTTAGTGGAGTAACAGACAAAAATAGAGTATCGTTATAATTGTGAAATAAGTGTGAATTGAAAGGAAAAGCTTGCTTTGTTTTTGTAGATTGATGGTGTATTTTTTTTTACATTAACTTCACACAAGAGAAATTGAATGAGAATTGAAAATAATTTCAATCTTAAGGGATGCTGTGTGAAGGGTAGGAATCTTGGGGTTACTGTGTCCCGGAGTGACGGACGTATGAATCCATCTCCCAATACAACCAGTCTCTCTCGATCTGGCCCGTCACATAGAAGGTGGACAGGCGCATCCGCCACTAGACCTGGACACCCCACGAACCCCATGAACCTGGGCACCCCTGCTAACCAAACATAGCAAACCACTTGGGGTGACCTATGGCGGAGGTGTTAGTTATCTAACAAATGGTTCCTGGGGTGGCGGTACCCATGTTTGGTGGCTATGACAGGATTTGACTAATCACTTACTTCTGAAGTAGGTACCTGAATATAGGTACAACGGCTTTATATGCAGGATCAGCTGTCTCCATCGTATGATTAGTTTGCCATTGCCAGTTTACCGATCATCTTTGCTGCCTTTCCTATCCAGTAGGGACGTACTTTATTCCTAAAAATCGATAATTGTGAAGAATGTCTCTGGTATCTATCACGTCCAGGCATAGATATACCACTCACGTTACTGCACCCAGGGAAGCAATGATTGTAATTTAAGTATTTTTCACGCCAATCTCCGTGGTAAGGGCGGCGAAGCCTGGAAAGGTTTTCTTCCATTGATGGTTCTGAAAAAAAAGCGTGATTATTAACAAACAAAAAATATATGTGTCACCATTCGCTTTTTTGTGTTTAGGGGTGGCTTATAATCATAGATGCTTATAATAATAATTTAATAATCCCACCACCCACACGTAGAGTCCGGAGCGATCGAGTCCCGCACAAAAGACCAATAGTAAGATAGCGGTTTACAGCTCACTGAGAGTTTTTTAAGCGCGGCGGCCTAAAGTGGCGTGGAACTCGGTCATTCCAAACTCTACGTGTAGGGGAGGCTAATAAATGAGGCTGGGATAGGTGAAATTGAAAAAAAAAATTGTCAAATTGTCTTTAAATGTTTAAGATATTTAAAATTATGAAAACACGTTATTACTAGTAGGCGGCTGGCGGAGGCAAAGGGGCCGTTCAAGTATTACGTAACGCACTTACGACATGAAAAATGTTTTGTCCAGTGTGGGTAAACATGTGAATTTTTAGATACCGTTTTGTAGCGCCTGAATAGTCGTAGTCGGGACAAGAAAAACGTATTTCATCGCTGTGAGTTAGCAAGTGCCGTTTTAGTTATTTTTTTCGAGAAAAGGAATAGTTGCAGTCAGGACATGAAAAAGGTTTTTCTCCACTGTGGGTAAACATGTGATTTTTAGATTTCTCTTCATAGTACATAAATAGTTGCAGTTGGAACATGAAAAAGGTTTTTCTCCACTATGAGTCAGCTAGTGACTTCTTAGATATCTATTTTGAGGACGCAAATAATAGCTATGTGTCAGCTTGTGAATCATAGTGGAGTAAAGTGTTGCTCCACAGGGAAACCTTAGGAAAATTACTTTCCGCAGTGCCTCCTCAGTGGAGCTTATGTAATAAAAAGTATGTGTTGTAAAACCATGTGGGTATATTATAGGTAAGACAGTGTTAAATTGTGGCGATCCGGAAGGATTATATGTATAATAACATTTTCCCTTTTTTTTTAATGACAGTATGACAAATAAATTAAACAATATACGCATGTATCGCGTGTTAGAAATCTCTTATTTTATTTATAATGCGATTAAATCAAGAAAAAGGGTATTTAAGCGACATTTCAGCACGTTGTGCAACTTAATTGTCACTTTCAGGTAAATATTGTCACTTGGGTTTTACGTAACGCTTAGGAAGGGGGGGGGGGGGGGACAGGAAAACCTTATGGCGCGTTACCTGGGGGGGGAGGGGGGGTCAAAAATCTTCAAAAATTGCGTTATGTAATACTTGATGTAAAACGAAAATTCCAGAGCCGCTCATTATTAAAGACAAAACAATTAAATTATGGTTATTTACTAACTAACTAACTAAGCTGTTTCCCCGCAGGGGTAGACCGAGAGGATGGACCGCCAAACAACTCAGTCTAGGCACACACTCTTTGCCTTATTCACATTCATACATTGTCTCGTAAACACTCTTCTATTATTCTGACTCTTGACATGGCCCGACTCAAGTATCTGATTTAATTGATCGTGCCATGTCTTCCTCGGGCGTCCCCGACTTCTTCGACCATTCGCTTCATATATTCTTCTTACACAACTTTCTTTGTTCATTCGCTCTACATGCCCAAACCATCTGAGGGTCCCTTTCTTAATCTTACTCATTAGGCTTACATCTGCCTTGCATTCTTTGCGGATCTTCACATTTTTCACACAATCATACACGGTTTTACAACACACATACGCCTCAGGGATCTCATTTTTACAGCATTCAGTCTACTTTCATCCTTCCTCTGCGAGTTCCATGCCTCACTGCCATACATCAGGGTAGGTACCAGGACTCCATTGATAGTGTTTTATTAGCGCCAACAGCATTCAATTCTCCATTAATGGAGTTATTACCTGCATTTACCCTTCTTTCAATATCTCTTTCAGCCTTCCCATCTCTCGTAAACATACTACCCAGGTACACAAACTCATCCACCTGCTCCAAGTCTTCATCATTCACAACTATATTGCACATTGTTTTCGTACTCTCTCTTTCAAACACCATGACTTTAGACTTACTTAAATTCATCATCATACATACTTCGTTCATCCTAGACACGAGACACTGTAGATCTTCCATACTGTTAGAAATCAGCACCGCATCATCAGCATAATTTAACCTGTCAAATTTGTTTTATGGGTCCAACAGACTTAGCTATAAAAGATCATTTGGTTTTGGCCCATTTCAGCATATCGCTCGCCATATATTCCCAATGTTTTTGCCACCGCCAGCCGCCTACTAGTTATTACTAAGGTAGAATGTCTTAAATAGTTATTGATTGTTGTCATCACACTGTTGAGATCACACTTTAGATTGGATTGTAGATATTTATTTTTATCCGTGCAATCGTTATCAAAATGTACCTACTTAGTTCTCAACTTCATGAATTTTTGAGAATTCTTCTTTCTTTCGCTTCGCAAAATGGTAGCCTAGTAGGCTGTCTCATAGCTTTAGAACGGCTATGGTATGGTTGTCTCCGTTGTCTCCATGACCACAATGAGGATGTACCATGGTGCCTCCAAAAGACAGAGACGATACATCGCCAGCTTACTAGCTGAGAGCTGAGAGCGCGTCTCCTTCGCCGCGTCGCAATTATATTTTATAATATATTATTTGTACTTGGTTAACGCAAAAACCCAGCGATCAACCTGAAAGTATGGCGATTATTAACAAGATAGCAAGTAATATTCACCTAATTATTTTCCTAATAATTGAGGCAGTGAAAGGTAAAGTGGAGCAACCCACAAAAACATGTTTATTGAAAATGTGAAATTTAAAAATATTATCGAAAATGAAAAACCTTCCAGCATTTTTTTTTCTAGCCAGTCACAACATCCTTAACGACAATGGCAGCTATTCGCGACGCTTTTTTAAGGGTGACCATAAAAATATGAATGGATTTTGACTCTGTGTCACACTTTTAAATAAAATTTCCCTTGCTCCAATATTAAATTCATGGTAATTGTTCGGAACAAACGTCAACGGTTAATACGCACTTTTTTTTATAAAACTTTTAGATTCTTCTTAATTACCATAAAAGACAACTATTTGCATTGGGGGAGGTTGAAAATGTTACATTTTTAATTTTATTTACGTAAATTGAAAATTTGCTTTCACACTGTCAAATCACTCTGTTTGCAGTTCGGAACAAACGTCAACGGTTAATACGCACTTTTTTTTTGATAAAACTTTTAAAATTAAGATAATATACACAAGCCCGCTACACAAACCGTGCGTAGCCAAACAAACCATTCAAAAACGTAGGCTGTTTTTTAAAGTAAAGATAACATACACAATCCCGTTACATAATCGTTGACGTTTGTTCCGAATATTTACCAAATTCATAAAATACAAATTTGAAACATTTATTTTTTAGGTAGCTGCCATTACAAGTAAGTACGTAAGTAGGTACCACCTATGTAAAAAAATATAAGTAGGTAATTTAATTTTCTCAAAACTCACACAACTTCGTCAGGAGGTTGATGGCCTTGAGCTTAGAGCCCAGAGGTGCATCGGCATTATCTGCAGGATCAGCTGTCTCCATGGTATAATTATAATGAAGACGTCGCCAGTTTACTGGCTGGAAGCACGCCCTTTTCGTCGCGTTGCGGCTCGCCATTCCCGACTGTTATACCTAAGAAAATCCTTTTGTGACAACAACGGAAGACAGTAACGCTGTTTTGAATGGTCTCCCGAAGCTCACAAGAAGGACAGTAAAATCGAGTCATTTTCCGAAAAACGATATTTTATCTAGCCCCACCGTGCTAAGACGATACCGCCAAGCCGAGGGGCAGTCTGAGTCTGGCATTTGATCACGGTATCCTACGCCCTGCGCTGTAGTACCAAGTACCTACCCTATGCATGCATGCATTTATTGCAACATTGACAATCGATAGCGCATAGCCTGCGCAAAGAACCGGCGCGGAACCAACGCGCGCGCCGGTGCCACGACGTCCGCGCCGCGGCGTTGGTGACACTAGATTCAAAAAATCAAAAGTGAAAATCACAACTAAATAAGGTCGGTAGGCCTCCAAAGCTTGTGGATATTTATGTAAGGACAAATATCTCTCCCTATTTTCTATATTCCTGCAAAAATACCCCGAAGGATACAAAAAAATATTAAAATGACGTAAAAAAAGAATTTTCTATCTTAAATTGCATTCCTCTTTCATTTTTGTACCTGCGTACCTCTTACTTCAACCCATGAATAACTATAACTTTACTTTAATGTTGTCGTCTTGTGTGAGTAACGAAAAAAAAAATTCGTTATTGTCATGGGTGGCCAGAGAATTTTAGAAATAGGCTACTTTCGTCAATAAAAAGACCGTCAGGCACAAAATTCTCCCCGTTTCGGGACGTTCCACGGGGAGTCACAGAGCTACGAAAATATAAATAACACCGTATTCAATATTTTTGCGACAATATCCTACGTTTAAATTTTTTAACGGTTGGATGTAGTGTCACCCCCCCCCCCGTCGGCTGCCACCCGGGGCGGTCCGCCCTCCCCAGGACATTTGTGAAGGCGAAATATGGGGGGGGGCAAATATGGGTGGTGACACCATGTTATCCGCCCCCCCTCGCCACCCCACGCTACGCTACTGCACTAGGCGCTATTTGAATACAATATTTGAAGCCGCTGGTGGGTGGGAAGATGAATGAAAAAAGACTTACAATGTTATCATGACCAAGGGCGGATCCAGGATTTTTTCTGGGGGGGGGGAGAAACAAGGGGCGGACGGGCAAAAAAATCAAGAATTACTGTTAGAAATAAACTTGAAGTAAACTTCAAATTTATTTCTACAAGTATGTATAGGAAGGTTTATGAAAGTGTAAAAGAAAAAACAAATATTTAATACCGACAATTTTTGTTTATAAGTATATCTCCACGGGACACAAAAATACTGTCTGGGGGGGGGGGGGGGGTCTAAGTCTGCCCTTGCGTCCGACCCTTAGTGCTAAAACTGCAAAAATTCTTCTTTTGGCAGATTTTTTGATTGATTCGTGTACAGACCATGATTTTGGAAGCCATAGGGCCAAAGTTAAAACGAATTTTAAAAAAAATATCTTTGAAGATTTTTTGATTGATTCGTGAACAGACCATGATTCTTAGTAAGAATCCAAAATTTCAGAAGGTTCGAAGCCATAAGGCCAAAGATATGACTGACCCCTAGTGTTCAAACGTCCGACCCTAAGTGCTAAAACGACTGAACCCAAGTGTTAAAACGATGATTTTTTAAAAATTTTCTCTGTAGATTTTTTGATTGATTCGTGTACAGACCATGATTCTTAGTAAGAATCCAAAATATCAGTCGGTTCGGTGCTATAGGGCGGAAGTTTTGACCGACAACAATTGTTGTTACAAAGCGCCCGTAAAACGATGTTTTTTGTTTGGCCGATTTTTTGCTTGATTCGTGTACAGACCATGATTCTTAGTTAAAATCCAAAATTTCAGACGGATCGGAGCCATAAAGCCAAAAAGTTTTGACCGACGCTTTTTAGTTATTACCAGTGATGATTTTTTAAAAAATAATTCTCTTGTGGTATGATTCTTAGTAAAATTTCAGACTATTCGAAGCCATAAGGCCAAAGTTATGACCGACCCAAATGTTCAAACGTCCGACCCAAAGTGCTTAAACGAACGAACCCAAGTGTTAAAACGATGATTTAAAAAAAAAATTCTCTTTAGATTTTTTGTTTGATTCTTGTACAGACCATGTGATTCTCAGTAAGAATTCAAATTTTCAGGTGGTTCGAAGCCATAAAGCCAAAGTTTTGACCGACCAAATGTGTTCAAACGTCCGACCTCAAGTGCTAAAATGACGAAACCCAAGTGTAAAAACATTTTTTTTTAAATTCCTCTGTAGATTTTTGATTGATTCGTACACAGACCATGATTCTTAGTAAGAATCCAAAATTTCAGATTGTTTGAGCCATAAGGCCAAAGTTATGACCGACCCTAAGTTTTCAAACGTCCGACCCCAAGTGCTAAAACGACCGAACCCAAGTGTTAAATCGATGATCTTTTTAAAAAAATTCTGTTTGTAGATTTTTTGAGTGATTCGTGTACAGACCATGATTCTTAGTAAGAATCCAAAATATCAGTCGGTTCGGTGCTATAGGGCGGAAGTTTTGACCGACAACAATTGTTGTTACAAAGCGCCCGTAAAACGATGTTTTTTGTTTGGCCGATTTTTTGCTTGATTCGTGTACAGACCATGATTCTTAGTTAAAATCCAAAATTTCAGACGGATCGGAGCCATAAAGCCAAAAAGTTTTGACCGACGCTTTTTAGTTATTACCAGTGATGATTTTTTTTAAAATAATTCTCTTGTGGTATGATTCTTAGTAAAATTTCAGACTATTCGAAGCCATAAGGCCAAAGTTATGACCGACCCAAGTGTTCAAACGTCCGACCCCAAGTGCTTAAACGAACGAACCCAAGTGTTAAAACGATGATTTAAAAAAAAAAATTCTCTTTAGATTTTTTGTTTGATTCTTGTACAGACCATGTGATTCTCAGTAAGAATTCAAATTTTCAGGTGGTTCGAAGCCATAAAGCCAAAGTTTTGACCGACCAAATGTGTTCAAACGTCCGACCTCAAGTGCTAAAATGACGAAACCCAAGTGTAAAAACATTTTTTTTTTAAATTTCTCTGTAGATTTTTGATTGATTCGTACACAGACCACGATTCTTAGTAAGAATCCAAAATTTCAGATTGTTTGAGCCATAAGGCCAAAGTTATGACCGACCCTAAGTTTTCAAACGTCCGACCCCAAGTGCTAAAACGACCGAACCCAAGTGGTAAATCGATGATCTTTTTAAAAAAATTCTGTTTGTAGATTTTTTGAGTGATTCGTGTACAGACCATGATTCTTAGTAAGAATCCAAAATATCAGTCGGTTATGACCGAATACAATTGTTGTTACAAAGCGCCCGTGAAGCGATGTTTTTAAAAAAAAATCTTCTTTTGGCCGATTTTTTGCTTGATTCGTGTACAGACCATGATTCTTAGTAAAAATCCGAAATTTCAGACGGTTCGGAGCCATTAAGCCTAAAAGTTTTGACCGACACTTTTTAGTTATGACCGGCGATGATTTTTTTTTTAAATAATTCTCTTGAAGATTTTATGGTTGTTTTGTGTACAGACCATGATTCTTAGTAAGAATCCAAAATATCAGTCGGTTCGGTGCTATAGGGCGGAAGTTTTGACCGACAACAATTGTTGTTACAAAGCGCCCGTAAAACGATGTTTTTTGTTTGGCCGATTTTTTGCTTGATTCGTGTACAGACCATGATTCTTAGTAAGAATCCAAAATTTCAGATTCAGACGATTCGAAGCCATAAGGCCAAAGTTATGATCGACCTAATTGTTCAAACTTCCGACCCCAAGTGCTTAAACGACAGAATCCAAGTGTTAAAACGGTGAGTAAAAAAAAAATCTCTGTAAATTTTTTGATTGATTCATGTACAGACCATGTTTCTTAGTAAGAATCCAAAATTTCAGACGGTTCGAAGCCATAAAGCCAAGGTTTTGACGGACCCCAAGTGTTCAAACGCCCGACCCCAAGTGCTAAAATGACGAAACCCAAGTGTTAAAAATATTTTTTTTGTTTTTTTGTCGATTTTTTGATTGATTCGTGTACAGACTATGATTCTTAGTAAGAATCCAACATATCAGTCGATTCGGTTATATAGGGCGGAAGTTATGACCAACAAAAATTGTTGTTAAACATTGTTTTTTGGAAAAAAAATCTTCTTTTGGCCGATTTTTTGCTTGATTCGTGTACATACCATGATTCTTAGTAAAAATCCAAAATTTCAGGCGGTTCGGAGCCATAAAGCCAAAGTTTTGACCGACCCTTTTTAGTTATGACCGGCGATGATTTTATTTTAAATAATTCTCTTGTGGTTGTTTTGTGTACAGACCATGATTCTTAGTAAGAATCTAAAATTTCAGACGATTCGAAGCCATAAGGCCAAAGTTATGACCGACCCCAAGTGTTCAAACGTCCGACCCCAAGTGCTTAAACGACCGAACCCAAGTGTTAAAACAGTGATTTAAAAAAAAAAGAAATTCTTATTAGATTTTAGATTTTTTGATTGATTCGTGTACAGACCACGTGATTCTCAATAAGAATTCAAATTTTCAGACGGTTCGAAGCCATATAGCCAAGGTTTTGACAGACCCCAAGTGTTCAAACGTCTGTGGAGGTCGTTTATTTAGAGTCGTCGATATACTTACTCAACCACAAGGAAGGATATTGCGTGAATTTATAATAGTAAAAGAGTTATCCACTTTTATAATTTATTTCGTCTTTGTCAGACATATTTACAAATACATCGCGGGTAGAAATGGAAATGAGATTAATTAATAATTTAGAACGTGCTCTCGAGCCCGGTCCCGTAACTGGAATGACGCTTCTGTATGAGCGGTCGTCGGAGGAACTACATTGGTCACGTGACCAATGTTGCCACGACACGGTTTAACTATAGGTTTAAAGGAATAATTAATCGGGTACTTAATCGCATTTCCATAGCCTCCCCTCCAGTGCTAACGATAAACATGAACAATGGAAAATCGTTAAGAGAGATTATACAAGTGATGCTAATCCTATTTTGACTGAGGCACCTTCAGTCAAAACAAGAATAGCCTCCAATGTGCTCGGAAAATTGTGAGGGTTACTCGAGCAGAGTAGAATGATTAGTTATTTTGTGGAAGTAGACTGCTGTTATACTTTCAAGAACACATTGGAAGGTACTAAAGGTTTAACCAAAAAAAAAAATTTTGCTGAAAATCTTAATTCTAATACATGAAATCATAAAATTAAGTGTGTAACAATGAAACATACTGTTGAGATTACTATACTATTGTATCCTATAAACCATTTTATTTGTTGCTGAAATCAGTTAATTCTTAGGTGTGAGTATTTACAAGTTAGTTCTAAATAATGTTTTTAAAACTTGTCAAGCTCTATGAACTCTTTACTTTATTTACATTGGAGGGGACCCACCACTTTCCCACGGCTGTGTGAGGAAACTGATTGTTTAACCTCCTTAGCCGCACACGTCAGGACTCTAATTTTTTGTAAAAAGGAAGCTACATTTATTTTTGAAACGAATCTAGACCCTCCAATGTCCCTGCATGCATGATTGTTAGTAAAAAAGTAAAATGTATGCATACTTACATTTGCAGTAATTAACAAGATAAAAATAGTTCGCCTGTTGGTTCAGCATCTAGTTGAGTGAAATAATAAATAAAAAGAAAAATATTTAGAAAAATATTTACAGGTGTAAGTATGATTAAAACCAAAGAAAATATATAAAAAGAAAGATATTGGGGGCAGTTTGTCCCACTATCACTTTATTTACAGTATTAGACGCGTCGACGAACTAGGTGTTCGGAGCATTGGTGTACATAATATAGCGTGGTACATGGAATTTGAGATATGATTCCAGCTGATTGTAGTGGTACATGGAGTTTGAGAAATGATTCCAACTGATTGTTGTGGTACATGGAATTTGAGATATGATTCCAGTTGTTTGTTTTTCAATTAATGTATGAACATTGAAATTTGTTGCCTCAATGAACTATGTTCAGAGCTAGTAGAATTATTTTACCAGTCGTGCGTAATTAGAAGCGCTGGTTGTAAAATCATTGTACATTGATTGTATAAAAAAATATTTAAGACTACGACTTAAAGTAACCTTAAAATAACATTATACATGTTTGAATAAATCCCAAATGTATGGTTATAAGTTGTAATTTACTTGAGAAACATTTCGATGGTAGGTTGTATATAGCGGAATGCTGTATTTTTACATAGGTTATATTGAAAAAGAAAACTATAGTAGAAGGTATGTTTTATAATAAGCTATATCTAGTGTAAGAAATATTTAAATTGATACATAAGTAGATATGGTAGAGTTTTCTTCCTCAAAGTATTATATTTTTGGAGCCCTAGTTAGGCGTTCATCATAAAATTATAAATAATAAAGGTTTATGCGAATCTGTAGCGAAAAATGATGATTTTTAAGTCAAAGAAGCTGCACATTGTCCTCAGTACGTAAAAGTGTGTTTTTTTGTTGATGTAAGTCGAATAACCATGTTCCTTTACGTACGTAAGACAAAGTGGCTTTAACTTGTAAGTGTATAAACATGAAAGAAAAAAGTATATTTAAAAATAAATAATTTCAACCACATGATTCACTGGATGTATAAAAGTGCCGTGTACATCCAGGGAAGCATGGTTAAAAAACAAAAATGCATAAATAACAATGTTTACCATGTGGTAAAGAGTTACCTACTATGTACATAGTTTGTAGAGTAGATAGTGTGTACATTGGTACATAATATATAATATGATGATTTAAATTAATTGTGCGGAAAGTTGATTACAATAGCTATTACAATAATGCTGTAATACATGTAGTAACGCATAAATGCGGTTGTATGATGTGAATTTAACATTTTTTAATTATAACATTTTTTAAGAATTGTAAAAACACAGTGGTGTTTGTAGTACCTTTGAAGTGCACAAATTATGCAGTTGAATGATGAAAAGTTTTCATCTAATTAGAAATGATTTAAAATTGCAATGATTATGTTTTTTTTTAAATGCATGAGTTATGCAGTTAAATGATGAATTGTTTCATCGTATTGAAGGTGTTTCACACTTGTGAATACACAATAATGATCTAAGTTTTAGATTATGTTAATTGACAATTTACAATATTACAGGTAGGATTTCCATAAAAAAATCTGTGCAATTTAATATTGTGTTATTCGCAGTATTTTAAAGAAAAATATACTTTGTGAATATGGTTTGCAATACAAAGCTAGGCGAAATTTATAATTTAATTTCTATCATGAGTTATGAATGAGAAAAATGCCAAATAAAAATATCTTTTTGTGCGTTATTCCGTCCCAAGTCTCTTTGGAAAATGTACATGCCGACCTGAACGCGTTGTGATCTTGGTTATCGGTGTAACGGGAACTGGTGGGTGTATAGTGACATTTTCTTCAACCGGAACGAAAGCAGGCTTGAGTCGGTCTATGGAGACGCGTTTGGATTTGCCTTTTATTGATATGACAAATGTTTTGTCATCACGTTGTTCTACCTTGTAAGGACCCTCGTATTGGTTCTGAAGGGGTCTTCTTACGCTATCTGTTCTCAGGAAAACATGAGTGGCAACAGGTAGGTCCTTGTGCACAAAAAATTTCCTTGCGCTGTGATTACTGGCAGGGTTCGATTTGATACTTTCAAACTTTCTCTGTAGGCGTCCTACATACGTATCGGGTTCCTCGCGAGGAGTTTCTGAGAAGAAGTCGCAGGGAAGTCTTAATGTCCTGCCATACGTAAGTTCTGCGGGGGAGCATTTTAGGTCCTCACGCACTGTAGCTCTCAAACCGAGAAGTATTAGAGGTAGGTTCTCAACCCAGTTTTGTTCTCCACATGCAATTAGAGAAGTTTTTAAAGTGCGATGCCATCTTTCTATAATACCGTTCGCTTGAGGATGGTAAGCAGTGGTTCTTGAGTGTTTGATGCCAAACTTTTCTGCGAGTTTTTTGAAGAGACAACTCTCGAACTGTCGTCCTTGGTCAGTGGTGATGCTGTCAGGTGTTTCGTGACGAGCGATTCAATGCGTAGTCAATGCTGTGGCTACGGTTTCTGCTGACGTATTCTTCAGGGGAATTGCTTCGGGCCATCGAGTGAACCTATCGATCATGGTTAGTATATATTGGTAATCATTGCATAGCGGTAGTGGTCCGACTAAGTCGATGTGAATGTTACGGAATCTATCCTCTGGTAATATGTACGTTGCTAGAGGTGCGACCGTATGTTTTGTTGCCTTAGCTTTTTGACATGGTATACATTGTTTGACGAAGCTCTTGATGTCCTTCGCCATGTAGGGCCAAACAAATCTTTGTTTTACCGTATTTGTAGTTCCCAAGATACCAGGGTGGCAAACATTATGTATGCTTGCTATAACTTGTTGTCGCATGCTGGGTGGAACAAGTGGTCTAACATGACCTGTTGAAATATCACACCACAATCGAGTGTCAGTGCCAGGGATCACCATTTGACGTAAAGCAAGGGTGCTGCCATCGTTTGCCTTGAATTGTCCGTCAGGTTGGCATTGCTCTAACCGCATTTGCTCGAAGTCAATTACAGTGGGACAGTTGATCTCATCGATGCGAGATAGGGTGTCCGCGACTACGTTCTCTTTTCCAGAGACGTACCTGATGTCGGTTGTAAATTGCGCTATGTAATCAAGCTGTCTCTCTTGCCGGGGAGAGCTAGACGCGCGTTTTTTTGTTTAATGCGAAGGTGATTGGCTTGTGGTCTGTGAAAATGCTGAAATGACGGCCTTCGATGTGATTTCTAAAGTATTTCACGGATTCATAAACGGCGGTAAGTTCGCGGTCAAAAGTGCTGTATTTCTGTTGAGCAGGGGTGAACTTTTTGGAGAAGAATCCTAGCGGTTCCCAGGTGTTTCCTTTTGATTGTTGCAATGAAGAGCCCAATGCTTTGTCACTGGCGTCAACCATCATTGTAAGCTTTGCGTTTGGGTCTGGGTGCGCAAGTAGAGCTGCGTCCGTTAGTTGTTTGCAATCTTCAAATGCTTTTGTCTGCTCCTGGTTCCAGTTGAGAATCCTCTTGTCATTCTTTTTGTAACCGGCAATACTGTCGTATAAAATTGCTTGGGTGTTGATCGAATTTGGTAGAAACCTGCGGTAGTAGTTCAACATACCTAAAAAGCGACGTAGTTCTTTCGCAGTTTTAGGTTGTGGGAATTCTGTCAATGCTTTGACTTTGTCCTTGATTGGAGTCATGCCTTCTGGAGTTATTGTGTGTCCGAGGAAGTTCACTGTTGCGGTTCCTAATTAACATTTCTGGATATTAATGACAAGTCCGTTATCAGCGAGTCGTTTGAGAAGCAAATCTAGATGTTTTTTATGATCCTCTTCGTCAGCGGAAGCTATCAGGATATCATCTAAGTAAACAAAACAGAAATCTAGATCTCTTGTTATTGCATGCATGAATCGTTGAAAACTCTGAGCTGCGTTTGATAGTCCAAATTGCATGGAGGTGAATTCAAACAATCCGAACGGTGTGATGATGGCCGTTTTAGGGATGTCCTCAGGTTCAACGGGTATCTGATGATAAGCGCGCGTTAAGTCTATGGTTGAAAAAATCTTCGCTTTTGCCAGTTTATGGGCGAAGTCTTGAAGTTACGCTATGGGACTATTTATCAGGGACCGTTTTTGAGTTTAAGATTCTGTAGTCGCCACACGGACGCCATTCGCCGTTTGGCTTCTTTACCATGTGTAAAGGGCTGGCCCAGTTGCTTTTAGAAGGACGGCATATCCCTTGTTACATCATGTACTTAAATTCACGCTTGGCTGCCTCGAGGAGCGCAGGTGCTAATCTGCGTGCACGTTCAGATACTGGAGGGCCTTTGGTTTCTATGCAATGAGTCACAGAATGTTTAATTGCATCCGGTGTCTGCATGGTAGGCCTATTCAACGTAGGGTATTTCTTTAAAATGTCAAGATACTTTTGAGAAAAGGAAATTGTGGCGATGCCCGATGCTGGTCCTCTGTAGGTAGCTCCTCTAATTTTTAATCCAGTAGACTGATCTTCAAGTTTTGCTCGTCTCAAGTTGACTGTCAAGTTGTAGTTGTGAAGAAAGTCTGCGCCAATGATGGGTTTGGAAACATCGGCTACGATGAAGCGCCATTTCATTGAGACGTCCGCGCCGGTATCCACTAGGTATTTATGTCTTGTTCGCAGGTCATAGATGAAGAGACGAAAGGAGGTATTAGGGATCTCACATGTCTCTTCGTCGTGTTTCCCGACTTATTTACATATGAACATGGTTTGGAGCATTTATGAGCGTTTTCTCCAAATCTTGCATGGTAGTAACATTTTCCATCTTGATTCCTATTGGGAGATGGATTGCGTGACCCGGATCTTGAGCGGCCAGGTTTTCGACGGGGGCTCTGGTTTCTGTAGGTTGATGTGGGCTCAGTTTTGGCTATGCGTAGCTGGGATACTTCACGCGAAAGTGCTGTTATTTGTTGCTGCAGTTGTAGTAGTAAGGAATGTTCAGCTGGTTCCTGACGAGATGAACTGGGTTTGCTGCGATCTTCCATGGCGCTGCAATCGGTTGATTGATAGACATCTAGTATTTTGTCTGCAGCTGTGGCAAGTTGGTTAATGTCGTTATCGGGTAGTGCTGACAGGATTGCTTGCACATGTTGTGGTAGGCGTTGTAACCACAGTGTACGCACAATTGCGTTGTCCGCTAAGGTAGGTCCTGCTAGCTCCAGCATATGTCGCAATAGACCGGTTGGCTTCCTATCCTCAAGTTGGATTCCTGTGAGTAGGCGTGTGAGGCGTTTCTCAGCAGAGTCTTGGAGTCGGTCTATAAGGGCTGCTTTCAAATTGACGTATTTGTCATTGATCGGTGGATGTGTCACAATGTCGCTCACACATTGTAAGGTTTGTGAATCCAAGGCTGCTATAATGATATTGTACTTCGTGAAATCCTCTTTAATGCGCGAATTCGTAAATTGTGCTTCTGCCTATATAAACCAAAGCGAAATCTGATCCCTCCACAGATTTGGTAATCTCACGGACACGTGATTTACTGCTGTCGCAGAGCTAGATTCGCCAGTTGATTCCATGTTGGTTGATTTTGGTTGCGGAGTTATTGATTCTTGAAACAAAGTCTTGAGTTGATGAGTTGGTGTGGTCGCTGAAGATTCTTCATCCGACGTCATTTCAACATTTATACGGTAATAAGTACGCAAAGACAGTGATTTAACGAATGTTTCAAATTATGTATTAAAAATCAGTAGGAATTACTTTCAGGGTTTAAAAATTAGACATGTTGGCATCTATGTAAAATCTACAGAAGTTACTAGAAAATATCCAAGATGCAAACCTTTACGAAATTAAACAGTTAACATTCAAGTAGAGATCTTCAACATGCGAAAATAATTGTACCATAGTATACGATAGCATTTGATGTGGGTATGAAGAAATATTATTTCAAGACATGTGTTAGGAATTGTAACATATTATTTTGTGAAATTTTGTGGTGGGTGTGCAAGATATTATTATTAGAAATGTCGTATAAATTGTGACATGTTATTTTGCAGAGTTTGAAACGTGTAGTATGTATGTAATGAAATGATGTTGTGTTAAACATTTACGTGGCCGAACGTTGTTGAGTTGATGCTGGTCTGGTTTCCGAGAATGTCCGCAGCTGATACTCGTGATGGAGGCTGCGTCAATCTGTTGACCGGGCTGCAGGAATAGAGACTCGGAGGTAGATGCTCCTTTTGCGTTCCGAGGGTGTCCGCAGCTGATGCTGGCAATGGGGGCTGCGTCCAGCTGTGGACGGGGCTCTAGGAAGGGCGACTCGGCTGTAGAAGCTCCCTTATGTAGCATCACGCGTTGCTGAAGACGTTCGATGCCTAGAATAGAGGGTAACACGCACTTGATCCGAGATAAGAACAGGACATAGATTAGTGGTCACAAATAGGGTCATTTTAAATTGCAGATTTATACGTGTGTTTGCATACGAACATAACCTGTGATGGATCCGAACGTTCAAAAAAACATGTTCGTAAATCAAATTCACAAAAGAGTTGGGAGTGTGAAAACATGAGATTGGAGAATATTCAAGCTTTTCCACAAAGTCTTGCATCAGTTTGTTACTTTAAGTTGAACTAGCAATGTTGGGCAGGAACAAAATGGCTATTGACACGTGCGAATCGGTACCCGAAAACACACGAGCTTCGTTTATTACGTATTTGTATAAATCTGTGATATTATTCGTTATGCGTTGAAAAACAAAAAACATAGGGTATAAATTTTAAAAAATACTGGGATATATTAAATAGCTTAAGTATATAAAGCATTGAATTAAGTATATAAAAATTAAAACGGTACTCACCAGATTATTCCCAGGAAACCAGCTACGGAACTGCGGCTCGAGAACACGTGCAAAAAGAATTTTAAAAATGGTCTACACGTTGAAAAAAATGTCGTTAAACGTCGAAAGGCACTAGATGTGACAACCATTTTTAATCGTCGAGGGTCACCAGTTGTGGAGGTCGTTTATTTAGAGTCGTCGATATATTTACTCAACCCCAAGGAAGGATATTGCGTGAATTTATAATAGTAAAAGAGTTCTCCACGTTTTATAATTTATTTCGCCTTTGTCAGACACATTTACAAGTTTATACATCGCAGGTAGAAATGGAAATGAGATTAATTAATAATTTAGAACGTGCTCTCGAGCCCGGTCCCGTAACTGGAATGACGCTTCTGTATGAGCGGTCGTCGGAGGAACTACATTGTTCACGTGACCAATGTTGCCACGACACGGTTTTACTATAGGTTTAAAGGAATAATTAATCGGGTACTTAATCGCATTTCCATACGTCCGACCCCAAGTGCTAAAATGACAAAACCCAAGTGTTAAAACGAATTTTGTTTTTAAAATTGTCTTTGTAGATTTTTTGATTGATTCGTTTACAGACCATGATTCTTAGTGAGAATCCAAAATATCAGTCGGTTCGGTGCTATAGGGCGGAAGTAATGACCTATAACAATTGTTGTTACAAAGCGCCCGTAAAACGATGTTTTGGCAAATTTTTTGATTGATTCATGTACAGACCATGATTCTTAGTAAGAATCCAAAATTTCAGACGGTTCGAAGCCATTAAGCCAAAGTTTTGACGGACCCCAAGTGTTCAAACGTCCGACCCCAAAGTGCTAAAATAACGAAACCAAAGTGTTGAAACGATTTTTTTTTTTAAATTTTCTTTGTAGATTTTTTGATTGATTCGTGTACAGACCATGATTCTTAGAAAGAATCCAAAATATCAATCGGTTCGGTGCTATAGGGCGGAAGTTATGACCGACAACAATTGTTATTACTAAGCCCCCGAAAATCGATGTTTTTTTGAAAAAAATCTTCTTTTGCCAATTATTTGCTTGATTCGTGTACAGACCATGATTCTTAGTAAAAATTCAAAATTTCAGACGGTTCGGAGCAATAAAGCCAAAGTTTTGACCAACACTTTTTAGTTACTACCGGTGATGATTTTTTAAAAAATAATTCTCTTGTGGTTGTTTTGTGTACAGACCATGATTCTTAGTAAGAATCTGAAATTTCAGACGATTCGAAGCCATAAGGCCAAAGTTATGACCGACCCCAAGTGTTCAAACGTCCGACCGCAAGTGCTTATTCGACCGAAACCAAGTGTTAAAACAGTGATTTAAAAAAAAAATTCTCTCTAGATTTTAGATTTTTTGATTGATTCGTGTACAGACCACGTGATTCTCAATAAGAATTCAAATTTTCAGACGGTTCGAAGCCATAAGACCAAAGTTATGACCGACCCCAAGTGTTCAAACGTCCGACCTCAAGTGCTAAAATGACGAAACCCAAGTGTTAAGCAATTTTTTTTTAAATTTCTCTGTAGATTTTTTGATTGATTCATGGTAAGAATCCAAAATTTCAGACGGTTCGAAGCCATAAGGCCAAAGTTATGACCGACCCTGAGTGTTCAAACGTCCGACCCTAACTAACTAACTAACCATCACGCCGTTTCCCCGCAGGGGTAGGCAGAGAGGACGGACCGCCAAACAACTCGGTCTTGGCACACACTCTTTGCCTCACTCACATTCATACATCGTCTCATACATTCTCTTCTATTATTCTGACTTTTGACATGACCCGACTCAAGTATCTGATTCACTTGATCGTGCCATGTCTTCCTCGGGCGTCTCCGACTTCTTCTACCATTCACATTCGCGTCGTATATTCTTCTTACACTACTTCCTTCGTTCATCCGCTCTACATGCCCAAACCATCTGAGGGTCCCTTTCTTAATCTTACTCATTATGCTTACATCAGCCTTACATTCTTTGCGGATATCCACATTTCTCACACGATCATACATTGTTTTACCACACATACGTCGCAGGGATCTCATTTCAACAGCATTCAGTTTACTTTCATCCTTCCTCTGCCAGTTCCATGCCTCACTGCCATACATCAGGGTTGGTACCAGGACTCCATTGTGGACTGCTAGCTTCGCTTTTTTTTACAGTTTTTTATTAGCGCCAACGGCATTCAGTCCACCATTAATGGAGTTACCGGCATTCACCCTTCTTTCAATATCTCTTTCAGCCTTCCCATCTCTCGTAAACATACTACCCAGATACACAAACTCATCCACCTGCTCCAAGTATTCATCATTCACAACTATGTTGCTTACTGTTTTCGTACTCTCTCTTTCAAACACCATGACTTTAGACTTACTTACATTAATCATTAACTCATTCTTCATCCAACGTCAACGTCCTACCCCAAGTGCTTAAACGACCGAACCCAAGTGTTAAAACAGTGATTTAAAAAAAAAAAATTAGAAGATTTTATGATTGATTCATGTACATACCATATTTCTTAGTAAGAATCCAAAATTTCAGACGGTTCGAAGCCATAAAGCCAAGGTTTTGACGGACCCCAAGTGTTCAAACGTCCGACCTCAAGTGCTAAAATGACGAAACCCAAGTGTTAAAACGAATTTTGTTTTTAAAATTGTCTTTGTAGATTTTTTGATTGATTCGTTTACAGACCATGATTCTTAATAAGAATCCAAAATATCTGTCGGTTCGGTGCGGTTAGGGCGGAAGTTATGACCGATAACAATTGTTGTTACAAAGCGCCCTTAAAACGATGTTTTGGCAGATTTTTGATTGATTCATGTACAGACCATGATTCTTAGTAAGAATCCAAAATTTCAGACGGTTCGAAGCCATTAAAAGGAAAAAAACAAAGGCTACCGTCTAACTGTGCCAGTGTCATTTCATTCCTCTTTACAAAATTAATCATTTTATATAGATAATAGTTTTAAAATAGTATTGTAAATTAGTGTAATATAGTTTTTACTTGTATATTTGTTATCACTGTAAGTATTTGTGTTAATAATTGGTTCTTCGGAGCAGTTAAGGTAAGATTTTTTTTTTGATTTGTGTGCTGTAGATTTATTCGAAAATGGATAAAGAAAAACCACCTGATCCCCCAGATGATGGTTTGCTATCTGAATCCTCGGGTGTTACAAAAAAATTGATCGCGGTTAATATTCCGGAGGCTTCGGACTTCGTAACGATTACGTCAAAAAAAAGAAAAATTGCTAAACCAGCAGATAATAGAAATGCAACAGATTTTGAACAGATACATCGAAAAACACCCTCCACGCAAAACGACTCCCTTCAAAATAATTCTGTTTTACAGGATGTAATTCCGTCCACTTCTTCCTCGATTTCAAATCTAAGTCCAGCAAGCCCTTCCACCACACCCGCCCCACTGGTAAACAATACTCCTTCACAAATGTCACGTCTGTATAATAATCTTGATAGACCTCCTTACATTACACATGTGACTAAAATTTCAAAGGATGAAAAACAATCAAATTTATACGATGTGGACTTTGGACATTTTATGTTTAAAAATAAAATCCACCCTGTCTGGAATGGAGTAAAATCCGTTAGGCGTAACCGTCTTTCTGTTGAATTCAAGACAGCGGCTGAGGCCAATAGCTTTGTAAAATCTGATGTTGCCAAAAAAAACTCGTACAACGTTTTCATACCTACATATCAGGTCACAAGGCTAGGTGTCACAAAAGGGATCCCACCGCACTGGTCGATAGAGGACATCCTGGAAAACATTACTGTTCCTCAAGGTTTCGGAAAAGTTTTAAAAGCGCGTCGTCTAAATTACAGGTTTAATACGGGAAACTCTGTAGAATGGAGACCCTCCCAATCCGTTGTCCTAACATTTGATAGCAAAGACCTTCCACAAAATGTTACTATGTTTAACGTCTCTCTACCAGTAGAGCTCTATGTGTTCCCAACTGTGCAGTGCTACAAGTGCTGCAGATTTGGACACACGAAGAACCTCTGCAGATCAGAACCCCGTTGCTTCAAGTGCAGTTCGTCCCATAGTGGTGATTCCTGTGATAAAACAGAGGAAAATTATAAATGCTTAAACTGCTCCGGAACCCACATGTCCATCAGCAAAACTTGCCCTGAACTGTCAAGGCAGCGCAATATTAAACACACAATGGCCGAGAAGAGCATCTCTTATGCGGAAGCATCAAGAATGTTTAACAAATCCATTCCATCTTATTCTGAAGTAACTTCCAAAAATTCTAAAAAATCCACCCCTTCTCAACCTTCTTCTTCTTCATTTAGAAAAACTGTTGAAAGGGTCGTGAAACCTAGAGTTCTAACAAAAAAAAATAATGCTAATCACGAATCCCTTCTGTGGTTCCCTAATGGACAACTTCCTTCCAGTTCAAATTTCAATTCTTACCCAAAGTCATCTACTAAAGAACAAAATTATAATATAGACCTTAACTCTACACTAATCACTTCATTTTTACATATTTTACAAACTTTAAATAAAAACAACATTCAAATACCGTCCCACGTTGCTAAACAAATTACTAATATTATCAACTCAACTAGAAATGGCTCCTCTGATGAGGATTCTTCAGTGGAATTGTCATAGTCTTAGAAATAAGACTGAAGAATTTTTAAACACATTACATTCAAACTCAATTGCAGTGGCTGCCATCTCGGAGACGTGGCTGGAACCGGATTCTGATTTCAGAGTCAGGGGATACCACTGTCTTCGAGACGACCGTCAAGATGGAAAGGGCGGCTCCGCTCTTTTCATTAAAAAATCATTACCCTTCTCCCCTGTAGATGTAAAACCAATTGGTTGTCCTTTTCAAGTGACGGCCGCAAAGGTTTTTGACACTACAATAATTTCTTTGTATATATCACCATCTAATAAACCTTCTAAATCAATCCTGAAAGCTATGTTTTCCAAGGTCACTACCCCTTCTCTTGTTCTGGGAGATTTCAATGCCCATCACGGATTATGGGGAGCTCACAATTGTGACAGAATGGGCAGAGATATTGTTGATCTACTAGATGAACTAGACTTTTGTATTATCAATGATGGTTCTCCTACTCGTCTTCAGGTGCCTGGTCAGCGACCCAGCATGGTTGATCTTACTATTTGCAATTCCAACATAGCTGCATCCCTGTTATGGAAGGTTTTGGATGACCCTCATGGGAGTGATCATTACCCCATCCTCATTGAATCCTCAAATATTTATCATTCCAACAAAAATGTCAAGTGCGGTAGTCGAAAACCAAGGTTCTTAACTGCCAGAGCCAACTGGAATGACTATTCAAATCATACAAAGTTCTCTGTGCAAAATCTGCCCTCTCCAACTACAGAAAATGTTGCGGAATGTTACGATTTATTTGTGTCTGCAGTCATTACGGCCGCAGAAAAATTTATCCCCATTAAAACGACACGTAACAAAGGGAAACCTCCCCCAGCTCCTTGGTGGGATATTGAATGCTCAGACGCAGTAGATATGAGGAAAAAATATGCGAAAATTTATTCAACAAATATGAATATGGAGAACTTCCTTCAGTATAAACAAATTGAAGCTAAGACCAAACGTCTTCTAAAATACAAAAAACGTCAAGGCTGGAAAAATTTTTGCTCATCATTATCTCCCGAAGTTCCTCTTTCAGTTGTTTGGAATTCAATTCGCAGGTTTAAGGGTTCTCACGTCCCAACGGTGACTCGACCACTCACTTCAGAGTGGGTGAAGGAATTTGCCGATAAACTAGCTCCTCAAACTGCAAGTAATTTTAATGAAACAGAATTCACATACTCATTTAAAACACGGGGTTGGATGGACACCCACTTCAATTTAACGGAACTTAGGGAGGTCTTAAACGATCTCACAGACTCATCCGCTGGTGTAGATGGAATTCCTTATAGCTTTATTAAAAACTGCGACATTACCACACTAAACTATTTTCTTTCAATTATAAATCTGATCTTTGACTCCGGCAAAATTCCATCATCCTGGAAAACTCAAATAATTGTTCCCATTCTGAAACCCCAGAAAGACCCTAACTCTGGACTTTCTTACAGACCTATAGCTCTGTCATCTTCCTTAGTTAAAATAGCTGAACATATGATTAAAAGACGTCTAGACTGGTATGTAGAAAATGAGAAAATTCTTCCCAGCTCTCAGTTTGGCTTTCGAAAAAGAAAAAGTACGATCGAAAGTGTGTCCATCCTGACTTCTGATATCCAGTTGGCCCTGGCCGATAATGAATTCCTTGTCGGTGTTTGCCTTGATGTGTGCGGAGCTTTTGACAATGTTTTATTAGATGTTTTATTTAATAAATTGTTAAAAATTGGCATCCCTCGTAAGCTTTCCAGTTTTATAATTAACCTCCTTCTTACCAGGAAAATTCAAATCCAGGTGCTGGATTCGCCTACACTGGAAAGAATAGTAAACAAGGGTTTGCCTCAGGGCTCCGTCCTTAGTCCTATCCTTTTTAATATTTATACCTTTGACCTGCATCGGAGTATGCATCCATCTTGTAAAATACTTCAGTATGCGGATGATCTTTTTATATATATTTCAGGACGAATTATTTCTATTCTGGAGGATGTGATTAACATTTGCATGAAAAACCTTGACACCTGGTTAAAAAATCACGGCTTAGAAATTTCTCCGTCCAAAAGCAATGTTATCGTCTTTTCCAGAAAACGTGTTACTCCGCGTATAACAGTCCAAATAAATAATTCAATTCTCCCTATGCAGGTACAAATAAGATTCCTTGGGGTAATTTTAGACTCTAAGTTAACATGGAACCCGTATGTTAATTTAATCATTAACAAATGTCAAGCTGGCCTCAACATTTTACGTGCCGTTTCACGGGTCTGGTGGGGAAGTCATCCATTCACCCAAAAACTTTTTTATAACGCATATGTTAGGAGTCATTTGGATTACGCGACATTCCTCATTGAACCCACTTCTAAAAAGAACCTCGCAAGGTTGGACCGTATTCAATTTCAAAGTTTAAGATTGATTATCGGAGCAATGCGTTCTTCCCCAATTAACGCTTTACAAGTGGAGGCTGTGGAGGCTCCTCTTCATTTCAGAAGACAGTTCTTGGCTGACAAGTTTTTATTTAAATGCTTAAGACTCTCTAATCACCCACTGAAAGACAAAATTACTGCACTCACTGCTCAAGTGAAATCACTTCCATATTGGAGGAACAAATCAATCCCTCTTCTTGTTAAAAGCCTCCATACGTACTGTGCGTATAAACCCCTCTTAAATCCATCAGACAGACTTCCTTTATATGCCAACTCCTTTCGTATTCATTTGTGTAAACCAAATATTCTTTTTTCTCTCGGCATAATTAACAATCACGATGCTCCAAGAAAACTTATCCAAATTTTAAATTCGAAATATTCCAACTGGAAAATTATTTACACAGATGGTTCCAAGTCTCCCTTATCAAACCATGTGGGAGCGGCATTCCACTACCCATCAGATCAAGTCGATAGAAAAATTAAACTTCCAAAAGAGGCTTCCGTTTTCACTGCTGAATGTATAGCCATTTTTGAATCCCTTAAATACATTGACGATGTTCACATTGGAAACTTCTTAATTCTCTCCGATTCCCTGAGTGCACTTCAAAAATTAAACTCTTCCCCTTTCCATTACCCAGAAGACGATTTCTGTGTTGGAATTCGCACTTTAATTCATAAATTAACCGACTCTGGCAAAGAAATCGTCTTGGCTTGGATACCTAGTCACTGCGGTATCCCTGGAAATGAAAAGGCCGATTCATTGGCGAAAGATGCCATTATTTCGGGGGATATTTTATATAAATTTTTAAACACCGATGACATTTTCATAAAATTGAAGGAAAACATGATTTCCACATGGCAGAATCATTGGGAAGAATCTAGTCAATCAAAAGGATATAGCTTTTTCACAATTCAGCCAACGATTCCTTCAAAACCGTGGTTTTCCAGACTTTCTTTTAACAAATTCTCGACATCCTCCATTTGCCGCATGCGGATAGGGCATTGCTGCCACAATGTTCACCTGACAAAAATTCATATTAAGAATTCTGCGATGTGTGAATGTCGTCTTGGTGAAGAGGATCTCAATCATATTTTTTTCAGTTGTCCTATAAATAATTCATACAAAAATTTCATCCCTCACCTAATCAGTTCGGGTATATTGCCTCCCTACAACATTGCATGCCTGTTATCTTCTGTGAACAAACGCGTGTATAAAGTCTTGGCTAATTTCCTGAATATTAACAGCATCAATTTGTAATTGTAAGTTAAGTTTCATGTATTTATTTATTTATTTTATTTTTTACGCACAATAAATTGTGTCAGCATATATTTTAATTTCCTTGTTATGTTTAATTAAAATCATCTCTTTTTTTTACGCACCAGATTTAAATGTCCGGGTTAAATTTTCCCCCAAAAAAAAAAAAAAAAAAAAAAAAAAAAAAAAAAAAAAAAAAAAAAAAAAAAAAAAAAAAAAAAAAAAAAAAAAAAAAAAAAAAAAAAAAAAAAAAAGAAGGAAAAACTAAACCCTTTCATACACTTCCCCAAATGATCATCTAGTGAATCCACGTTATGCAATTGCACTATATAAGTATTATAAATACAAAACAATATAATTCACCGACTCCAGATATTTTCATATCAGAGGGTTCGGCTCTGTGGCATTTCTAATTGAACCTATAAATCCTACTGATCCCTCAATATAAATATTTAAAAAATCTTTTGTAATCCTACATGTATTTAAAATTACTGCTTTTTGCATTTTTATATACAAATTCTTTGACAAATCTAATATGCTTAAATTTTGAATCAGATTCCTAGGTATTATGCCAGTGGCCGAAATAACAAATGGTAATATTTTTATAGTCCGAGAATGCCAAATTCTTTTAATCTCATTTCCTAAATCTGTGTATTTTCTAATTTTTTCAGAAACAGTTTTTTGAATATTACAGGAATTTGGAATAGCTACATCAATGATATAAGTTATTTTTTTAATTTTGTCATGTAAAACTATATCAGGTCTATTATGACTAATTGTTCTGTCTGTTAGTATAGTTTTATCATAATATATTTTATAAAATTCATTTTCAATAAATGAATTTGGTTCATATTCATAATATGGTACTACATTACGGCAATCAATCAAGTTATGTTTAATTACCAAACTTTGGTGAATTATTTTTAAAACCTGATTGTGCCTAAATGTATACTCGGAAGGCGCTAATATAGAACATCCCGATATAATATGTTCTATAGTTTCGGGAAAAGCCAAACATTTTCTACATAAATCATCAATTTGATTTATATCTTTGATTATATGCTTTCTATAATTTTTAGTATTAATGACTCTATCTTGAATGGCAAGCATAAATCCTTCTATTTCTGCGCTCAACTCTCCAATACTCAACCATTTGTTTGACGAAAGTTTGTCAACATACGTTTGGTTGAGATAATTGAAGTGTTTTGCGTGAATAATTTTATTTGACCAGGAATCTAATAATTCCTGGTTAGTATTTATAAGAATGTTGGCATTCTCGTCATATAAATTTAAAGGTGTAATATTTCTATCTGCCTTGCAAATTATTTTGTGCATTTCTGAGCTATTAGCTTTCCTATGGAAAAAATTTCTAAGCATTTCTACCTGATTGTGTTTCAAAGATGTTATTTTGACTACACCTCTACCTCCTAAATTTCTAGGTAAATTAATTCGTTCTATAGCTGAATTTGGATGATGGCAATTAAATTTTGTTAACGTAGTTCTAATTAATCGTTCTAAACTATCTAAATCTGTATTGGACCATTTAATTATGCCAAATGAGTACGTTAGTAGAGGTATTGCCCAAGTATTTATTGCTTTTACTAAATTTTTAGCAGATAGATTGCATTTTAAAATTTTTCTGATCCTAGTTTGAAATTTAATCCTAATATCATTTTTAATACTAGTGTGATCTAATCTATTCGATTGCGGGTATCCTAAATATTTATAAACCTCATCCCCTTTCATACTTTGAATTTTGAAATTTCTAAATATACCCTCGTCTCCATCTACAATTTTGCCTTTCTCTATATGGATAGTTTTACATTTATCTAAACCAAAAGTCATTTTAATATCATCTGAAAAAATTTTAACTACCTTAATCATTTTCTCTAAATTTGATTCAGAATTTGAAAATAATTTTATATCATCCATATATAATAGATGTGAAACTATACTACTCTCTCTTGTATTACCCTTAATTTTTATTCCAAACTTGCTTTTAATTAACATTTTAGAAAGGGGATTCAATGCTAAGCAAAACCAAAGAGGGCTCAATGAGTCTCCTTGAAAAATCCCTCTTTTTATTGAAATGCCCGGTACTACTATTTTCTTACCTTTTAAATTAACTAGCAAATCTGTATTCCAAAAGGACATAATATTATTATTTTTGCACCAGATTTAAATGTCCGGGTTAAATTTTCCCCCAAAAAAAAAAAAAAAAAAGAAGGAAAAACTAAACCCTTTCATACACTTCCCCAAATGATCATCTAGTTATGCAATCTTTCCCACGTTATGCAATTGCACGTTATGCAATTGCACTATATAAGTATTATAAATACAAAACAATACAAGAACAACATGTCAACCTACTAGAGACCAAATGGGAATATAATTCACCGACTCCAGATATTTTCATATCAGAGGGTTCGGCTCTGTGGCATTTCTAATTGAACCTATAAATCCTACTGATCCCTCAATATAAATATTTAAAAAATCTTTTGTAATCCTACATGTATTTAAAATTACTGCTTTTTGCATTTTTATATACAAATTCTTTGACAAATCTAATATGCTTAAATTTTGAATCAGATTCCTAGGTATTATGCCAGTGGCCGAAATAACAAATGGTAATATTTTTATAGTCCGAGAATGCCAAATTCTTTTATTTATTATTATTATTTGTATAGTATTATTATATAATGTAGATAGGTTCTTGTTATTAAAACTAAATTAGTTAATATTAACCAAAAATTACACTCACAAATTTACACTCACAAATACATTCACTTGACACTGGCCAGAACACTCTTTTGGGGTGAAGAGCCATTAAAAAAAAAAAAAAAAAAAAAAAGCCATTAAAAGGTGTTGGAATTAATTCCGAGTTACATTAAATAAACCAAGTACCTAACGTCATTTGTTGTACTGTTGTGTATTTAGTTATCTATGCATCTATGAATAAAATCTCTGTCTATCATCTTGCCTTGAACAAGTCGGTTGTTTTATTTCTTTATCACATCAGGTTATGGGCCCAGTATGTCCTATAGTTTTCTAGCAGTGAAGTAAAGTTTGTTGTGATTTTTTTGGTAGCTAGAATAGGCGTTGGCTGTGATGATAAGGATACAAAAGAAAAATTATATCTTTGTGTGTTAAACAACGAAGTTTAAAAATCAACCAAAATGGCGTCCGGTTCTCTTTTGGCCAATGTTCTTAAGCTTAAGGGCCATGAAAATTACCGTGACTGGGCTTTTGCAACACAAAACATGTTAGTTTTGGAAGGATTATCAAATTGCATTACGACGGTAGACAAAGAAAACGATGCAAAAGCGAAAGCCAGATTGATTTTAACTATTGATCCGTCATTGTATGTTCATATTAGAGAGGCAACAAGTGCCGTGAACTTATGGGAAAAGCTGAAATCTATGTTCGATGACTCAGGATTCTCCAGAAGAATAACTTTGCTGAGGAACCTAATTTCGATTCGTCTAGAAAGTTGCGAGTCAATGACAAGCTACGTCACGCAAGTAATCGAAACGGTGCAAAGATTATCTGGTACGGGCTTTCAGATCGGAGATGACTGGATTGGCAGCCTGCTGTTGGCAGGTTTACCTGAAAAATACTTCCCCATGATCATCGCTATAGAGCATTCCGGTATCGCCATTACTGCTGATGTCATGAAGGCCAAATTACTTGACCTTGTAGGAAATGAAGGCGAACACACGTCTTCCGGTGGTGGCGCTTTCTTGAGTAGAGGGCAGCACAGTCGCCAACAGTATTCTAAAGTTGGCAGCACTGGCAGAAGTGACAGTTATAACTATGAACGTCGTAGTTCGTCGTCTATGGTCAGTTTGAATGTAAACAAAACTGACAGAAATAACATAAAGTGTTACCGTTGTCGTCAATACGGTCACTATAAATCGCAGTGTAAACAGAATGATCAGCAACAAATGAAGAAAACTAATGCGTTTTCGGCTGTTTTCTTGAGCGGGAATTATAGTAAAAAAGATTTTTACTTAGACAGTGGTGCGAGTGTTCACATGACGCCGGATGTAAACCTAATAAAAAATGCATCTTATTCGCCAAAGATCAAGGAGATAATAGCAGCAAATCAAAGTGCTATGCCTGTATTGTGCGTTGGTAGTGTAGACATAATAACAGTCACTACAAATTGCAAATTTGAGGTGACTTTGAAAGAAGTTTTATGTGTTCCTAATCTTACCCCAAATTTGATCTCAATATGTCAACTCATAAAGAATGGCAATAGTGTAGAATTCAAAGATGATTGTTGCTGTGTTTACAACAAAAAGAAGGATTTGGTGGCAGTTGCTACACAAATAGATGGTGTTTACAAGTTGAGGTTAGATAATCAACAGTGTTTGTTTACATCTACTTCAGTGAGCGATGTGACCTGGTACAGAAGAATTGGACATTTAAATGTAAATGACTTGAATAAAATTCGAGACGGTGCAGTCACGGGTATATCATACACAGATAAGTGTAAGATTGACAAGAGTACTTGCACAATATGTTGCGAAGGAAAGCAGTCGCGACTACCTTTTGTCCATGCAGCAACAAGAAGCAGCAATTCATTGGATCTAGTACATGGGGACGTGTGCGGACCCATGGAGATAACCTCAATTGGTGGATCGAGATACTTTCTTGTATTTATTGATGACTACTCACGTATGGCTTTTGTTTACTTTCTTAAAAATAAAAGTGAAGTATTCAAGTATTTTAAGGAATTTAAGTCATTAGTTGAAAATCAGCAAAATAGAAAAATAAAAATATTTAGAACAGACAATGGCTTAGAATTCTGTAGTAATGAATTTGAAATTTTTTTAAAGGATTTAGGCATTGTGCATCAAAAGACAAATGCTTATACTCCTGAGCAAAATGGTATGAGCGAACGTATCAACAGAACTATAGTAGAGAGAGCTCGGTGTTTATTATTTGACGCAGATTTAGATAAAAAGTTTTGGGCAGAGGCCACAAATACAGCAGTCTATCTCAGAAATCGATCCATTGCGTCAGGCTTAAATAATAAAACACCATACGAACTCTGGACAAATCAGAAACCAGACTTAAAGCACATCCGAATATTTGGTAGTCAAGTAATGGTCCACACCCCAAAGGAGAAACGACTTAAGTGGGATACAAAGTCAAGGAAACACATACTTGTTGGTTTTGCAGAAAATGTGAAAGGCTACCGAGTGTATGACCCTATGAAGTGTAAAATCACAACAAGCAGAGATGTAGTAGTCTATGAAAATACTGAAAAGAAACATCACTCCGATGATAGTCTAAATATTTCAGTTGGGGATGTAATCCAAACTGATAAGTCAGACAGTCAAGTCAAGAGTGGCAAGGACGAAGTAAAAGAAGAATCCTCTAGCGCGGAAAGACTAAATATTTCAGTTGGGGATGTAATCCAAACTGATAAGTCAGACAGTCAAGTCAAGAGTGTTAAGGAAGATAGTGCGGAAAGTCTAAACATTTTTTCAGGATCTGATTATCTCAATGCTTTGACTGATTTTGATTCTACATTACAGCAGACCACAGAGGAAGAAGATGAACCAGAGTCAGAAATATTACTTGCCAAGCGTATCAGAAGAGTACCAATGCGTTATGGCTACACAAACTTGTGTACAAAAACAAGTTCAAAAATTGCCCAGGATCCAGTTACCTTTCAAGAAGTCCTATTAAGTCCAGATAAGGACAAGTGGATTGAGGCTATGGAGGACGAGTTACAAGCATTCAAAGACAATAAAGCGTGGGATCCTGTGAACGAACTGCCTTCAGACAAAACTCTAGTGAAGTGCAAATGGGTTTACAAAAAGAAAGTGAATATTGATAACAGTGTGCGGTATAGGGCGCATCTAGTGGTTAAAGGCTTTACGCAGAAGCCTGGTGTAGATTATGAAGAAACTTTTTCCCCTGTAGTCAGACATTCTACTTTAAAAATGTGTGAATGATATGGGTATGATTCAGTTGAATATTTATTTGCAATGTTAGTATATAATAAAACACTGTATTTCATTTTAGAGATTTTAGTTTATTTACTGTAGTTGGGGTGTTGGAATTAATTCCGAGTTACATTAAATAAACCAAGTACCTAACGTCATTTGTTGTACTGTTGTGTATTTAGTTATCTATGCATCTATGAATAAAATCTCTGTCTATCATCTTGCCTTGAACAAGTCGGTTGTTTTATTTCTTTATCACATCAAAAGGTTTAACAGGTTTAACGTTTTTAACATTTGAGTGGGATAAAGAAGGGTGTTTTTAACATCACGTTTTAATTCAAAAGAAATTATTCGAAAGAGTTGTCGAAAGTCGAGTGTTCATGATTCGGGGTTGTATTTCAATGTGCCTCGTATATTTCAGCTACAGTTTTGTTACAAATTTGTCCGAGTGAACGAAGCCTTAGTATAACAGAGCTGGATGGTTAGTGGTGTGCGTGAAAAGTTTTAGCCGGGAGTTTGAGAGCCGAAATACATGCTGTATCTGTGTGGGTTCGTAAAAAGTTTTGCAGGGGAGGTTTCGCGCTTGTGTTGGCGCGTTGAATTCAGGCAGTGTGCTGGGGCGTATATCTCTTTACTAACCTTGTAACTCCAAAAAAGATCGGGTCCATAGATGAACTGAATTGTAGATAGTAGGTAAACGGAAATGACAAATACGCCATTGAACCAACGGTTCGCGCCGTTCGCGGTTTGTGATTGCAACTGTCAGTGAATTGTCGCGTTATACCAATACGTAAATATTTTGAATTTAAAATGTCTCTTGCCAAGGCACTTCATCTTCCTGGCATTAGCAAATTCACAAATATACCTAAGCCAACTGAAAAAGGGAAAAAGACAAAAGTCAAGTGAAAGTTATGGCGACGAAAATGCAGGTGATAATCTCTCATCCGTTATTACAACGTTGTTTTTATGTTTCATTTTGTCGTTGTTTGTCTAAAACTGAATTTATTTCTCATTGTAGACCCCAACTCGACAAAATCGCACAGCATCAAGTATATGCCAAGGTACCGCGATTACGTCAAACACAGCGCCGGATCTGCCATACGTTCAAAAACGTGCAAAAAACCTGGCGCCAACTCCGAAGGGACGCCGTGAGAAAATAAATATTGTATTAAAATTTTGTTATAATATTCCATAAATTACCCATAGTACGAAATAATTAATTATGTATTAAAATTTTGTTATAATATTCCATAAATTACCCATAGTACGAAATAATTATTACGCTCTAGCAACACTTTCCAAAGAAACAGAATGCGCACGCATCAGGTTGGTATCAACGGCTTACGAATTTATAGTCAGTTACAGAATTTTCTTACAAATTCCATATATTTAGTTTAAACGTAAGATCTATTTTTCCATATATCTTTTACTGTCTTTAACGATGAATGGGTTCGATCCAAATTCAATAACCAATCACAGCGCCGTATTTTTGTTCTAGTGAATCAAACTAACCGACTTTCGCCATTTAAAATGCTGACAATTTTAGTTAGCGTACGCTCGTTATTGTTTTATTTTGTACGATTTAAGTCTCTAGGAGAATGTAGGGGGGGGCGCCATGGGTACCTACTGCACAGGGCGCCAGATTTCGTAGATCCGGCCCTGGTCAAACATCAAAAAGGTATGTAATCTTAAATTGCATCATTATTTATTTTTATATTTATTCAGATTTAATCGGCTTACTCCATGTTGTTTGCTAAGGACAAAGCTTTGGAAATGATTGCAAATCGTATAATCGCAAATGGTATAACACTATGGCTTGTTCACAAACTTTGGTTACTTATATTGATTTCAGTGCATAATGACATCCCAAGGACCATCGGTGTGGTTGTTCCTGTCAAGGGGGAAAGTTTTAGTTTAGAAGTTTTTCTTGAAATGGAAATAATAAAGTAGTTTTTGTTCCCAAATTTTAGTTAATACATTAAATATATTTATTTCAGATCAAAACGTCAACGCAGGCACCAGCAGTGAGATTGTTCCTGCCGAAGGGGTCCCAGGAGTTAACGAAGGTATTTACATTTAATAAACTTAGGCACACTGAATTATAGGACGGTAGGAGTAAATGAGCTTGCACCATTTCCAATGCCTTTAGGTATCTACAGTACCTACCTGACCTGGGTTTTTGCCGCTAGGTAAGGAACAAAAATACCTAGAATACGAAGAAAGTAGTGTAAAAAGAATATATGACGCAAATGTGAATGGTAGAAGTTGGAGACGCCCGAGGAAGACATGGCACGATCAAGTGAATAAGATACTTGAGGCGGCCCATGTCAAAAGTAAGAATAATAGAAGAGTATGTATGAGACGAAGTATGAATGTGAGTGAGGCAAAGAGTGTGTGCTGAGACCGAGTTGTTTGGCGGTCCGTCCTCTCTGCCTACCCCTGCGGAGAAAAGGCGTGATGGTTAGTTAGTTACATATTGGCTTTATAGGCTGCTATCTTTATATATGATCGCAAGATTCAACTCGAACTAAATGCAATCTAGATAGTGTCTGGATACATTTTTATCCATTTTATTTTAATACGCGACATCTATTGACTTTCTGCAAGTCTAAGATGAATATTTATAATTAATTTTTATTATTATTTTTTTTAACTTTATGAATAATATGTGCGTTAAGTAAATAGAGATAATGTTGGTAGTTCTTAGTCGAAGCATAATACAGTTAAAAGTGACTGAATTAATATGGGTTCCGTAGCTCAATCGGTAGAGCCATGTAAGCAAAGGGTCCTGGGTTCGAGTCCCAACGGAGCCAATATCTTTTCTGATTTTTCTGTCTCCAGATTTCAACTGAGTTTCGCTAATATTGTCTTCATTTAATTAAATATTAACATTTATCATTAATCATTACTCATTATTTTATTTTCTTATAGTATGTATCTGTATGAAATTAGCTTTTTAGTTAATATAATAAGCCCTGATGAAGCTTGAGCTAAGCGAAATTAAATATTAATAATAAAATGTGTTGTATTACAAAGTGTATTTTATAATTTAATATATTTTATTTTGGTTGAAAGGGAATAGTAATTCTACATTATGTTCATCTGATTTTTTCTACCATTCCTTCAAGAACTAAGATACATATTCTTTTTTTCAGATATAAGCACTCCTGTGAGACCCGGCAGTAGTCATTCAGTCGCAACACACCAAAATGAACATTTTAAGCGTAAGCATATTTATAACTTTTTGTTTGTAGATCATGATTTGGTATATTTTGTTATGAAAAATGTAATAATTTTTTTTCAAATATTGTCTTTCCAGTAATAAGAAGAGCATCTTAACTTATGTGGGACAGATCGTAGCCCAGACTCCGAGGAAGAAAAAGGGCAGTATGGAAATTTTGAAGACCAGGCGTTGGCTGAAATACGTCCAGCGTATGTATGCCTCAACCTTGGAGGTCCAGAGTCATTTTAATAAAAAGTAGATTCTTTATAAACAAAAATTACAGTCTTGATGTGTACGGTGAAGGAGGAAACTATCTGTTTCCTTAGAACGCTATGGGAAAGTGGTGGGCAACCTCCAATGTTTACATATTTTTGTATAAAGCTTTTTGTGTTTACATATTTTGACCGTGCATCAACTGAGGAGATGACTCCATGAAGCAGCCGCTGCATAACCCTCCCGCACCTCCCCCGTTGCCATGAGCAGGCCTGAAGACTGACCGTAGCGGACCAGTGCCCTTACACCCTGCCTCTGGTGACCCGATGCTCACTTTTTTCCCTAGAGTCTTCAGGTTTCTTTCCCCTTCATCCCAACATTATCTTCGAGGGCCTACCGGGAAGCCGGCTTAGGGGTGCTGATGCCGAGTCTTGCTTTCGACTGGACTGATGGCTCCGCTCATCCTCGGCGGGACTGCCTGAACTCTTCTTCCTTTATATTAATAAACTTTTATTTCAGATACATCAAGTGGCGGAGATGAGACGTGATACAGTGAAATAAATAATTAACAACATGTAAGCACTCGCATACTGCCTGCTAACAATGTATCTCTGGTCAATGGAGGTCTAGAGTCATTTTAATAAAAAGTAGATTCTTTATAAACAAAAATTAGAGTCTTGACGTGTACGGTGAAGGAGGAAACCATCTGTTTCCTTTGAACGCTGTGGGAAAGTGGTGGGCAAACTCCAACGTTTACATATTTTTGCATTAAGCTTTTTGTTTTTGTGTTTTTTTTTTAATTTTTTTGTGTACTGTTTTTGTGCTTGCAATTTGTGCTATTATTTTTTGTGTATTCGCATTTATTGTAAAATATAAAAGTTTACAGAGTTATCGTATTAAGCCAAATAATGTATAAATGGATATTCCATTGGATATATGAACAATTATATAATACTTGTCATATTAATATTGTTAATTATATTAACAAAAATAATATGCCAAGTCCTCGAGGTAGGTACATTGTTCTTGTCATATTATTACTGTTAATTATATGACAAGTACAATGTACCTCGAGGATAAGCTGTAATACAGGCGTGAATACGTTATGGCCCGATCAAAATTAGTTTTTTTGACGACCTCCGTAGTCCAGTGGCTAAGACTCTTGACTCACATTCCGGAGGTCGCGGGTTCGAACCCGGCATGCGCAAATAAATTTTATTTGATTAATTTGTGTTATTTCACAATTAATTCATTTTAAAATAATATATAGTATATTTGCGGCATGTTCCAGAGTGGAAGATACTATCAGTATCGCCCTGGTGTAAGACCACCATTCAGAATTGAAACGTTGCTTGAAAATGGCTTTAGCCGTGTTTAGTGACCAGATCTGAATAGCCAGGTACTTCCCAACCTTCCTCTTCCCCACCTCCTTCCCCTCCCCACTACCTTCAGTCTTACAACATACCCCAATTGGGGATGCCATAGTCTCACTGGCTCCAGACGGGAGCAGTTGAGATTCTTGTGCGGTATTCACTGTAAAAAAAAAAAAAAAAAGTTTCTGACTCACGCTCAATTTATCGGTGGAACCGACTCTGCATTTTTATCTCTGTGTTGTTTATCCTGTCTTTTTGAAAATAAAAAAAAAATATTTAAAACATGCACCTGTGAGTTTTTCATTTTTCTAATGTATTGATTTTTCATCTCCTCGGGATAACAGGTTTCCATCTGACAAAGCTCCCTCCTGAGAAAATGAGCTGTAAAAAACTATGTAAATCATATTTCCTCGGAACCATCTTTGTCACATGGAACCTTGTCCTGGGGAAAAGTTTTTTTTAATTTTTCTGCTTTTAAATTTTTTTTTTAATAATTTATTGGGCTAATAAAGTAGGGCGAGTATATTGTCTATGGCAGGCCTTGTACCATTGTCTATGACAAATAGCCTTCAACTCCCTTCTACCAAGATCGGGATTGTTTTTCCGTGGTGAAGTTGGTGTCGACATTTGTCACATAGAAAAGGCCCGAAGATATCGATCTAGGGATTGGTATATTTATGGCAGTGTGTATGAAAAGTTTGCAGGGAGGCGGTGCGCTGTTGGTGGTCCGGTGGAGCCTTCCACCGTACGTGAAAAGTTTTGGCTCGGGTCTGAGTGGCGGCGTGGTGGGAGTTGGGAGTGGGTAGAGGCGGCGTCTGCGCACTGCGGCCTGCTGAAGACTCTACACCCAGTCCTTCAGTGGACCTCTTCCATGCAGGACCAGCGCTCGATGTTCGTCCGTTTTCAGTCACGAGTTATGAAATTTATGACACCATTTGGAACGGAGTTATGTTTCAGGTTACGGTACACCTTGCAAATATTTTTTTTCAGGTTCGGAAGTAGTCTTAATGCCAAGCTCTCTATACAGCGAGATAGTAGTTAAAAGATTTTGCTTATCGCATTTTAGTTTGTAAAATTGATTTTAAATTCCTTCAATAAATAACTATATTATTCTTCCTAAAGAGAATATTTATGTCATAAAAACCATTTAAAATTAAACTCCGATTATCTTTAAAAAAAATGCCATAATTTTATTTATAAGTTTAATAAATTAATAAATTATGATGTTTTTAAATTTTTTGATGATATCTATAACTATATCTATCTATAACAATATCTATAAAAAAAATCGTTTTACGGGGGCTTTGTAATAACAATTGTTGTCGGCCATAACTTCCGTACTATAGCACCGAACCGACTGATATTTTGGATTCTTACTAAGAATCATGGTCTGTACACGAATCAATCAATAAATTTACAAAGAAAATTTAAAAAAAAAATCGTTTTAACACTTGGGTTTCGTCATTTTAGCACTTTGGGGTCGGACGTTTGAACAGTTGGGGTCCGTCAAAATTTTGGCTTTATGGCGTCGAACAGTTTGAAATTTTGGATTCTTACTAAGAATCATGGTCTGTACATGAATCAATCAAAAAATCTACAATGAGAATTTTTTTTATATTCGGTTTAACTTTGGCCCTATGGCTTTGAGAATCATGGTCTGTACGCGAATCAATCAAAATATCTGCCCAAAAAAGAATTTTTACAAAAAATCATGGTTTAACGGCAACAACAATTGAGGTCGGTCATAACTTCCGCCCTATGGCACCGAACCGTCTAAAAATTTGAATTCTTACTAAGAATCATGGTCTGTACATGAATCAATCAAAAAATCTACAAAGAGAATTATTTTTATATTCGTTTTACTTTGGCCCTATGGCTTCGAGAATCATGGTCTGTACACGAATCAATCAAAAAATCTGCCAAAGGAAGAACTTTTACAAAAAATCATGGTTTAACGGCAACAACAATTGAGGTCGGTCATAACTTTCGCCCTATGGCACCGAACCGTCTAAAAATTTGAATTCTTACTAAGAATCATGGTCTGTACACGAATTAATCAAAAAATCTACAGAGAAAAATTTAAAAAAATCATCGTTTTAAAATTTAGGGTCGTTCATAACTTAGGCCTTATGGCTCAAACCATCTGAAATTTTGGATTCTTACTAAGAAGCATGGTCTGATGTGCACGAATCATTAAAAAAGTCTAGAGAGAAATTTAAAAAAAAATTGTTTTTACACTTGGGTTTCGTCATTTTAGCACTTGAGGTCGGACGTTTGAACACATTTGGTCCGTCAAAACTTTGGCTTTATGGCTTCGAACCGTATGAAAATTTGAATTCTTACTGAGAATCACATGGTCTGTACAGGAATCAATCAAAAAATCTTAAATCTACAGAGAGTTTTTTTTTTTTTAAATCACTGTTTTAACTCTTGGGTTCGGTCGTTTAAGCACTTGGGGTTGGACGTTTGAACACTTGGGGTCGGTCATAACTTTGGCCTTATGGCTTCGAATCGTCTGAAATTTTGGATTTTTACTAAGAATCATGGTCTGTACACGAATCAATCAAAAAATCTTCAAAGAAAATTTAAACATTTCGTTAGCGAAGAATCGTGGCCTGGATTTTTTACTCCTACCATCACGTAGAATCACGTCCCAAAGTTAATGCACTTTACTCCCGGACACCCTGTATATGTAGGTAGTTTATATATACTCGACATACTCGTGTGTATGTATTATACAACATATACGCAAATATAAATATGTTTAGTACCTATGTTTATTCATAAATAAATAAAAATATTGAAAATAAGGATCACAAAACGCTTCTTAGTAATTGTATACATATTACGAATTATGACATCACACAAGACACCCAACTGCGTGGAGTCAAAGGGACTATGGCATTCAGAACAATACAAGAAAAGTTTAATCTAAGTTTGATAAAAGCTACTATTAATCAAACTTTTTAAAAAATGCACAGCCAAATATAGAAAGCGAGGGGTCGTCCATTAATCACGTGAGGCTCGAAGAGGGGGGGGGGGGGGTTCGGGAAAAATCACGAAATATCACCGGGGGGGGGGGGGTAATGAGATATCACGTGTATTTATTTTTCGTGATAATATTCTGAAAATTTCAAAATACTTTGTACTAAAAAATACACGTGATTTTGGAGGGGGGGGGATTAGTCTAAAACCTCACCACATATCACCTCAGGGGGGGGGGGGGGGGGGTTAAAAAGTTGCTAAAAAACATCATGTGATTAATGGACGACCCCCGTGTTTAAAAGTACCTGTTCAAGTAGCCCTGCCAAGATTCTAATATGGCAACGCAGACTTTGAATAGAAGTAGATTTTGATCTTACATTACGCCTACCCTCCGTATAAAAAAACAAATAAATCATAAATAACAGAAACAAAGAGATTATACTTATAGTAAATAGTAAATAATAACGCCAACGTTGTTCATTCTTACTACTGCAAAGTGCAAATCGAATCTTCCCACATTCACACGGTGATCCCATTTTGTTTCTACTTTTACAGCAAATTTTATTGGCTCCACAGCTTTGATAATCCGGACAATTTGTTTCTTTCTGTATATCCCTTTGTCTCTGTTAACTTTATTACATTTAATTATGAATAATATTGGCTAGGTCTGTCGCTCGCTGACTACATCTTGGCTTGTTTCTTGGAGATGTAGGTATCTGTAGGTACCATTGAGGGAGTAGAAATAGTGCTTCCAGCGGGAAACCTCGAGGGCCTTGCGCTCGTTCTTGGCCTGTTCTTTGAAGGCCCTCCATTCTCTCTTAGTCTTGGGGTTCTTTGGGCCCCACTTATCGGAAACCCTGAAGCACTTTCTTAACGTCTAGAAATTAAAAAAAAATCAGAGGGTTCAAAGATATAGTAGTATTGTATAAACAATTTTTTATGGAAGTTGGGTCGAGGAGAATTTTATTTTATAAATTTATTATTTAATTTTATTTTATTTTTCAACGTAATTTATTAATTTGAATTTTATTTTCGTTCAGGACCCTTGCTAATTATTTTAGTTATTTGTTTTTGTGGTGTTGTGCTACCTGATTCTTTAGCCAAGATTCAGACAGCGTTGCAGTGTCCATCATCAGGGCAGATCCGGCAGATCCAGTAGATGTGACCCATATGACACCCCAAAAACAAATAACGAAAATACTTTTATCCGTGAACATCTAAAAACGTATCCCCTTACTAATTAGTTCACGCAGTCCATATCCATTTCTTGGGTTATTTTGTTTTTATATGGGAGGGGCTATATTGTGGTATTGGTTAACAAATTAAATCTAGGGAGTTTTCACATTTTCGTGAGAATCTGGGGGTCAATGTATCCAGGAGTGAGAGACGTATGAATCCACTCCTCCCACTGCCGATGCAAGACGACGGGTCGAGGGAGTTCGGCTGGATAGGTCTAGATCAGTGGTTCCCAAACTCTTTTGGCCCACGGACCCCTTTTGTTCCATCCCATCTCACCCCACCATCCCATCCTTGTGCCGTTGTGGAGTAGGCGGTGGGTAAAAAAGAAAATCTAGCGTGGACCCCTAGCGTTGTTCAGGAACCACTGATCTAGATTATGTCTGCCTGAAGCAGTGTCTCCCGATCCGCACCGCCATTCAGTAGGCGAGGAAACGCATTCGCCACCAAGACTCAGACAAACCTCACTCCAAGAACCCAGGCACCCCTGGCAAATCACCAAACGTAGCGAACCACTTGGGGTGACCTATGGCAGCGGTGTTTGTGATCCAATAAATGGTTCCCGCGGCGACCCGGCAGCACCCATGGCGTCTCGCAAATTGGTACATTTTCCAGTGTTGTCATAAAAGTTTTAATAATAAATATTAGATCTTCTATTTATTGTTTACCTCTGACCATGATCCTTCTCTTTTGGTAATGATGACGACGACAGCCCAAATTGGCAGTTGTATCATGCCTACCGCGAACGCCGCCCATCCCGATGCTGAAATCAGATTTAGTTTGTAGTTTAGGGCGATACATTTTTCTCAGTTCAATTCAAGTAAACAGACACCGTGGAAAAATGAAAAAAAAAAAACAAATAAAAAAGGCTAACTTGGTTATTCTAAATTACCTCTTTTATTCTACTTAACTCAAATTGAACGAAAGCCAAAATGTTATTTCGAAATTGTTCCGTGGAACAAACCATTGCTCAATGTTCAAGAGGGTATGTCAATTATTTCAACTTTTGAATTTAGAAACCCCCGATGTCTCAAAAGTTGGATCTTACAAAGAAAATGAGAACTGCAATTAATTATTGGCTCGCTAAAATGAATTGATTTTTTTTTTCAATAATTTAACCATTTAACGTTTGTTTGTTATTAAAAAGTGCGTGTAGCTGACAAAAATGAAAATTAAGTTTGTTAAAAAATATAAAATATGGACCCTTTCTTTTATTTTTTTCCCAAATCACGAAATCTATTTTTTTTTCAAAACTTCCGGCCATTTTAGCGAGCCAATAGTGAACCAATTTAATTTATTTTTACATATTCGAATAGCTACAGATGATACGCAACTTTTGAGACCCCAGGCTTAAAAATAGGTTTTTTATATTTTCTCTCCATGGAGAGCGACAAAAGCTAATGTTCAATGACAGATATGATCAAGTTTAAAACTATATTCATTTATAACCGTCAATACTATAACAAGATAGTAAACGTGTAACTAATTCAAGTTTTTTGATGCAAAATGCAGACTCTTTGATATTGTCAAATTAAAACTATTGGTAAAAGCAAAAAAAAACGTATTCCAAAAAAGTTTTCAGAATATTTAAAATTTTTGAATGATATAAAAAAATTAAATTACGACCTTAAAATTTTATATGTCAACATATAAGATTACCAGATTTTAGAAAATGTGAATAATTGAAAGATTTGAAATTAAGGAAAACGTAAAATTATGGAAAATGTGACATTGTTGAAAATGTGATATTTTGGAATAAGTAATAATCAATATATATTATAAAAGAAAGTCCAAAAAAACGTGCGGAACGCAAAAACTCAGAAACGAGTGCCGGTACGATCAAGAGAGTTATATGGTATGGTAGATCTCTATCCCCCCTAGGGAATAAGGGTATTCGTTTTTACCTAAAGGGCTTGCTTTTGAAGATATAAGGGCTGAAAGTTCTAGGAAGACTCTGGAAATTTCAAGAAGAGTCTAGAAGATTCCGGAAACTTCTAGAAATTTCGATAAAACTCTAGAATGTTCTGGAAGAAGTGGAGGAGTATGTCAGCGAGTCTAGAAGGTTCCGGAAATTTCAAGAAGGTTCGATAAAGCAGTAGAAAGATCTGAAAGAAGTGGAGGAGTGTGTCGGTGTGTCTAGAAGGTTCCGGAAAATTCTAGAAGGTTCCATAAAGCTGTAGAAAGTTCTAGAAGGTTCGATAGGGCTGTACAAAGTTCTGGAAGGAGTGGCGGAGTATGTCGGTGAGTCTAGAAAGTTTCCGAAAGTTCTATAAGATTCTATAAAGCTGTAGAAAGTTCTGGAACGAGTGGATGAGTGTATGTCAGCGAGTCTAGAAGGTTCCGGAAAGTTCTATAAGGTGTAGAAAGTTCTGAAGGAGTGGCGGAGTACAACCGTGAGTCTAGAAGTTTCCGAAAACTTCTAGAAAGTTCGATAAAGTAGTATAAAATTCTGGAAGGAGTGGCGGAGTACGTAGGTGAGTCTGGAAGGTTCCGGAATGTTCTATAAATTTCGATAAAGCTGTAGACAGTTCTGGAAGGAGTGGAGGATTATATCAGCGAGTCTGGAAGGTTCCGGAAAGTTCTATAAGGATCGATAAAGCTGAACAAAGTTTTGGAGGGAGTGGACGAGTATATCGGTGAGTCTAAAGGTTCTGAAAAGATCTAGAAAGTTCGATAAAGTTGTAGAAAGTTCTGGAAGGAGTGGAGGAGTATTTCAGCGAGTCTAGAAGGTTTGGGAAAGTTCTACAAGGTTCGATAAAGCTGTAGAAAGCTCTGGAAGGACTGCCGGAGTTCAACCGTGAGTCCAAAAGGTTCCGAAAAGTTCTAGAAGGAGTGGCGGAGTATATCGGTGAGTCTAGAATGTTCCGAAAAGAGTGGCGGGGTACGTAGGTGAGTCTAGATGGTTCCGGAAAGTTCTATAAGATTCGATGAAGCTGTAGATAGTTTTGGAAGGAGTGGATGAGTATGTCAGCGGGTCTAGAAGGTTTCGGAAAATTCTATAAGGATCGATAAAGCTGTACAAAGTTCTGAAGGAGTAGAGAAGTATGTAGGTGAGTCTAGAAGGTTCCGAAAAGGTCTAGAAGGTTCGATAAAGTTGTAGAAAATTCTGGAAGGAATGGCGGAGTATGTCGGTGAGTCTAGAACGCCGAAAAGTTATAGAAGGTTCGATAAAGCTGTAGAAAGTTCTGGATGTAGTAACGGAGTACGTCCGTAAGTTTAGAAGGTTCTGAAAAGGTCTAGATGGTTCGATAAAGTAGTATAAAATTCTGGAAGCAGTGGCGGAGTACGTAGGTGAGTCTAGAAGGTTCCGTAAAGTTCTATAAGATTCGATAAATCTGAACAAAGTTCTGGAGGGAGTGGCGGAGTATGTCGGCGAGTCTAGAAGGTTCTGAAAGGAGTGGCGGAGTATGTCGGTGAGTCTAGAAGGTTCCGAAAAGTTTAAGAAGGTTCAATAAATCTGTAGAAAATTCTGGAAGAAGTGGCAGAGTATGTCGGTGAGTCCAGAAGGTTCAATATAGGAGTATAAAATTCTGGAAGGAGTGGCGGAGTACGTAAGTGAGTCTAGAAGGTTCCGGAAAGTTCTATAAGATTCGATAAAGCTGTAAAAAGTTCTGGAAGGGGTGGCGGATGTATGTCGGTGAGTCTGGAAGGTTCCGAAAAGTTCTAGAAGGCTTGATTAAGCTCGAGAAAGAAAGTACGTCGGTGAGTTTAGATGATTAGTGTGGAGTGTGTCGGTGTCTAAAAGGTTCAAGACAGATCTGGAAGGTTCCCTGCATGCTCTAGGATGTTATGGAAGGCGAAAGTTCTAGAAGCTTTCGGAAATGAGTGGCGGAGAGCGTCGATGAGTCTGGAATTCTCTGGAAAGTTCTAGATGTTTGGATTATCTTAATCTTCAATATACATTATTAAAAAAAGTGTACAATGTGCATGCCGATAAAACTCAAAGGCGAGTCCCGATACGATACCGTGAGTTATATTGTGTGGTAGCCCTTCCCATCTATGAAGAAATTTCCCGTTTTTACCTGAAGGGCGTGCTTTTAAAGATATAAGGTCTGGAAGTTTCGCCCCCTTAAAATTTCTAGAACAGTTCAAAACATTTCAGAGTATTCTTGAGCATTCCACCACATTCCAGAACATCCCGGAACATTCTGGAATGTTGTGGAATGTTCGGGTATAGGATGGAACGTTCAGGAACATACCGGAACATCCTCGATCATTGTGGAATATTCCAGAACACTCCTGAATGTTGTGGAATGATCTGGAACATTATTCTGGAACATTTGAAGTCCTTTTTGTACGGGGCTACCCATGTAGGGTATATAAAGCAAGATCCATCGTGGATTCGAACGTCAATTTAATCTCACATCAACTCCCTGAGCGAAGCCGGACACCCCAGTCAGAGTATTTGAGAGCATTCTATAACGTTCCAGAACATCCAGGAACATTCTGGAAAATTGTGGAATGTTCGGGAATAGGGAATCGGGAACATCAGTGTGAAACTTTCCAGAACACTCTCGAATGTTTTCCTGAGCGAAGCCGGGTAACCCAGCTAGTAAGGAATAAATGAAAAATCAAATTTTCAAGATTAAGGAAAACGTAAAATTATGGAAAATGTGCCATTGTTGAAAATGTGATATTTTGGAATAAGTAATAATAAGGAACAAGTGAAAAATCTAATTTAAGATTAAGGAAAACGTAAAATTATGGAAAATGTGACATTGTTGAAAATGTGATATTTTGGAATAAGTAATAATAAGAAATAAATGAAAAATCAAATTTTCAAGATTAAGGAAAACGTAAAATTATGGAAAATGTGACATTGTTGAAAATGTGATATTTTGGAATAAGTAATAATAAGGAACAAGTGAAAAATCAAATTTAAGATTAAGGAAAACGTAAAATTATGGAAAATGTGACATTGTTGAAAATGTGATATTTTGGAATAAGTAATGAGAGAAAAATAAAATTTTCAAGATAACGTGATATTTTCGGAAAATTAATAATTCTTGAAAAGCTACAAAATTTGGAAAAATGAAGATACAAAAAATGAAATTTTGAAAAATGTGACGTCTGAAATTATACCTACAATTTTTTAAAATAAGTAAAACACTAAAAAAATCCTATTTTGGAAAACGTAAAATTTAGAAAATATTAACTTTTGTAGAAGTAAAATATATAAAACACGATATTTTGGAAAATGTGAACATTTGAAAATGTAAAAAATGAAAACGTGAAAAGACGAAAAATGTTACATTTGAAAGTTATGCAATTTTCGGTGAAGCATTTAATACATCTATTTTGGAAAATGTGTAATTTGGAAAATATAAACTTTTGAAGATGTGAAATATTGAAAAAAAAATTATTTTGAAATTGTGAAATTTTTGCGAATATTAATAATTATTGGAATGTGGAGAATGTTTACCATAAGCCTTCATGGGCAGCTCATAGTCTCCATAAGTGGTCCTCTTGAGGCTGATGAAGGCGTACAGGAACACCAGCAGCATGATGAAGGGAGTGATGAGGCCCCAACACCATCTCCAGTACTTGGACACGATCATTCCAGTCATGAACTCCATATCCACACAGAAGTTTTCCAATCCTAAAAGGAAAATCGTTGTTTTAAATCACCGTTTTCAACATCGCCACTTTTGTCTACTTTCCCAGGACTGTTGGGAATCTATTGGGTGCCTACCCAATAGATTCCCTAATAGTTTTTAAAAATAAATAAATAAAATAAATAAATAAGTGTTTATTCCAGTATGTGGGGAGGAGAGTGCAATCCCACACATTCCATAAGGGTATAATATAAACATACATGTACAAAGTATAAAGTATTTGAAAGGAAAAAAAAGAAAAAGAAGGTGGATATGAATGTACACGAAACAAAAAAAAAAGATAATAAGCTAATAGTAGTAAAAGGAAAACAAAAGAAATAATAATATTAAGCTTTCAGGATTCTGTGAGCACGTAAGGAGCCAGTATTTTTCTCCAGTGTGCATCAATACTGGATGATGGACTGAGGCGGGCTTCCATGACGAGGATGTTTCCAGAGCTGGTTATCCTTTCCCTCATTCCTGCCACCCTGGATCTAATAAGGGCTGCAAAGCCGGGAACTCGCCCCTCCGTGAGCATCCGGGAAGCGCTGCAATATCTGGGGAGACCAAACATTATGCGGAAGGCGTTGTTATACTGAACCCGAAGTCTTTCTATACTACTCTTCTTGTAGTTTGCCCAGAGTTCAGACGTATACAGTGTTGCGCAGAAGGAAAGGAAGAGCGTCCTTTTTACAGCAGTACTGCAAAGGCGGAATCTTCTACTGAGCATGTTTGCTTTTACACTGAGAGCTCTTCTTTGCCTATCGATGTCGTCATCATCCATCAGATTACTGGTGATTATGATTATATTATGCCTTTAAAAACAATAAATTGTTTGATTTTATTATAATTTATTTAACATGTTGACAATTTTTTTATATTTGGAAATCCTGTTGCATAGACGTGAGAAAACCATCAAGCCAATTGTGTAAAGCAGCATCGTTATTAAAATATATTTCTAGGAGATTTTTGGAATATCGATGTAGAGAGAGAGCTAGTTCCACGTATTGGAAACCGAGAGCGGAGAACATGAAAATCTGGTGGAGAATAGAGCGAATGTGGAGCCTCCTAACTTCGTCTTGAATAACCGCTTTTATAGTTTTACTAGCTGATCCGGCGAACTTCGTACCGCCTCAGAATCAAAAACGGTTGTCAACTTATTAGCTGAATTGATCTAAATTGTTTCTCCCTGTGTATACCTATATTCAATATACAACAATAATACTTCAAAGTGACAACTGTCTGTTTTGTTTACTCCCGCAAAATTAATAAAAAAAATATATTAAAAATTACAGAAATCATCGAAAAAGTGCACTAATTGCAGCTAGTATCTTAGTTCTGTGTTTTAAGTGTCTTCACAGTCAAAACCATACGGATTTACTCCCATCATACAATATCAAAACTAACCAAGAAAAGTAATATTATTTACGAGTGTAATTCAAATTCAAATTAAATAACTTATTTACCCACTCAATTGAATAACTTATCTCTAATAATGGATAAACAAACAAGAAGCAAAAATACAAACCAGAGTGATCTGAAATTTAAATCTATTCTCCCAGAACATAAAGAGATTCTTGACATTGTCTTAACAGCTGTCAACAATAAATTTGAAGAAATGAAAAAAGAATTCTCCAAGAAAATGGACGAAGAAAATACTGAATCTGGAAACTCACGTAACTTCATTAGTAACCAATATGATGATATAAATATTAAAATAGAAAATATTACCAAGCTGGTGTCTGAAGTTGAGATGCTTCGGAGAGAAGTAAATGATAAAAACAAGATTATAAAAAGCTTTGAAGTGAGAATCGCAGAACTAGAACAAGCCTCGAAAGAAGATTGCATAGAAATATGTGGAATCCCACAATCAAATGAGGAACAGCCAGTCTTACTAGTACAACAGGTGGCTGCGGCAGCTGGATGGCGATTCAGCTACACGACCTGAAGGAGGTGAAACGTATCCAGGACAGACGACCAGGAGCCTGCCCAAGAATCCAAGTTAAATTCCACGATAACAACAAACGAGACCAAATATTAAAAATCCGGAAGAATATCGACGCCAAAACCGCGACAACCCTGGGCAGCGAAAAAATCTTCATAGGAGAAATCATTTGTCCATACTTTAAAGAACTACTCTGGAAAACTAAACAGAAAGCAAAAGAAACTAAGTATATGTATGTCTGGTTTAGGGAAAACAAAATACTGGTTCGTAAATCACCAAATGAAAAAATAATCTATGTTAAGCATTCAGACGATCTAAATAAACTTATCTAGACGGTACATGGCACTCACACCACCGGTTGTCAGTTATCTAATAAGTCAATAAGTACTATAACTCTACCAATTATCTAAAAATAGTTTCAACCGATGGTTACGAGTGTCAAACTGTTCTTAAACTGTTCTTAAACGTGATATGTAAAAATGGATGCTAAAACTAACTATAGAACCACAAATTCTAAATTCTGTAAAAACATTCTACAAAAGAACCTATTCTCTCTTCAAATTGCACTATTCTTAATTCTCTTAATTATTGTATTTATTTTAGATAATTTAGTACCGATAACATTTATCCAAATCGTTAATCGACCTGATCTATTATTTATATTTCCTAAATCTATCTATGTTCATATACTCAATTTAATTTTAATACTTGTATTATACACTTTTATCATATATTATATTATACACCTTTACTACACTTTTATTATAAACTTATATTATACAATTTTACTCGATAAAAATAATTTACTTTGTTCAATTACCAAAGCTTATTCAATCTACATACGATATTTAACCCAAATTGTAAATCATATTGATCAATTAATTATATTTTCTATGCTTATCTATATTAACTTACTACACTTAATTTTACTTATTTTAATTTTTATAATTTTGCAATTATGTGATTCCCCTAAAATTCTCATTTCTCAAATTATTATCTTTCATGATCTTATTTACACCTATTTATCTAAATTACCTTTTTATACTTAGTATTTTACATTCAAATGTTATTATACTACATGTATTTATTACCCAAATTATTTTAACATCAAATTTTATTGTTCTAAATGTTTTCATTACTCAAATTATTTTAACTACTTTACCAGCAAATCTTATTGTTCTAATTGTTTTTATTACATAAATTATTTTATTTATTTTAACAACAAATTTTATTTATTTATTTTTTTTTTTTTTTACAGTGAATACCGCACAAGAATCTCAACTGCTCCCGTCTGGAGCCAGTGAGACTATGGCATCCCCAATTGGGGTATGTTGTGAGGCTGAAGGTAGTGGGGAGGGGAAGGAGGTGGGGAAGAGGAAGGTTGGGAAGTACCTGGCTATTCAGATCTGGTCACTAAACACGGCTAAAGCCATTTTCAAGCAACGTTTCAATTCTGAATGGTGGTCTTACACCAGGGCAATACTGATAGTATCTTCCACTCTGGAACATGCCGCAAATATACTATATATTATTTTAAATGAGTTAATTGTGAAATAACACAAATTAATCAAATAAAATTTATTTGCGCATGCCGGGTTCGAACCCGCGACCTCCGGAATGTGAGTCAAGAGTCTTAGCCACTGGACTACGGAGGTCGTCAAATCGTCGTTTATTGTTCAAATTGTCTTTTTACTCCAAACTACTATAATCGTTTCTTATATTTTAAAAACCTTAATATTTCAATTTTTTTGTCATCTTAGTATTTATTCTCCTAATCGTTTCAGTACCTTCACTTACCCTTTCAGTACCCAACTTCATCCATAAATTTTTAATGTCTTATTATAAGCCTTCCAATCACTCTAAGTACGCAATCCTTTTAAAATTTTCAATTTCTACATTTCTATTTATTCCTTTATCAAATGAAATTATTTTTTCTGTTATAAAACATATAATCTGTCTGTCCATATTGGATATTCCTATGTTTATCATTAACTTATATATCGCAAATTATTTCTATTCCTTTATTCCTCCAATTAGCCTGATACGCTTTGTCTTTGCATTATTCTTAATTCTCTTAATTATTGTAGATAATTTTGTACCGATAACATTTATCCAAATAGTCAATCCAACTGATCTATCATTTACATTCCCTAAATTTATCTGTTCATTGACTCAATTTAATTTTATTTAATTTAATGCTTATATTGTACACTTACACAAATACTCAAAAACATGGCTGAAAACATAGAACATATAGACTCGGACAACCAACACTACTGTATAAGTACAAACGACATTAATCTATGGACCAATATCACAAAAGAAAAAAATAAAATCAAAATATTGCACCAAAACATCAGATCGATTAATAAAAATTTTGAAGAATTCACTATATACCTAGAACAACTAGATAATAACTTCGATATAATTGTGCTGACAGAATGCTGGCTGAATGAAAAATATATTCCAAAAACAATTGAACACTACAACACACACCACACAAAAAAACACAAAAATCAAAATGATGGCATAGTCGTATACACTAATGATAAAATAAACACATTCGTCCAAGAAATACATATTGTAGACTCCAACTGCATACAAATAACATATGAAAAAGAAACGTGTATCCTTGCAATGTACAGATCTCCATCCAAAAACAATATTACAAATTTCCTAACTGCACTTAATGATACATTAAATGATCTCAACAAACACAAAAATATCATCATCATTGGAGACCTAAACATAAACACTCTACAAAACGGACACCCACAAAACTTAGAATACCTAACAATACTAGCACAGCATGGACTGGAGCCAACGATAAATGTCCCAACACGAGTCACACACAACACAAAAAGTTGTATAGATCATATAATGATCAAAACAAAACTAAAAACCAAAACCATAGTATTTGAAAGCACTATTACAGATCACTACATGAATATGATAGCAATTGATACCGAAAACACAAAACCTAACCAATATAAAATATTCACAAAAAAAATAATTGACTACACAAACTTAAAAGAAAAACTCAAAAAAATAGACTGGAGTACAATATACCAAATGGAGAAGGTCGAAGAGGCCTGGGACAAATTTACAATAATTTTAGCGCAAGAAATAAATAATAACACTACTCTAAAACAAGTAAAACTTACACACAAAGCTAAAAAAATTAAACTATGGATAACACAGGGAATATTAAACTGTATTCGTAAACGAGACAGAATTCACAAACAAATTAAACATATGCCGTATGACATACAACAACTTAATTACTACAAAAGATATAGAAACATCTGCACGAAAATTATTAGAGTAGCTAAGGGGTTGTATTTTAGAGAAAAACTTTAAAAAAAAGAAAACAATAACCCAAAGGAAATATGGAAAATATTAAAAGAAGTTACATACACACAAAAATTCAAACAAGAAAATACAATCGAACATCTAAACATTTACTCAAAAAAAGTAGACGCCAATACAAATAAAGAAACTATAGCAAATCATGTAAATAACTTCTTCGCAAGTATAGGAAAAGTCTTAGCGAACCGTAAAATTCTCAACACAAACACCATAACACAAACAAACAGTTCAAACATCAATACACAACCGACACAACACAGATTTGCAATAAAAACAACTTCGGAAGAGGAAATTGACAAAATAATAAACACATTAAAAAACCGTATTGCTCCTGGATTAGATGAGATAACGACGGATTGCATTAAGATAATAAAAACCGAAATTTTAAAACCCATAACACACTTAATCAATCTAAGTATAACACACTCCTGCTTCCCTAGTACTCTTAAAAAAGGACTGGTGATCGCTATTTACAAATCCGGAGACAAAATGCAAATAACTAACTATAGACCTATCACATTCTTAAACTCGCGGTCAAAAATTTTCGAAAGAGTAATAAAAAACCAAATTATAATATACCTGGAAGAAAATAAATTAATCTCGGAAAAACAATATGGATTTAGAGAAAAAATAGGCACAAAAGAAGCTCTGGCGTGTACAATAGACTATATACATAGCAATTTAGATCAAGGGTATAAATGCATAGCGATATACCTAGATTTAGCTAAAGCTTTCGATTCAATCTGCCACCAAACGCTTTTTAAAAAATTAGAATACATAGGCATCAAAGGCAAGGAACTCCAACTATTAAAAAGTTATATGAGTAATAGAACAGCAAGTAAAAATTAACAACCATATTAGCAAGCCACTACCAATTACATATGGAGTTCCACAAGGAAGCATACTTGGGCCCGTTCTTTTCACTATTTACATTAATGAACTTTGCAGCATGAAAATAGACGGTGAAATAGTTAATTATGCAGACGACACAGTTTTACTCTTCAAATCTAAGGATTGGAAAAATGCATACAACATAGCGAATTTAGGAATCACGCGAGTGAAATCATGGCTAGACTCAAACACGCTTACACTAAACATATCGAAAACAAAATTCACAACGTACAGTATAAATAGCACAGGACAGCCAAAAAATAACACAAACACCATAAAAATACACGAATGTTTAAACACCAACATCTGCGTTTGCCCTCCTCTAGAAAAAAAAGAACAAATAAAGTATCTAGGAATCATAATTGACCATAACCTTAGATGGACACATCACATCGAACAAGTCACAAAGAAACTCCTCAAAACGATACACATTTTCCTAAACATAAGAAACATATACAAAATACAACAAATGAAAACAATATATTTTGCTCTATGTCAGTCTATAATAGAATACGGAATAATTGCTTGGGAAGGAGCAACAAACTCAGCTATCGAACACCTGGAAATTGCGCAGAAAACGATCTTAAAGGTAATACTTAAAAAACATAGACTTACTGATACAGGCCAAATATTCAACGTTTGTGACGTACTAAACATACGACAATTATACGTTAAATCGCTACTAAATTACATTTTTGACCAAAAAAACAACCTTCAACAAACACAAAATATCACAAACAGACCAGTTCTTCTTCTTTCGTATGGTGGGGGGTCAGAGGGGGACATCTAGGTCTGCGAGCCAGTCTAGGGCCTCAGGCGTTGCCCTGTGGACCTCATAAATCCCGCCGGGGAATGAATGGAGCGGGCATTCGTTGACCACATGTTCGGTGGTCTGCACCGCACCGCATTCACACGTCGCCGACTCTTTAAGGCCCCATCTATGCACCATGTGAGCACAACGGCTATGGGAGCACCTTATTCTATTGATGGCAGTCCAGAGTTTGCGAGGCAATGAGAACCCAGGCTGTCTCTCAGTGGGGTCTTGCACGAGATCGGCGTTTTTGACTTTAGCTGATTGCCACTCAAGCTTCCACCTATCTTCTGGGGTGAGAGGTGTTCGAAGGAGTCTTTCTCCTTCCGTCCAGAAGGGTTTTCGAGACTTTAAGCGGCATGCCGGGTGAGAAACGACATCATCGTGCAAGGGTATTTCGCTTTTTTGCAGCGCCTTCTTGTATTCCCTCAGTGTTGCAATCTCTCGCCTGATATTTGGCGGGGTTATATTTGCAAGTACGGGGAGCCAAGGAAGAGGAGTCGATTTTAAGGTTCCGCTGATGGTTCGCATTGTGGCATTAAGCTGAACGTCGATCATGGAAGTGTGGGCGCTTCTGGCCCATACTGGAGCACAGTATTCAGCTGCTGAGAAAACCAAAGAGTAGTGTGCCAACCGCCGCACGCAAAGGTAGTGTCCGCCGCGCTATTCGCGATGTTACCGGCTCGAATATTGTTACCGCGCGTGTAAGGTAGTGAGTGCTGTGAGTGAGGCGGCAACCAAATATTAAGAGGGCCTCCGACTACGAATAATTATGCCGCCACGTAAGGGGCCGAAGACCGAAAGGTCTCCCGGCCAAGGGGAAACATTAAATATCGGGGAACAATTGAAAATATTGTCCCTGAATATTGAGGGAACATCTCTCTCAAAGGTGGACTTTTTAGTAAAAATACTCAACGACAAAAACATTGATATCCTGCTTCTCCAGGAGACCCATATCGCAAATAACGACTCACCACGTTTGGATATCCCCGGATATCTCCTAGTGGCAGTGCGGGGACACCCAAAACATGGCCTTGCGACCTACATTAGGCCGGAGCTGCAGAATATTACCCGAAAAATCACGGATGGATTTCACGCAATCGGTATTCAGGTTGGAAAACTAGCAATATTTAACATCTACAAACCTCCAAATGAAGTATGGCAGACACCAGCACTCCCTCCACACAATCACCCGGCGGTGTACGTGGGAGATTTCAACAGCCACCACTTCCTATGGGGCTACTCGACGACCGATAAAGCTGGAGAACAAATCACCGATTGGGCATCAGCACAGGATTGCCAACTTATTTACGATGCTAAACAAAAGGGGACATTCTTTTCTGCGCGATGGCGTCGTGAATACACGCCCGACTTGTGTTTTGTCTCTAAAGCGCCGAACGGAAAACCTATGAGGGCCTCGAGAACTGTACTGAATAATTTCCCACATAGCCAACACAGGCCAGTCATGCTAAACATAGGTATACAGATTCCATTAATCTCCAGTAACCCGATGCCACGGTGGAATTTAAGACGGGCAAAATGGCGAGAGTTTTCGGAATATGTTGACAGGGTTGTGGATAATATACCATCAAAGCCGAATTTCTACGACCGATTTTCGAACCTTTTGTTTGTAGCTGCGAAGAAATTCATCCCTAGAGGTTACAGAAAAGTGTATATCCCAACATGGAGCTCAGAAAGCAAACGCCTTCTAGCTGAATACGAGAGGAATAACGACCCAGACACTGCTTCTGATCTTCTCCAGTCTCTGGATGACGGGCGCATGAACAGGTGGAACGAACTAATGGAAGAAATGAGTTTCGAACACTCGAGCAGAAAAGCGTGGCAACACTCAGGCGACTCGGAGCTGCAAATCAGCCAATTAAGACAACCCCCAAAGTGTCCCCAAATGCTGTTGCTCACCAACTACTCCGCAGTTCAAAAACGACAACAAGGTCTAACATAAGCCACCAGATCAAAAAATTCCTGAAAGCGGCGCGGCTAAAATATCCGGTGAACCCTAACGATGTGGTCGCCGTTACAGCTGATGATGTAGACATCGCCCTCACTTCAACAAAAGCTGGGAAAGCAGCTGGATGCGACGGAGTTCTTCCAGACTTTTTGAAACATGCTGGGCCACGGACAAAGTTATGGATTGCAAAACTGTTTACTGAAATTTTTAAAACTGGAGTAATTCCAAATATCTGAAAAAAAACTAAAGTTATTGCGATCCTCAAACCCAACAAGCCACCAGAAGATCCAAACAGCTGTCGGCCCATCTCGCTTTTAAGTACCATGTATAAACTCCTAGAGCGAGTGGTGCTCCGCAGACTTACCCCAATTCTGGAGAAAGTGGTTCCACAAGAGCAAGCTGGCTTCAGACCAGGCCGTAACTGCTGTGACCAGGTGCTAGCTCTGACAACACACATCGAACCTGGATTCCAGAAACGGCTTAAGACTGCGGCAGCGTTCGTTGATCTCTCTGCGGCTTACGACACGGTGTGGCACAAAGGCCTCCTTGTCAAGCTCTACGACACCATAGAGGATGGCAACAGTACGACTTATTGAGCAACTACTAACTGGCCGTACTTTCAGGGTTTTTCTAGGAGGGCTAAAAAGCAAAAAAATGCACCTGAATAATGGCCTTGCCCAAGGCTCAGTGCTGGCCCCATCACTCTTCAATATCTATACTCGAGATCTTCCTCACACTGAAGGCAGAAAATTTGCTTGCGCCGATGACTTCGCCATCACAGTCCAAGCCAAAACCCTCAATGCAGCAGAAGAGATCCTTAATTCTGACCTCAAGGCTATGGAAGAATTTTTCCTCAATTGGCGACTAAAGCCAAATGGGTCGAAAACAGTTGTGACAGCTTTCCATCTCAGTAATTCACAGGCAAACGCAAAACTCTGTGTTCAGTTTGATGGAAAAAATATTTACCATGACCCCCATCCCCGCTATCTTGGAATAACTTTGGACAGGAGCCTGAATTACCGGAAACACATGGAAACAGTGGGCAAAAAAACCAGGACAAGACTAAACTTAGTCAATAAGCTGGCTGGTTCTAGCTGGGGATGCGACGCCAACACGCTCAGAACGGCATCCATTGCCCTGGTTTTCTCAACAGACCAGTTAGACAAGCATACAAAGAAAACTTAAAAACTCCGACGGTAAATACAAGCTTTGGACAAAGACACTACCAATATCACGCTATAAAAGCATTCAACAGTCTAACGCTGGAAAATAAAATTGAGGAAAACAAAATTAAATTCCGACACAAAATTACAAAATGGATTAAAGACCAAAATAGACAATACTACCAAAATATCATAGCATAAAATAAAAATAAAAACACATAACCCACTCCACTTCTCCCCTTCCCCCGTCCCGCTAACCCCTTTTCCTGAGTTCCTTTGCAGTTCTTTCAAAATAGGAGAATTCGTTCCATACAAAATGTATGGGGAAAATAATTTTCTTCGGAGTGGAACACCCTTTACTTTTATGGGTATGAAAAATAGATGTTGGTCGATTCTCAGACCTACCAGATAAGCACACAAAATTTCATCAAAATTGGTCCAGCCGTTTCGGAGGAGTATGGTAACAAACACCGTGACACGAGAATTTTATATATTAGATATTAATTTAAGAACTCGATGGAAGAATTTTACACATGTTATGATAATTTACCATAGATCCAGAAGACTCCGACGATTTCGGCGATGGCCATGCCCAATACGAGGAAGGTCCCTGGGAATTCATCCACAAGAGTTAGTATGTATTGTCCTCCCTGAAAGAAAATTTAAAAATTAACACGAAAAAAAGTGAATCAGATGTGAACAGTGAAAAGGATGTGTGAGACTATGTATGAATGTGAACGAGGCAAGGAATGTGTGCCAAGACCGAGTTGTTTGGCGGTCTGTCCTCTCTGACTACTCCTGAGGGGAAACGGCGTGATTAGTTGGTTAGTTAATTAACAATAAGGTATGTTTTCTGCGGTTCCATGACAACTCAGGACAGTGGCAATTCAAAACACCATTGAAAGTTATATAGTCATTAAAAATGATGACAAAATAGATTACGTTAGGTTAGGTGTAAACTTTTATATCACTTTTCATAACTTTATATCACTTTTCATAACTTTATATCACTTTTCTAAAGTGTGTAGAATTATCACTATTCTGAGTTGTCCGGTTACCGTTTTGTATTGAATGCTGCATATAATATTTATTGCTTATTTTTGTGTACTATTTTTGAGTTTTAAAGATTGCGGATACTCTCAGTATCGCCCTGGTAAAAGATTACCATGCAAAATCGAAACATTGCTTCAAATTAGGGTGACCAGATCTGAATAGCCACCTTCCTTTTCCCAATCTTCATCCCCTCCCCACTCCATTCACTGCTCCCACTTGCTCCGACTGTCGGAAGCAGTAAGAGATTTTGTGGGTATCGCAATAATACTAACAAAGGACAACATATTCCGGTGCACTCTTTGGGACGTTTTCATTTGGGAGAATTTAAAAAATATTTACGATTGCGGATGTGCAATTTTTAAGATTACGAAACTTTAGAAAATGTAAAATTTTAGAAATGAGAAATTTTGGAAAATGTGAAATTTTCGAATATCCGAAATTTTATAAAATGTGTTATTTTGTGAAATTTGATATTTTGGAAAATCTGAAACTGTGCGACCGTAGAAACAGTTGGAACTTTGTGCGATGTTCACCATAGACTCCAAATGTCTAGGGGAGACCCAGGCAAAGCGAATGGACCAGGCATAGCGGATGACTTGAATATTTCCGAAAATTACCACTAGAATGCGCTAATAGTCTCACAATCGGTGTACCGCAGCGCTACCGACGCCATGACAGTGAATATTTGTCGTTTGGCAGGAACGCACGCTTTTTTTGATAAAAAACGATTTTTTTGAATTTTCTTACGATAAACGAAGGTAAGGTATTTGTGATTATTATTATTTGGTTATATTTCATGTGAAGATTAGTTTATATCATCCAATTTTTATTTGTTTCCTATTTAAAAAACTTAGTTTAGTTATGAAATACAGCACCCACATAGAATTTTTTAACAAAATGTTATTTGATACTGCCTTGGGCAAAGCGGATGGACCATTCTTACTTCTTCTCCCATAAAAAACATACAAAAAGAGAAAAACGAAGCCAACATCCAAAAAAAAAAAATCATAAAGAAAAAAAAACTTGGCCCATCTACCAGCGGACTAAAAGTCAAAGCAAAAACAAATGAAAATAAAAATTTGAAATGCCTTATTTGTGACGAAAATTATGTTGAACCATTAACAGAGGATTGGATTCAATGCAGCCAGTGTAAAAGTTGGGTTCACGAATCATGCACGTCATATAGTGGATATGGTTCTTACTTCTGCTACGATTGTGATTCCTAATTCTCTTTGCCCGGAGTCCAAATTCGCTTTGCCCGGGTACCCGGGCAAAGTGAACAAGACGAAGACTTTTTTTAAATTTGCATTATTTTTATAATTATAATTAATTTTACCTTTTCATTTATTTTACGTCTGAAGACAGATATTTTCTTAACATTACTGTTTATAAAGTTTTTATGTTATGCAAACATTGTGTGTTTTATTTAATATCTCCCTTAACACATCCGCTTTGCCTGGGTCTCCCCTATGCTACTCACATATAAAAGAAATTAAAAACCTAGAATGAAGGAGTCTTTGTCGCTGTAAAGCCAATATTGCAGAAATTGGAGATGGTGATAAGGTGCATTGATTAGTCTAATAAAAGGAGATGTAAAAGCATACCGGTGTGACGTATACGAGTCCAAGTAGGAATCCAACAATGCAAGCCGCCAAGGCCATCTGCCAGTACTTCCTATCCTTGTACCTGTCGGTGAGCGCCGTGACGATGGCACTCTGGAGGGAGACAGCACTACCCATGCCGAGCACAAACAGCATGAGGAAGAACAGCACCGCAAACAACTGCAAATACATACGTAGATACATATACATAATATAATAAGAATTCATGTTTTTTCGATGGCGCTAGTTTAATTATTTTAGGTTAAAATACCTTTTGCAAGTTTAATAGTTAAAATATTAAGATGAATTAATTGTTTGCGCCCGTACGTATTCAATATGAATGTGAATTAATAAGTAGTTTTTCCCATAAACAAACAATTTTTTTTCAAGAAAGGCTAACTGATACAATATTGGATTGAATAACCGATACAATATTGTATCTTGAAAGATTTGAGTTTTTTTATGGACAAAATTATTTATTCATATTCATGATGTGTACGCAAGGGCACAAACAATTAATTATTATACAATGTGATTTTATTTTTTTTTCTATTTTTTCATTTTTTCGGCAACTAAAGGGTTAAAAATAAACTTTTGAGCCCGGTTTACCCTTTGATGCATTTATAAGACATTACACAGCTGAAATCAACCCCCTAGTGAACATTTTTTTCAAATTTAACAAAAAAAAATTCCAACTTCGGACCCGATTTACTCGAAAACGAAAACTCAAATCAAAAAAGTTATATCACAAATCGACTCCGAATGTGATGTAGATTTACCAGTTTCCCGCTTGTACTGCGAGTTTCCGGACACCGTGTATTTTAAAGCACAACTTACAAAAAGTGTTTTTTCCTAAAATAATTAAACTATTGCCATCCGTGAAAGCGTAGATTTTGAATTTCTTTAAGTACCTATCACCTTGAGGCTGCCTTTACACACGTAAGTTTTTTTTCCCTAAGTCGCTCACGTAAGCGACTTATGGCCAAATTACCAATGTAAATGGCACCAAAAGTCACTTACCGTAATTTATAGGAAGTTATAGAAGTTGTTCTTACGTAAAGTTTTTTCTCAGGTCTAATCGCGTCCGCGCGAACTTTAAACTTAAATAAACTCTCATAGTTAATTAAATCAGTTTGATAAGTTGAGACGCTACGGTAAGAAATATCATTAAAATGCGCCGATGCGACATATCAAAAATTAAATGACAGTTGTTTTCTTAGGATTTTTTCCAATGAAAACCGGTATTTTTGTTATTTTAACTAAAATCTGACTAGGTTAGGTGGATAATTATCTCGATAAGGTAGATATATTATTATTATCTTCTGAAAACAATATGAAAATAACAATAGATAAAACCACCGCCATCTTTATTTTACAAGCCGTGCTGTAGACTTGGCGGGAAATCAAATTTCAAAGTAAAGAGGCCTATTTCCCCAAGAAGCAAAAACATCATTCCAGCTCTGATTTTAAAGGTTCTAATAGAAAATGTTGAATGCAATTTAAGTGAAGTCATGGTGTTTGTTTTCCAAATAAAGATATTATTATTATTATATTTCATATTTATAAATACTTACCTATTTTGATCTCAAATCCAAATTTAAGATTTGTATGAAACGGCAGAAATCGGCCGCACATACGTTCCCCTTAATGAATATGTACTTACCTAAATGTCATGGGTAAAAAGTAAAATAATTTTTGTGGGATACTTCCCACAAAAATTATATTTATTTATTAAAATTAAAATTATTTTAATAATTTTAGAATTTCATGGATAAAAAGTAAAAGAATTATTTGTGGAAGTATATGTTTTATTACATTATAAACAAAACAATTATTTTCAATATATTATATGTATATGGGTAGGAACATTGAAGGGGACCCACCACACAAATATCTGAGGTCCTCAGGTACAAACTAATTACAAATATGTTTTAAGTTTTCTTATATTACTTTTTTTATTTGAAGAAATACGATTGTAATATTCACTAATAAATATATTATGTATTTTCAAAACAAATACAATAAATGTGGGAGGCGGAAATGGGTACCGCCGCCCCGGGAACCTTTATTGGATAACCAACACCTCTGCCATAGGTCACCCCAAGTGGTTCGCTACGTTTGGTGATTTAGCAGGGGTGCCCGGGTTCATGGGGTGAGATTTGTCTAGGTCTTGGAGGCGGATGACCAGGACACACTGAACCCCAGATTCCTACCCACCCCTTATTCCCAGAACTCTCCTCTCCTTCCTTTCCTTAAAAAATCCTCCACACATCATCCCCAAAGATGACATAGGCCCTGAGGGAAATTATTTTCTTCAGGGCCTCCTGTGTGGAGCTCATGTAAAAAAAAATCAAATTTCAGTTTGAAAACAAATTAACAATCAAGTTGAAACGAAGTGTCATTTCCAAGTGCCCAATATAAACTGTATAAACGTGGCGGCTTATGGATTAATTACTCCATTATTCTCTCAGAAAGCTCTACACATGTTATAACATAGTACAATAATTATGTAGATTATATTATATTATATAGTAAATTACACAATTTGTAATGATAATCGATACAGCTCCAAAGCTAAGCCATCATCCACCATTATGAAAAATTGTTGGAAGCATTATTATTCATTATTACTACGTTAAAACCGTAAATATATTCAAAATGTCTTATCTTAACGATCGTATATCACCACCAACGTATTGTTTTACAAAAAGAAGAATAAATATTGCAGAAACGTGATGAAAAATGTAAAAAAAAAACTGCTTCAACCAGTAGCACACACTCTCCGGGCGCCTACAATTTCCATACTGGCGCATAGAAAAAAGCTATCACGAAGTCCCAAAAACAGGACTCTTTGAATGTCAGTTGGTTTTCTACAGCACGGCCTGTAAATATTGATGGCGGTGATAAAACTCAAAAAGGCACTTCCCATGAAGATGAATGAAACGCAAACATTCACAGCTCGCGATGTCACTACCACCATGAGCTTTGAACAATTCAAAAACCTTTCAAAATAGATACGATGTTTTTCTTGCACACTTTCCAAACAATAAAATATTGTTGAAATCTACTGAAACATGAGACAAATTGTAGACTTATTCTGTCTAATTTGATATATTTCTTCCTCTTTTTCCAAATCTGAGAAAAAGCAGGGTTATTAGATTTTTTTTAAATACTGACGGCGAGAAATTAATATCGTTCTATGTAGCTTTCTAACTTTCTAACCCGCGGCCAACAAGCTCATTTCCTAATAGTCCAGTAAACGAATGGTCCAAAAGGAGGTGTAGAGTGCGTGAGCAGGAACCTAAGCGATTCTTTCAGGACTTGCTTAGGTTGCTTAGGGTGTGAACATACTAAAAGTCCTGACGTCTAGGTGGTGAGCTAGGGGGGGGGGAGAGGGGGGGAAGGTCCCGATTTTCGGTTTTCCATTTATATCTCAAAAACGGTGCGTCGCAGAGGAAAACTTTTTAAGAATAAGTAAAAGCTCATAAAATTATCTACAACTTTTATTCTATACGTAATTTTGGAAATCCCAGCCGTTTTTGAGTTATACGCTCCACAAATGTCAATATTTTCGAAAAAAATCATTTTACCTCACATTTTTCATCAAACATTCCTTCATATCGTCTAAAATATTCATCCAAGAAAGAAATTTATTTGAAAGAAGTTGTAAATAATTTAATTACCTTTTAGAATATATATACATATGTAAGTAAATCTCTAACCAGTAAATATTTATAGCAATTTTAAGTTTTTTCGTAAAATGTCGTCATTTTCAGAAAAAGCTGTTTTTTCTTACCAAATTATTAGGACGGGTTTTTTCTTAATGGGAAATTCCTTATTAATTTTTGCACGCAAGAAAGCAGGTAAGTTGTTCTCGAACAGATGATTAGTGGAATTCAATTTATAATCATTATTATTGTAATGGGTGATTAGGTTAGTCGTCGGAGATGCTACAATAACGTGCTACGATGCTGTTCGAGTTGGTGAAAAGGCGATGAATGCGATAGTGGGCTTGACATTCTCAGACATCAAGTTGTCCCGCAAAGATCGGGCATTTCCAATGTCTTCTGTCAGCTCGTCGATAAAAATTCACGATGAAAAGGTTGCAGTTGACCCAACATTGCTGTTTCAGCGGATGTGTATAAGCAAACGATCTGATGAGGATTTGATGAAATTCTTTGAGTATGAGTTGGCCCCATTTCCCTTGGCACTGTTCTCAATAACATCATGTTACACTCTCAACTTTATGTGGATTCACGTTTTCATATCCTCTTTGGACGTGAGGGTCCTGGCAAGCGTTGTTCATCCATGGCATCGTCATTCTCAGTGGTGGATGTTCTTGCTGAAAGGGCTCTACGTCGTCTTCATCGTCGTCCTCGGCAACAGGCACGCTATTGAGGCATCTCCCTTGGCATACCCATCAAATACCTTGCGTACCCATCAAATACCACAGTGCGAGTCATTCCAGGATAGTGGTGGTTGACATAGGTGATATAACGATCACAAATTGCGGCAACGGAGGCATTTTTTGTCAAATTACTCTGTATAATATAGATAATATGTATAATATGATAGAAATCCTCCGTCCACAACTATGTTCATCTGAGACAGTAGAACAGTTTTTTTGGTAGGCTCGAATAAGCTATACAGAACAGATTTATTTGTCTTTCGCATCCCACTTTCATTGAACAGTGCCAAGGGAAATGGGGCCAACTCATACTCAAAGAATTTCATCAAATCCTCATCAGATCGTTTGCTTATACACATCCGCTGAAACAGCAATGTTGGGTCAACTGCAACCTTTTCATCGTGAATTTTTATCGACGAGCTGACAGAAGACATTGGAAATGCCCGATCTTTGCGGGACAACTTGATGTCTGAGAATGTCAAGCCCACTATCGCATTCATCGCCTTTTCACCAACTCGAACAGCATCGTAGCACGTTATTGTAGCATCTCCGACGACTAACCTAATCACCCATTACAATAATAATGATTATAAATTGAATTCCACTAATCATCTGTTCGAGAACAACTTACCTGCTTTCTTGCGTGCAAAAATTAATAAGGAATTTCCCATTAAGAAAAAACCCGTCCTAATAATTTGGTAAGAAAAAACAGCTTTTTCTGAAAATGACGACATTTTACGAAAAAACTTAAAATTGCTATAAATATTTACTGGTTAGAGATTTACTTACATATGTATATATATTCTAAAAGGTAATTAAATTATTTACAACTTCTTTCAAATAAATTTCTTTCTTGGATGAATATTTTAGACGATATGAAGGAATGTTTGATGAAAAATGTGAGGTAAAATGATTTTTTTCGAAAATATTGACATTTGTGGAGCGTATAACTCAAAAACGGCTGGGATTTCCAAAATTACGTATAGAATAAAAGTTGTAGATAATTTTATGAGCTTTTACTTATTCTTAAAAAGTTTTCCTCTGCGACGCACCGTTTTTGAGATATAAACAGAAACCCGAAAATCGGGACCTTCCCCCCCCCCCTCCCCCCCTAGCTCACCACTTAGACGTCAGGACTTTTAGTATGTTCACACCCTAAGCACCCTAAACAAGTCCTGAAAGAATCGCTTAGGTTCCTGCTCACGCACTCTACAACCCCTTCCTTTACTGGACTACAAGACCCATGAGCCTTTTCTTACGACCCTCTTGGCTTAATAAATTATCCATAAATTGGCGGTAAAAAATATTCAAAGGTTTCTGTTCTGTTTTTCAAAAGGGCGAACGATAAAACACATTTATAGGTTAAACCTTGAACATAGAAAAATGTTTGCCTGTGGCGCGCATTTACTGATGGGTATGGGTTCGCTTTATAATTAAAACATAAGTAACGGAAAAGAGTTATGTTATATTAATATAATTATTTAGACCAATAATTCTTCTGGACATATTTATAAATACAAAATTTTATTTGCGTGTATACTAGTAGTTCTGTGAACAGTAGACCTAGCGTCCAAAATAGTATGTTTCTAATTTTATCAAGCCAAAATTTCCTTTGAAATCATAAGATTTGTTAATGGGTACTTAAATACCTACCTACTTAATTATAAATGACCTATTTTATGTAACTTAAAAAAAAATTCAAATAAGGAATTTTAGGTAAAATTTGTCCAATATTTGTCACTATGTCATTTTTTTCAAAGTTTCTTCATGAATCACAATATTGAAAAAATGCGAATACGAAAATAAACACGACGACTTCACATTTGAAAAAAGAATCTTTACTAAACCATTCAAACGGCCACCATCTTAAAACGGAAGTGTAACCTACAAAAAAAATTACAGACCAATAGAAATTCAAAACGGTCGACTTAAAACAGGACATCTTAAAACCCATTCAATAAATCTTTTTTTAATTTTTCACCCACCTGAGGCACCCATGTGAATTTGGAGATGGCATCCGGGTAGGAGATGAAGGCCAGGCCGGCTCCTCCGGTTCCAATGACACTCCTGATGTCCGTGGTCCCCTTCCCGTGGGCCAGGTTGCCCAGGATACCGAAGATGGTGAACCCGGCCAGCAGACTGGTGAGGGTGTCGATTGTTGTGACTATCATCGAATCCCTGCCAAAAATATGATAATATTATTGCCGAATTTGAACATCTCTTTTTGCTCGAACAGTAAAAAAGAGTAAGTTGACAAAAATGCCAGTAATTTTCTTGTAATTCAAAGTTTTCTTTCTGCTATTATAAGTGTACGTAAGTTTGTAATTACTTATTATTATTATAAAAATAAAAGGTACACATCAATTACATATATAAAGAAGTAAGTAGGTACTATGAAAGTAGTTACAGAGCAGTGTGTATTAAATTTGTTACTGTTAACAATCTGAAACGTAAGGATTGTCGCATAATATCTGCATCCATATGCGCTTTTTAAAGGAAGCGATGTTTTTATAAAAAAATATGTCAACAGAGCAAGTTTCATTCCCCACACGATGCAATCTCTGAAGACAGGAGTTGAAGATAAAATTAGTGCGAGAAGCAACTATATTAAATGGAGCATGGAGTATTTATTGGGTACTTGATAATTTTATCATATTCACTAGTTCAGGGCTATCCAAATATCCGTTGATGATTTTAAATAATAATAAAACATCATAGATTTTTCTTCGCTGTAATAATTCGGGTAGTTTAAGTAATTGAATTAAATAATTATAATTTAAATTTTCTGCTGGAATGTGTAATTTATAATTTACTAGCTGACCCGGAGAACTTCGTACCGTCTCAGAATGTTGTACCTATTAATTTATTAGCTGAATTAAATAAAGTTTTTTTATTAGGTTAAAAATTACGTACACAATGAAGCAATTATCGATGCGCAACTGTCCGTGTTCTGTTATTGTCAGAGATGGCGTTGACTATGGATTTTTATTATTTGTGAATTTCTTACTTTTCCACTTACTTACGGGAATTACGTTTCATTTTCTTTATACGTGTGAAGGAGATTTATTATAATTATTGTGTCTATCCTTCCCTATTGACATTATGTGTAAGAAAGAGGGGCAGCATTATATGTTTAAGAACAAAAGCAAAATAGCAGCGCATTGACATTAGATGTTGTTGAATTTTTGGAATTCACTCACTATTCAATATTATATTTATCACAATATTGCTGCAGCTCTTTCAAAAGATGAGAATTTCCATACCAAATTTATGAGGAAAAGAATTTTCTTATTCATTTTTTTCGTGAACTTTTCCGATGTTTTAATAGCTATTCTGCTATTCGAGGCGGAGACAAATCCAACAAATCAAAGATCATACAAATCGGTCCAGCCGTTCTTGAGTTATAAATGGTGTAACTAACCCGACGATAAGACATGTCTTAAATAAATAAATAAAATAAATAAATAAATAAGTGTTTATTCCAGTATGTGGGGAGGAGAGTGCAATCCCACACATTCCATAAGGGTATAATGTAAACATACATGTACAAAGTATTTGAAAGGAAAAAAAAGAAAAAGAAGTTGGATATGAATGTACACGAAACAAAAAAAAATCTATGATGTACTCTTTCAATTTTGTGTGAATGTGTATTGTATAAAGACGACCAGAGAGAGGAATTATATTCAGGAATGCTTCTGACTAGTGTTATGTACAGCGTTTTGAGTGTATTAGTATACATTAGATCTTTGGACGATCTTAATACAAAACCGAGACATTTAAGTGCTTTATTCGTGATTGCATCAATGTGGGGGACGAATGTAATTTTGTTTCAAAAACGACACCCAGGTTTTTTATCAATGTTACTGTAGAAAGATTCAATTGTTAATGTGAAAGAGTATTGGAGTTTTATTTCGAGAAAAACTTATAGATTGACATTTGTTTATGTTTAAAAATAAATCATTTATGTTACAACAATTGTGTAATCGATCCGAGTTATTTTGCAATATAAGACAGTCCATTAAATTTCTTATAATAGTGTAAATTTTCAAATCTTCAGCAAACAATAGGAAATGGATACCTTCAAATATTGAAACAATGTCATTGATAAATAGCAAAAAAAATAATCGGACCTAGATGAGATCTTTGAGGCACCCCACTTCAAGCTTCAATTTCATGTGATATGTGGTTAGATAGTTTGACATATAGTTTTCTAGATGTTAAAATAAATCCATCCCTCCAACTGCGGTGCAAGGTGTAGGTCGAGAGATTCTAGCTGGAGAGGATAAAAGACCTCCCTCAACCAGTCTCTACCGATACTGCCTACCTCGCATCAGGTGGGCAGGCGCATCGGCCGCCAAGACCTGGACAAACCTCACCCATGAACTCGGACAACCCTGCTAAGTCACCAAACGTAGCGAACCACTTGGGGTGATGTATAGCAGACGGGTTGGTTATCCAATAAATAGTTCCCACATACCCGCCTCCCAAATTTATATGTATCTGCAATACATCAATAAATCATACATTACCGTAAGTTGTTGGGTTATAAATCTCTCACCTGTATACTTTATGATCGAACTGATTATACGAGGAGAACATGATGATGGCTCCCTGGCAAACAGAAAGAGAGAAAAACGCCTGCGTCGTGGCGGCATACCAGACCTGAACACACAAATATTATTTGTTAGATTTTTAAATAATCGTAATTATAACCAATAAACAATCACAAATATAAACATACAGGCTGAAAAGTAATGCTCACATGCTTGTTAAGCGCAAACAAAGTGACCTTCAGAAGCGCAAACAGAATTTTTAATTGCTGAAAAAGTGATTCCTACTGATATTCATCGTCGTTTAAAGGATGTTTATGGTGACGATGTTGTTATTAGGTCTACTGTAAATCGATGGGTGATGAAATTTCATGATTGTGCGCCTGGAAAAGCAATAATTTTATTGATGAAACACGCAGCGGACGTCCGATCATTGATATACGATAAGCTATCCAAACTCCTCCACGATTTGATTCAAAATGACCGGCAAATAACTAATCACATACCATTTTGGAATATCCAAGGAATATGTCGACTTCATTGTTGAACAAATGAGAACAAACAGCGTAGATTAGAGCTTCTGCAAAACCTGGAGTTAGAACCGATTCCACACCCCTCTCACTCCCCCGATCTTTCGCCTTGCGATTCTTATTTTTTTATTTTACTTAAAAACTTCTCAAGGGTAATCATTACACTTCTGACGATGAGGTGAAGGCAGCTGTCAAGTCCTGGGTTCGAGCAATGTCGGAAGAATTTTTCAGTTACCTAATGAAAAAACTTGTTACACGTTGCGAGAAATGCGTTAGCCTTATCGGTGACTATGTTGAAAAATAAAAATGTGATTTTGAAGCTTAAGAACCGTAGTTTAATATACTTTTTGCTCGGTCATGCTATTTGTTTTAGTTCGTGTTTTACAAGCATGTGTGCATTACTCTTCAGCCCACCCTAGTAGGTATTTTATATTATAAACGTGGTTGTTTGTTTTTATAAATTACCTTTGGATTATAGAGCTCCTCCCATTGTGGTTTTATGAAGAAAATAATACCATCACCAGCTCCTGGCAGAGTGACGGCTCTGAAATTGTGATGAAGGGGTTAAAATCATTAACCATGAAACATAAAGACAATGAATTAATGTTTTGGTAGAACCATGAATCCATTGACGCTATCCGGTTGTAATAACTGTAACAACGGGTTTCCAACAAAACAATCGTCCATTAAATACCTATTGTTACAAAACCATCTCGAGACATGACATTACATGATTAAATAATTAGTTAAAAGACTTTCAAATTAATCCATATTGCATATTTCTATTCTTAGCAGCATCCGAATGCTTGCTCGATGTGGAACTCATCGGGTCCAATGTAATATTACGAAATAATGTTTATCTGTTGTATACCTGTAAAGAAATCGCTATAGATGGGTTATGATTTGAGATTTTCGCGGCCAAAAGTATTATAGTGATTTATTTTTGGGGTATTACGCCGTGTTGCGCTTCCTCCTTCTTTAGCAAACCTTTCATGCAGTACCTATTACAATGTCTATCATCAGAGCAGATATGTGATGTGATTATACCTACAACTGTGAAGATGGACACTGTTGGCTGTCCGAAATACTGGCTAAAGAAGGAGGAAGCATAATACCCCAAAAATAAATCGCTATAGGTAGTTCTAGTTTTTTCAGGAATAATAAACTAACAAGTTGTGATGAACTCGCCGTAATGATAATAATACTTGGGTGGTTTGTATGGCGCCGTTTTCTAAGAGCGCTGGAATAATTTTTGACACACAAGTACCTACGGGGCTGATTTATGGACCAACACAGGCGACCCCAGCAAAAGCCACACAAAATAGGCGAAAGGAATGTAACGTTTCTTACAAAACAAAAAATGACACGTGTGGCATTAAATATTTAGGTACGTCACAGGGCTCTGTTTTAGAAAATGGTCTAGCTTTTCAAGTACAGATAATTAATTACTGTTTTAAAGTTCTGAAACTGCGACAAAAAATAGAAAACACGGAAAAGCGTCAGAATTCTCCGAAAGTAGTGATCAAATCTGACAGGCTGGTCGATTAAGTCAAATATATCGGTGATGATGTTGGATTTAACGAATTTTGAAGGAATTTTGAGAAGAAGATAATAAATAAGCAATTCACATGCGGTAGAGGTGAAACCTTCAGAAAACTAAACTTCGGGAGAATGACGAATTTAATACGTTAATTGTGGGATTTATTCATTTAATATCGTTACCAAGTGCTAAAATTAGTTCAATTTTATTCTACGAAGCACCGCACGAAGAGCAGATAGATAGGCCACGAAGCACCACACAAGGAGGATACCGATTATAGTATCCCATTCTCTCGCAGGATAAATCTTATAGATGTGTTTAGTGTCGCACGTTTCCGTTTTATATAGTTTCAAATCACAACGGTGTAAAAGAAGTTTCACCAAGATAATAAATCCTATAGATGTGTTTAGTGTCGCACGTTTCCGTTTCATATAGATTCAAATCACAACAGCGTTAAAGAGGTTACACAGGATAAATCCTATAGATGCGTTTAGTGTCGCTCGTTTCCGTTTCATATAGTTTCAAATCACAACGGTGTTAAAGAAGCTTCCATTTAGAAAACCAGCTGTCAGCATTTTAGAAACAAAAGATCAAAGTTGTGCAGTTTACACGCGGTAGAAGTGAAACCTTCATAAAATCAAAGGAGGCAAGGGTGGGGAGGCTGCGAAGCACCACACAAAGAGGAGACCGACTGAAGTGCCTCATTCTCCGGCAGAATAAATCCTATGGAGGTACGTGTTGTCTCTCCGTTTGGCGTCACTACTTTTCGATCTATCGAGTTTAAAATAACAACGGTGCTTAACAAGTCTTTTGGGGATGTTTTGTCAATTTTAACGGACAAGAGGTAGTTATGTATCTTACGATTGCGTTGCGAGACATTGCATCGGGAAGACTATGTTGGGGGTTTAGTTGGATATAATAAATTACATTACATTAGGAATACCTATTCTCAAAAAATACTTTAGAATTTACTCAGTAATTGAAGATATTTGTTAGGCAAGGTACGTACTGGGTATAGCGGTTTGGTAAACAGATTTATTGCATGGTTATTAACAAATTTTAAACAATAGAATTCCCAATCCCAAAATAAAAATAACCGACACCTTTTACCTCAAACTTTAGGAATCTCAAGAAAACTGTTATGTAGAGGCCTACATAAGCTAGCTTTTGACTTCGTTGAAACGCACACTTGGAAGTACCTTACGATTAGGTATATAGTACTTTACGATTAGGTATATTTTATTTGAAATTCCCATTTTAGCTCAAATCTTTAGTATTTGCGATTGAACGAGACCGCCAGCGCTCTGCTATTATTATTTAGCAAATTTCCTTCTTTCAAATTTAACCGAACGAGTTACGACGCTGGAACTGGCGATTGCTGGAGTAATTATGAGTTAAGCTTCCCTATTCCATGATTATAGGTTGCACTTTATGCAGTTATGATCTGTGGGCGGAGTGAACGAGATGCCGGTGGGCTACACTATTTCCCAAATGTGGAGGCGAAGCAAGCGATGGTACGAACTTAGTCCAATTAAATTGGAATCCTTTGTGATGGAGACTTGGAAACCTGTGTCTCTGGACGGCCCTGAAGCAGTTGAGAGCGAGGCAGGAGCCCTTTCATGATGTCGACGTATATGCTATCACATGTATCGTCATAAAGGCATTGGGGGACGTCTGGAAGGCAAAGGACGTGCTCTCACAACCCCCCCCCCCCTCTACCCCCCTCCAGAGGCCTCAGCTGATAAGAGTCGTTGTCGCGGGAGGCCAATTAAATACAGGACGGAGATAACGATCTGGCCGGGCTACCTTTGTAATGAAGGAAAAGAAGTGACGAAATTCGCGTTGGCTTCACTACCCTTTGATTACGCTCGTGGGGAGCTACCTTGTCAGCGGAACGAAGAGAACATGACATACAGAGTTGTTTTAGCAATCGATCGGCGGCTCTTTGTCGGAAACCGGATAAATCTTCATAATCTTCCCCAAAATTAGAATTAGGGCATCATCCAGCATCAGGTTGGGAATGTACTTTGGACGAAAGCGTAGCGGGGGAAAGTAAGGAATGGATGATTTAGAACTGGATTCACGCCCCGGTGCCATTCATTCCTGGACCCAGCGCCCTGGAAGCCACGTTTGACATTCCTTCTCCCAGCTGATATTTGAGATGAGCTTGGGATATCACCTATCGTAGGGCGGATGTCCGTGAAACGTTACATGGGTACCCACCCCCGTCACGCCTGCTTCCGTCATGCGAGGGGAGGTATTTTCATTCAAATCAAATACCGATGTGCACCGCGGCTGAAGGCAGACGCATGTTTATAACGCGTCTACGAAAACGTAAGCATCATTACTACTGGTTCGTGGCGGTGTGCTGGACGGAGAACGGGACTGTTGAGGAGCTGTGTGACTGCAGAGGCGAGGGTCGATGACATCAAAATCCACCTTTACTAAATTCAAACCTCGCGAGATCAGAGGGGGGAGCGGCTCCACCGACCTCCTGACATTGCCGTTTGTCTAATCCACTTCGGTTTAATGTTCATGTTCAATGCTATAGGAGTGAATGGGACTCTAGTCATTGACATGCTGAAAGACTTCATCATCATCTTCATCATCATCATCAATTCAGCTTAGGGGATGTCACGACCTAAAACCTCGTGCCACCCACGCATTCCTGAACACTTCCGGACATCGGCTACCACACCATAAATCGAAGCAGATCCTCACATCAAGCGATATGTGATGGCATTTCATCAAACAACAGTAGCAGTATCACCACTATAATTTAGCGGCGTATTGGTTGAGAACACTCCCATTACCATCCTCCAAACCAGAAACACACACCAAACCCTTTCCCGACAGGAAGCAAAACATGTCGATTTTTACATTCGTCGCTTGCGACCATCAAAATATTCTCTGGAGGCGTTGGAATTGGAGATTGACCGGGCGGTTTTAATTGAACCTCACCAAGTCAGTTGCGGAAATGGAGGAGTCCAATTGTAGCAAGACATATTTTGTTTCATGTCAATCCATAATAATCTCCCAAAAAAAAATACCTATCCAAACTAAAACTAACTAACAACCTTCACTTCCAACTGTGATTGTAGAATTTTTGTTTTGATTGAATTTTGATTGTAATTTCGTAATTAGAGTACAAATGTCAAATTATTTTATATGTTAGCATCCCGAGGATAGCTGAGGATTCGCCGCGTTTCACTAAAGGTAGGATCTTCCTAACCCACTGTATAAAGGAATATTTATGTACTAGGTACTAGGGAGGATGACGCGGGTTAATTCAAAAGAAATAGTCATCAACAAACAAGTATAGAACGGACGTTAGTAGGGGGGGAAAGTTGCACGAACGGTAGAATCAGTTATTTTCAAGTTAGCTAGTGTCAGTCATTGTAAAACGAGCCTTAGTGAATTGTAACACGCCATACCTAAAAGAACAAAGGGTTTACCACAAACAAATTATTAATTAAGCTGGATTAACCATATCAAACCTTTAAAACAAAAAATAACACAACGTTAAGGGGTTAATTTCAAGTTGATTAATTGAGAGCATCTCGCCACGTATACCTAAACGTATTACGAAAAGGGATGTCGAGGCTCTGCCAAGGGAACGAAGGAGAGAGGAGTTTGGGCGACGGAACTACAAGGCAACGAATACGAATGGGAGTTGAACTCTACGTACAGAGTATAAAGCTTTTAAAACCTTTTAATAATTTAAGGGGGGGGGGGGGGGAAAGACAATTTCTATTACAAAGTGAATGTTTAGAATTAAACCCAGGACGCAAACCAATTATGCAGTTTGAGTTACTATCAAAGGTTGGATTGCGATCCAAGAGTTGTCTGATTTGTTCGTTAGATGTCGATAGAATCATTTTTTGTTCTTTGTCTTTCTCACACAACAAACAAGGGAAATATAGATGTATGAAATCCTTATAAAAGGGTTGCATCGGTAAAATTAACTCACTTCTTTACGAAAACTTGCACTAAGAAATTAAAATACTACTGAACCCTTGTCCGTTGGGTGGGGAAAGTTATTGTCGTCAGTTATAAGTTTATAAATATCAAATCATAACAATAAAAATTCAAGAACTTAAAGTTAAAACAAAAAAGTGCTTCATTTATAAAAAACCAGTCTACCCAAAGAAATTCTCCTGAGTGAAGACCTCAATTTTTTACATTTGGTCCTTCGAGCCGGATTGATCCCATGAGCGGATACCTGGAATCCAGATACAAAAATCAAACGAAGCCAGACATGAACCAGCGATAAACAAAGGAGAATTCTGATGAAGCGGATCTTCAACAAGGGCAAGTGACCATCCTATTTTTTGTTATCCATTTGATCCCATAGAAAAGAAACAAATTCGGTTAGACCACTTCGGTATTTTATTGTTGTTGATATAAAAAATCGTAACGGGCTAATTGTTACAATTGATATTGGCAAGATTTTTTGTGGCTAGCTATGATTATAGTGTCGCAAAAAACGTAAAAATCGGAATTGTGTTTTCATTGTTTTGATTGTTTTTGATTTTGATGTTTTTTGATACTGTCGATAAAGCAGGCGACGGGTACCGTCGTTGTTTTATTTGCAACTGAAACTAACAAAGTTTTTTGTGGGTAGTCATATGATTATGCTACGGCAAAAAACAGAAGAATAATTATTATAATACATGAAATGTATTAATTGATTATTCAAACAATCTGAAAGCGATCGTTGAGTGTTGTTTTTGACTTCCGTAGTATTGTTCGAGTCGGTAATGCAGACGGTGACGGTAGGCACGAAGTGATTCCGTTGTTTGTAAAAGGTCAAGTTACGACGCGAGCTTTCATCAGAAATTAATAATAGAAGATTTTTTAGTGTTTTGTTAAAACAAAAGAAACAATCAAGTAAAAGACAGTGCAAGTTTTTTTTTTTGTGTTTTTGTGTTTAGCGTGGTTAGGAGTGAACCACGCCAGAGCAATCAGTGAGTATTGATTGTCTGTTATTTACGAAAGTCCCTGTTATTTACGAAATCATGGATTTAAAAGTGTTAATTGCACAGCGCGGAATATGTAAAGCCAAATTAACCAGATTCAAAGATTACTTAGAGAATAATGAGTTATTACTTTCTGAGGTCGAAATACGCATTCAAAAATTCGAACCATTACTAGACATCTTCGAAGCGTTGCAAGAAAAAATTGAAACATTATCGCAGGATGAATTGGAAAAAGGGAACGAACGAGAAATGTTTGAAAACTCATATTATAAGGTATTAGCAAAAGCCAAGGATAAATTCAGCGAAACCGGTAAAATCGTCCGTTCCAAAGGCGTCAAGCTCCCAATTTTAGAACTACCCAAGTTCAGCGGAAATTATGAAGATTGGTTACATTTCAGAGATGCATTCATTTCATTAATTGACAACAACGACGAATTAGATGTTATTCAGAAATTCTATTATTTGAAATCTTGTTTGTATGATGATGCGGCAAGACTGATTGCGTCCTTACCTACAACTCGAGATAATTATTTCATTGCGTGGGAAATGATCACGGATAGGTTTCAGAATGACAGAGTAATAATAAATAAACATGTTAATGCATTGTTTAAATTGCAAGAAATAAAATCAGAAAATCATGTGGCATTGCGAAAATTATTAGATGAAGCCCAATTGCACTTAAAGGCATTAAATAATTTAAATCTACCCACTGAAAGTTGGGATATATTGTTAATTCATATTTTGTCAAATAAATTGGATAGCGAAACCAGAATGCGCTGGGAACAATATCCAATAAAAAATAAAATCCCCACTTATGAAGAGTTCATGAAATGTCTATACGAACGAGTGCAAGTTTTAGAATTCTCAGCACCAAACGACAAGCGACAGAATCATGCCAAGGGATTTCCTTCTAATTTTAAGAAAGAAACTTATGTTTCGTTATCATCGCAACATTTAAAATGTATTAATTGTAATCAAAATCATAGAATTTATAATTGTCAAAAGTTTTTAAATCTGGGAATAGAGGATAGAATGACAACAATACGTCGGTTGAAAGCTTGTCTGAAATGTTTGTCGGTAGGGCATAAATTTCAGGATTGTAAAAGTAAATATAATTGTCGCAAGTGTGGTGCGAGCTCTCACAACACTTTGTTACATTTGCAAAATGAAGACAAAATGCAAAGTCATCAGGGAAGCGATACTTCTTCAAGAGAACCTCTTGTTAACAATCATGCATCGAAAACATCCAACAATTTCATTTTATTATCAACGGCGGTGATTAACGTGAGAAATAATAAAGGAAATCCAATTAAAGCTAGAATTTTGTTGGACTCCGGAGCACAGTCTAATTTCATTAGCCAGGAATTCGCTTCTAAATTACAATTAAAAATTAGAAAAACTGATATCCCTATTACCGGAATTCATAATAAAATACAGCATATTAAAAACATTGTGGATTTAGAAATATCTTCCAATTATTCACCCTATTCAAAGAGGATTGAATGCCTAGTATTGTCGGAGGTGACCAGTAATCTGCCGCAAATCTCATTTCAGAAAAAAGGCACCGGCATCCCCCAAGGATTGCAATTGGCTGATCCAAACTTTAATGAAACCGGCCCGATAGACATGTTGATCGGGGCTGACACCTTCTGGGAGACTCTGCACTCTGACCGGATGAAGATTCAAGATTCCGGACCAATATTGCAACGAACCGAATTTGGATGGCTGGTTTCGGGACACATCTTCACTTCAGAAAAGAGGCCAGTAGAAATTTGTAATCTTTCACTCAACTTAAAACATAAGCAAATTGAAAATTTGTTGAAATTAGAGGAGCTAAATCCTATTGAACATAGGAATCACGAGGAGCGAGCGTGTGAAGAAAGCTTCACAGCTGCTCAGAAAAGAGATGGCAGAGGCCGTTTCATTGTAAGTTTAATACAACGCCCCTGTGCGAAACAGCTAGGCGAAAGTCTCCCTATGGCGGAGAAGAGATTGTATAATTTGGAGAAAAAATTAGCCTCAAACCCAGAATTAATGAAAGATTACAAGAATTTTATGCAGGAGTGCAAAGACTTAGGTCATATGACGCAATGTGAACCATTGTCACAAAATCAAATACCTTATTATCTGCCTCACCATGCGATGATCAAGGAATCTAGTACAACTAGGAGGACCAGAGTCGTAGTCGATGGATCAGCTAAATCCTCAACTGGAATTATCCCAAATGATGCCCTCATGATTGGGCCGACATTGCAAAAGGATTTATGTGCACATCTGTTGAATTTCAGAAAACATCAGTACGAGTTAACAGCCGACAAAGAAAAAATGTACCGGCAGATATTAGTGCAGCCGGAGGATAGGGACTTACAACGTATCCTTTGGAGAGACGCACCCAGCGAGGAGATTCAACATTATCAGCTGAATACAGTCTACGGTCTGGGATCATCATTCTTAGCCACAAGATATTTGGAGCGGCTAGGAAATGAAAATCAAGGCACAAATCCCAAGGTCAGTCGCATTCTTAAAGAATTTTTTTACATGGATGACTTAATGGGTGACAGTGGTGAAGAAGATTGCTTGCTAAGTAGAAGCAAACGACGGATGTTATCCTACATAGCATCCATTTTTAATCCCCCGGGTCTGATAAGACCTGTAACGATAGTAGCGAAGCTACTAATGCAACGTCTGTGGCAGAACAAAACTCAGTGGGTTGAAGATATATCTCCTGACATTTGGAAAGTTTGGAGAGCTTATATGGAAGAATTGCCGCAGATAAATAATGTGAAGGTACCTAGGAGAATCATTTGTCAAAAGCATGTGATATCAGAAGATAATGCTGCGGATGTACTATCCAGAGATATTAGGACTTCTCAATTATTGAAATCCACCATTTGGTGGCACGGACCCGATTGGCTAACTCTTGCACCATCCAGTTGGCCATGCGGAGAATCTACGTACATAGATCCACCTGAGGTGAAAACAAAAACTGTAGTGTTGGCAACAGTAACGCAAGATTGGGACATTTTTAGGAACTACATCTCTCTACTAAATCCTTATATACATAATGATTTACCTTGCGTAGGCGGCAGGCTTTCCGAAGGAAAATTGCTGTCAATAAATCAACGACATCCAATCTTGCTGCCACCACATCATAATTTAACCGAATTAATTATGAAAAACTACCATCATTTACACTTGCATGCAGGTACTCATACCTTATTGGCAATAATCAGATTGAAGTTCTGGCCAATAATAGGAAAATTTAGTGAAAATGATAACAAGGAAATGTATAATATGTTTTAGATCAAATACAAAGACGATGCAGCAAATAATGGCAGACCTTGCAGCCGAAAGGAGCTTATATATTTTTGTTATTAATGTTTTTCTTATGTATGTTTATTTGTATGTGTGGTGTCAAAAGCCATACACTTAGAACTTGAACTGTCTTTGAATACAGAAAGTTTTTTAAATGCCTTGAAGCGTTTTATCGCGCGTAGTGGAGGGCCGAGTAAATTATTTTCAGATAATGCTACTACCTACTGTCGGAAAATCATTATCGGGGCTATCAATTCAATGTGGGGTACATTCCGACAAGGGCGCTGCACTTTGGAGGCCTTTGAGAAGTCAGAATGAAATCTGTTTAAATGTCAGTTGAAACGGCTAGCGAGTAACTCCTTATTGATATATGAGGAATTAATACCGTTTTGTGTCAGATGAATTTTGTTTAAATCCTAGACCTTTTACCCCATTGTCAAATGATCCAAATGACCTAATTTCCTTCAGTCCCGGTCACTTTCTTGTTGGTGGAAGCTTTGCAGTAATTCCGGAACAAGATCTACAAAATATTTCAGTCAACGGACTGAATAAATATCAAAAAAAAATCCTTGCTAATACGATGTTTTTTGATCGAGGTACCTGGCTCAACTCCAAAGCAGAACGAAGTGGACTAGCGGACCTCATACGCAGCTCAAACCAGGCGATACGGTGGTCTTGAAGGAAGACAACCTACCACCATGTGTGTGGAAACTCGGACGTGTAACTGCAGTCCATCCAGGAGCTGACGGGAGAGTACGTGTGGCAACTCTCAAAACATCGCATGGAACTACTCAGAGGGCGATCTCAAAGCTGTGTCTATTGCCAATAGACGATAACGAGGAGCTGAAGATGTCAACATCCCCACCCAACGAACCAGACGCTGTGTAAGCACAAAATGCAAAAAAAAGGAACTTGTGCTTTATGAAAAACAAAAACAATGAGTGCATAAAACAAGATAAACCAATAAATAGTAAAAAATAATGTAAAAATTTGTACGTTAAAAGTAACCAAAAAGGACAAAAGGAAGATATAATAATAAATTAAAAGTAAAAATCAGTGTACAAAATGTGGAAAAATGTGGAGCAATAAAAACTTGAGTGTGGTAGGGAGTGATATAAAAAATAATAAAACAAAAAAAGGATTGTAGATCCATATATTTAAAAAAAAAAGGATAAAAACACTTAATGAACACTTATAAACTAACATAGCCTGCTGGCTAGAATTGCAAACTGCATATATAGATATATCTGGAGACATTGTAATAATTCCAAATGTGGCAATGAACTATGGAAGGAAGGATGATTTATCTTTATTTAATTTTTTCCCGAGGAAGGAAGGAAGGATGACCAGGAAACCTACCGCGACATGATTGTGCTGTCTATATTATATGTTTATATGTAATTATTGTTATGGTTTCTGTTTGTTTTTAAAAATGTAGTTTGTTTTTGGAATTATCTTAGTGTGTTATGTTATTGAATAACTTTAAAATTAATTTAATGAATTTGAATTTGATTTGAGCAAAGTCAATATTTAATTTAGGCTCATAATTTGTTTGCATAATGTTATTTGTATAATTTGCAGAAAAATGGATTCGATATTTCAAAATAAATATCTGCCCATTTTGGGGCGGAGGATGTTTAGAATTAAACCCAGGACGCAAACCAATTATGCAGTTTGAGTTACTATCAAAGGTTGGATTGCGATCCAAGAGTTGTCTGATTTGTTCGTTAGATGTCGATAGAATCATTTTTTGTTCTTTGTCTTTCTCACACAACAAACAAGGGAAATATAGATGTATGAAATCCTTATAAAAGGGTTGCATCGGTAAAATTAACTCACTTCTTTACGAAAACTTGCACTAAGAAATTAAAATACTACTGAACCCTTGTCCGTTGGGTGGGGAAAGTTATTGTCGTCAGTTATAAGTTTATAAATATCAAATCATAACAATAAAAATTCAAGAACTTAAAGTTAAAACAAAAAAGTGCTTCATTTATAAAAAACCAGTCTACCCAAAGAAATTCTCCTGAGTGAAGACCTCAATTTTTTACAGTGAATATTCAATAATCATCTCCCCCAATAAGACAGCCCGCACACTTAAGACCTTAGTTGCGGCGACGACGACAGTTGGAAACTATTCTGTCGAAACTATTCTAAAAACCAAACAAATTGAAAAGAATTATCCCTTCGCGTCGCTCGCCTGTGGTCCTCCACATGCCTACCGTAATAGGTTTTGATCCACGAAACTTCTGCAACGCAACTAGTGCTGCAACCAAAGTCTCGTGTGCGGCCTGCTTGGACTACCCACACGATATCTAAAAAAATGCCAAAAAAACATTGCTTCCAAGCGATTTTTTTTTACATTTGCTCCAAAATACATAAGTATTTGCACTTTGCTTGATTTCGACGGAAGAGGAGGAAATTATCACATCTTACTCCCCCACTTATGTAGGTAGGAACTTGTAAGATTCACTATAAATACTTTGGCTCATAATCAAAAAGCGATTAGCGACATCTATGTCATTAGTCCCAATGACGTTACATACTCTATTAGACGAGGGGTAGAAATCTCAAAGTGGGAAGACAATGGCAAGACAATTGTACCGGTCTCGATATCTAGTACTTTAGTACTTAACTGCTACGCGTCGAGTAAGGTTGCGTCTTACCAGTAAGTAAATTGCATTTTAAAAAGTGTCAAAATGCCCTCCTGTGTGATGAGAAAATGTTTTAATTACACTGCAAATAATAGTAAAGGCGAATGAATAACATTTCATTTGGAAGTACACGCAAATTACTTAATATTATCGATTATTATAAATATTACAATTAATTTTCATGTTTCCCGCTCGCGGTTTTACACGTCATTACGAGACAGAGAACGTTGCATTAAAAAGTAACAAGCATAACAAAGACAACCTGCTAACAGCGTCCCGCACTAGTTTTCTTCTTTTGGGAAAGATGGGGTAAAACGTACAAAGGGTAAATCGTTAATTAACTTAATTATGTTTGAATTGTCATAACGCTCGAACCGAGCTTCCTTGCTGACAATGACAAGACACTATAATTTAATACACGTAAACACGCTAGTTGTAGTTAAGCTCTGTTGATAAATATAATTTTTTGTCATTTCATATGAAAATAATTAATACCTAATAAAATCCCAAAAATTAAAAAAAAAATCAAATTGCTATTCAAAACTTTACGTTTTACTTTTTTGGTGGTCATTTTTAGATTTGAATATAAAGCATGGTATTTTGTCTTTCTAACACCGTTTAGAACATATTTCTCACTCTGTTAGTAAGGGAGTTACAGTGATTTATATGAGACCTGTGTGAGCTGGGACAAAAATGGTCTCGTGCTATTCAACGGGTTAAGCCTGTACAGATCTTTTTGTAATTTAAAGCAGTCAATAAGGCGTTAATAGGAAGAAATATTTTGATGTCATCAGCGAAGAGTAGAACATTTGCATAATGGAAGCATTTTATAATGTCGTTGATGAAAATTGTAAATAGATTTGTATACTCATTTGAACCTATGACCTGTACTGTATAATAAAATATGTTTTTAACAATACTACTATAATAGTACCAATATTGTATTACTAATTATAACTCATATAAATATAATAAAAAAAATATTTGCCCGTGTGTCTTGTTTTACCCGCCTTTACCCTCCCCTGTGCGTAGTGTAACCGAGTGAGAGTATATTGTTATCTCAGTCACACCCGTGATGTGAAAGCAGTATTCAGCGAAGAAATTAATACGCCGCCCGCTAATGTATCCGTGCCATTCATACATACACATTATTTGATTGTGTATCTTTATCACACAGGAATAAACTTTTGAATTAAAGAAATTATTGAAAATCGCTGAAAACAAAAGAGTGTTCCTTACTTTCCACATTATATTGTGAGTATGTGAGACTATAACGAGTCTATTTATTTTATATAACGTCATTGATTAGTCCCGTATATTGTATTCATCATTATTGCTTTGTCAGCCGATCAATAGATGGGAGTTTTTGACTAACTACGAGTAGATAGGTATGTCGAAAGTGAAAAAAATATCGATGTCGATATATTGAGGAAAAAATATTGATATATCGGTGAAATTTTCAAAAGATTTTGCGTTTTTAAAATAAAAGTGTATTCAGCTCAATATTATCAATAGTAGTTTTTATGCACAATGTGCTTTTTTTAATGTACAAAAATCTCAATAAAAATGAAGGTATTTTTATCAGTATTCATTTTAATTAGGTAATAATTACAAAAATATAAAAAAAAACTAAAAAAGCTGTCTTCTAACTTTTGTGTAAACTGAGACGCATACAAAGTTTGCATGCGCCTCAGTAACATTCTATTGGCGTAGTAATCTGTCAGAAAGGAAAGACTTCGTGTTTGGAACAAGGTATAGTCAATAATCATAGACAATTGGGAACCAACACATAGGAGTGGCTTAGAAAAAAGTGGCGAAATATAGCATACATTTCTATGTATGTACCTACACATATGAAATAGTATTAGTGATCAGTGTGATTACAAATACTTATGCAAAGACAATAGATTTGTAAGCTATACTTAAAATTTCAACCGCCAGATGTCATGACCCAATACAGTTACTTTCTTCCGTTCGTTTCCTATACGGTTTTGGATTCTAGTGACTTTAGTTACATAAATAAAAATATATCGTTTTTGATACAATTTTCGATATTGGGTATTTTGTATCGATATATCGGATCAAAATATACGGGCTAAAAATATCGATGTATTGAATTAAAAATATCGATATATCGATACCTTTTCAACAAGCCTACGAGTAGATGCCATTTTAAAGAAGCTACGAGGTGAAGACAATCGGTGAGATGACTTTCGATAAAAAATTATTCACAAAATTTGTTTGCATTCACTACATGTTATCACTTTATACTTATTAGTATATTGACGTTCCTAACTGTAGAATATATTGAAGATATGAAAGCATAGCTTAGCAAACTTGAAATACTTTTTAAACACAGTGTTGTGTGTCTGTGATAGAATTCGGGATTCTTTGGCCCAACATACCCAATATACCTAGATGTTTTTATATTGCGAAAAATTTCTTTAGTTAGAAAGTAATATCCATATCCACAAGGAAATTCACATAACTTAACATTTTGCATATTGGGATTTATTTTTTCGATACTTTTTTTTTACAGTTTTGAGATTTTGGAAACATGGAATGAAGGTGCGGTTAAAATATGCAAAAGATATTAAAAAAAAATATATTAGATTTTTAAAAACTAGATATTAAAAACTGGAAATGACCTGACAAAAAGGATGTAATTTTTTATTTCTGAGTGGAATTCGGCAGAAAATCGAGCTTCCCGAGATAATAATAATAATAATAAATTTGGACAACTTATATAGCGCTGTTTTTGCGAAAAATCGCCTCAAGAGCGCTGTACAAATAGCATGGATTTTACTTTAGAATTTACTTAACCATGTAGGAGGCTAGATAACAACTCGTCTTGCAGCTATCAGCGCATGGATTATTGGAATTCTAGCCCCTCTAGAATCTAGAAATGTGTTATTTCAAAAGAGAACTATTCCAAGTTACGGAAATCTCGAAGTATTGGGAAATTTTGTTATAATTTTAACCACTGTGGATATTCTCACAAATTATTGAAGTTTTTTTAATGAGAAAGGCAATATTTTTTCACAAATATCTTACAATTAATTAATGTTTTTTGTTATTATTTAACATTCTGAATTCTATGGTTTTTTTTTTGTTATCAAGTGTTGAATTTTTATGTGAAAATATGACTAATTACATGGATTACTGGGTTTACTTTGCCCTATTGTTAAAATGCATAAAATTGATTTTAAAAATAAATTGGGCCAAAGAATCCCCTCACTGGGGGAAACATTAGTCCAAACTAAAAAAAATAATAAAATGTTTACCAATGTACTAGCATTTCTAAAATTATTAGATATAGTTGATAAACTCTATTTCAATCAATGTACAAAGAATCAAGGCGCTATCATGTGCAAGTTGGATTTTATTAAATGCTCTTTACAAACCGGATGATAATTATAATTTGTGCCAAAATCAACCCACATTACTTAGTGCTCGGGAAGTGGGTATAGAAGTTTCCACTTCCAGTATGTTAGCGTACTCACGTACATACATGCGCACATACACACATTTCATTGAATGGCTCACCGGATCAGCAGGGCAAACATGACGATGTAGGGGAAGATGGCGAGGAAGTAGGCCGCTTTTCCAGAACTCTTCACTCCCTTGATCATCACCAGGAAGATGACGAACCAGGAAGCCAGCAGGCACAGCGACAACCTCCAGTCAGGAATACCTATGAACATTTAAATTAAATAATGAAACAATTAAACAATCCATCTTTTTGCTTGCCTTTCCCTCCCCCCCCTTCTTAAAATAAACTCAAACGATTCAACATAGGATTGAAATCATTTGCACATTTCAGCCCCATGACAATCAAAGCATATTGAAAATAATAATCACTTAGCTTTAACAACTTTTATTGTTTTGATATAACCGACATGTTCTGTGCGCAATTCTAACCTCAGCAGGGTTTTCTTAATAACTCGGGAACCCTTCTACGTCACACTTATTACGTCTAGTAATGTTACATTGTTGTGTAAAAGCTCGGCTAGGTTGAAATGTCGAGCTAAGCGTGATTTGGAAAAAAACGTTCATAGGTCGCAAGCCTAGATCAGCTAATAAGATTGATTGCCTTCTAATAATTCAACAAAGCTGATTGAGTTACCTAGTTGTAGTAATTTTTGACTTGCTATTATCCTAGTAGTCCAGTCAAGGAAGGAGTTGTAGAGTGCGTGAGTAGGAACCTAAGCGATTCCTTCAGGACTTGTTTAGGGTGCTTAGGGTGTGAACACACTAAAAGTCCTGACGTCTAGGTGGTGAGCTAGGGGGAGGGGGGGGGAGGTCCCAATTTTCGGGTTTTCGTTTATATCTCGAAAACGGTGCGTCGCAGAGGAAAATGTTTTTAGAATACGTAAAAGATCATAAAATTATCTACAACTTTTATTCTATACGTAATTTTGGAAATCCCAGCCGTTTTTGAGTTACACGCTCCACAAATGTCGATATTTTAGAAAAAAAAACATTCCTTCATATTGTCTAAAATATTCATCAAAGAAAGAAATTTGTTTGAAAGAAGTTGTAAATAATTTAATTACCTTTAAGAATATATATACATATGCAAATAAATCTCCAACCAGTAAATATTTACAGCAATTTTAAAAAGCTGTTTTCAAGTAATATGTTTTCATCTTATTTCTGACACACAACTTTTGTTTGTTCGCCTAATAATATGTGTGACCACACTTTAAAGCCAGTTATTAAATAAAGTAGACAAAAATCATATAAGTCGAAAAATTTTAATTTTATAATGATTTTAAAATTTATAATGATAATGATGATAAACTCATTATAATTTTATTCAATTTCGTTACATTAAGTACATAAAATTATAAACCTAATGTTATCACTGATCTCAATAACATCATGTTACACTCTCAACTTTACATGGATTCACGTTTTCATCCTCTTTGGACGTGAGGGTCCTGGCAAGCGTTGTATATCCATGGCATCGTCATTCTCAGTGGTGGATGGTTCTTGCTGAATGGGCCTCTACGTCGTCTTCATCGTCATCTTCGCAACAGGCACGCTATTGAGGCATCTCCCTTGGCAGTGAAAGCACGCTGCAGAACAGGTCAGTATTGCTTTTCGGCATCCACATTTTCCAATTGCACAATCCTTGGTACAGCGGCAAAATATCATTTTCAGAAGGACCTCCGGTGCTAAAGGATCTTCTGTTGTAATTGGCACCAGGGTGTCTCCTTCGTGTTTCCACCCCCATTCTTCAGGGGGCAGCTCAATCTCGAGCCAGTGCTGAGCTTGGTAGTATGTCCGCCGGGAATGCTATTTAGCTGCACTCTCTGTTGGAGGGAGGGAGCCGATGTCAGGCTTCATATTTGCCATGGACCTTGTGAACAACTGGAAGCGGTACTGGTTAAGGGAGGTCTGTCTTTTTGGCGCCGCATACCATTTCAGGAAGCATTTATTTCCAGCCTCTTCAACCTCGTCGTGAGTAGAGGAGGGGTTGTAAAAGATCATTGCCGCTTGCTTGATCATTTCTGACTCCAAGTATAATTTTGAAAAGCCCATCTTGCTTCTCCTGAAAGTTGCAGACGTTGTATCGCATCCGGTAAATAAATGTACAAATAGGATGTGTTCAAATCCACGATGCTGCATCTCTTGGGTGGACAGTGCCATTGTTTTGGTTTTCCCTCGTCCGGGTTTCAGCAGCAGAATATCTTAGGTGGGAGGAGTGGAAGCAATCAAAAGGACAGTGAGGTCCACATCCTCACCAAAGACAGCCACAGAGTTGTGAAAGGATAGTTCCACAGCAGTCTTCACGATAAGGACGTCAGCATCATCGGTGGCCTGAAGAGTCTGCATCCCATTCTCCCGAAACTTTGTCTGTAGTAAGGAGATGAAGTTACTTTTGTTGGTAGGATTGGATAAAAAATCTTCCTGTTTAACGGGTTTGGATTTGTTCCATGTCAAATTGATGTCAGCTGACCTTCTCAGTCTGTGTCGTCGCATCTGTTCTTGTGATTTCGTACTATTACACCACTTACGTACATCAAATACCACAGTGCGAGTCATTCCAGGATAGTGGTGGTTGACATAGGTGATATAACGATCACAAATTGCGGCAACGGAGGCATCTTTTTGTCAAATTACTCTGTGTAGTAGATATCCTCCGTCCACAACTATGTTCATCTAAGACAGTAGAATAGTTTTTTTGGTAGGCTCGAGTAAGCCATACAGAACAGATTTAGTTGTCTTTCTCATCCCACTTTCATTGAACATTGCCAAGACTGCCAAGGGAAATGGGGCCAACTCATACTCAAAGAATTTCATTAAATCCTCGTCTGATCGTTTGCTTATACACATCCGCTGAAATGGCAATGTGGCAGCCCTATAAATCTGTGGCAGCCCTGCAGCGCGCAGCGACGAACGAACCTGCTAGAAGCCACAAGAGTATCAAATTTCGCTGATAAGCAAATTCCAGACGCTCAGCGATATAGTGCCGACCTTCGAGAAGCCTGGAGATTCTTCCCGAATATTCCATTGATAATGCACCGTGCGAGAGCCTATATAAATGATGAACCAGCGGACACCAGTCAGTCAAGACTGAGATTCGCTGAGTGACTGCCGTACGCGACAGTCGCTTCTGGAGACGACAGCTTTTTCGCCCCCGAACCGCTCTGTCTGGCTCGTGCTTGCACGGCCAGACACCTGCTATCTTGTTAGCCGGCCGGACCCCGACCGGCCCTTGTCTAGGCCACCGCGCTGCCAACTGCCTTTCTCAAGGCAACCAAGAAGAAGGACGACCTGGCCCAACCAAGAAGAAGGCAACCAAGAAGAAGGAACTGCCTTTTTCAAGGCAACCAAGAAGAAGGACGACCTGGCCCCACCGAGAGTAGAAGCCCCCAAGATCACCCCCGCAATCCACAAGAGGAAGAACAAGACACCTGCCGTGCGGATGATTCCCTTTCCCGCGCGGCTCCTTGACGACACGACAACTTACCGAAGCAAGACGGGGACCATCAAGGTCCCCAACTCCCAGCCACTGTACCTTCACCCCGCTGACCCGAGGACGACGAAGCCGGCAGCCATCCCCCTACCGCCCCCCAAGATGACCGAGACTGCCGCCGCAGCCGGACCCAGCCGCCCCCCAGTAGGCCCTGCTTCGGGCTACGTTGCGCCCCCCAGATTCCAGTCCCCCGCCCAGGAGATGGAGACGACCCGCCAGGATGAAGGTTGGATCAAGCCGACCAACACCGTTAAACGCCCCCTGTCCCCGCAAGGACCCCGAGCGGTTGTTATCGGCAACCGCTTCGGCAATTTGGGTGAGGTATCCGAAGGCGGTGGAGCATCGCAAGCAAAGCGACCCAATAATAATTCTGCTTTCTCTCCCACAGGTACCACGAGCGCCCCCAGGAAAGATCGCGTACCCCCAGTAGTGATGACCCTAGGAAACCTCACACACATGCAGGTGACCGCAGCGGTGCAGGGCCATATCGGGAACCCGAATTTCAGAGTAGAGTACAGATCAGGCGGCAAAGTCAACATCCTCCTGCGGAGCATGGCGGACCACCGCGCCCTCACCAACGGGCTGCGAGCGGAGGCACGCGGCTTTCACACATACACGGCAGAGGCGGATAAGCTAAAAAAGGCGGTCATCAAGGGCCTGCCCAACATCGAGACGGAGGAGATAGCGGCGGATCTCTCAGAACAAGGTTTCCCCACAGTGAAGGTCGTCAGGATGACGACAAACGCAGCCGAATACCCGATGTACCTGGCCACCTTCAATAAGGAAGTGAACATGGGCCAGCTGAGGGCGGCAGTCAAATACCTCTGCCACTGCAGGATCCGCCTGCAGAAACACCGCAGTAACCACTTGCAGCACGGGACGCAGTGCTACCGCTGCCAGAACTTCGGGCACGGGTCCCGCAACTGCTCACACACCGCGAGGTGTGTGAAATGCCTAGTGGAGCACGCCTCTGCCGAATGCCCCAAGACCACCAGGGACGAGCCCGCCGCGTGCTGCAACTGCGGAGGCCCCCATCCCGCCAACTACAGAGGCTGCCCGAAGCGGATGGCATACGTTGCCTCACTGCAACAACACCAGCGGCAAACCCGGCGAGAGGCACCAGGAAGCAGGCCACATGCGCATCAGACGAGGAATGATGGACGCACCTGGGCCAATGTAGTCGGAGGAAACTCGGGCCCCCAGCAGCACGAGGAGCAGCATGAGGAAAATCCCCGCTCGCAGCACCGCACGAAACCGCCCGCAAGAGAGGGACCCGCCGTAGATGATGACGCCGCCCTGATGATGGCCCTGCTCCAGGGACTGATCCGCGTGAGACCCCAGCTAGCCGTTTGCAACAACGAGCTCGAGAAGGCTGTGATTCTTATGAATCTGATCACGTCCACCATCAATGTCTGATCCCCAGATGGTGAACGTGCTCCTGTGGAATGCCCACAGCATCCGATACAAAATAGACGAACTGCTCGCTCTGGCCAACAATACTAACATTGACATTTTTCTCATTACAGAAACCTATCTCAAACCCGACATTCCCCTGAGAGTGCCCGGCTTCGAAGTACACCGAGACGACCGACCGGAGGGCGCAGGCGGAGGCACCGCCATATTCGTTCGTCAAACCATCACATCTACAAGAATCCCCACTCCGAAGTTGAAGCATACTGAAGCCACGATTATCGAAGTCACCATAGAGGATAGAGCGCATACCATCATCGCCGCCTACTGCCACCATCCCAAACTATTGGTAAGAGAAGATCTCGATAAATTACTTAATCTGAGCCCTATTGTTATCTTAGGAGGAGATCTGAACGCCAAGCACAATTATTGGAACAACTACAGAGGCAACGCGAATGGAAAAACGCTCTTTTCACATATGCAGACTCACAACTACACGATAATGGCGCCGGACAAACCGACTTTCCACTCAGCACGCACAATATACCCAAGTACTCTAGATATCGTACTTGAGAAGAACGCCAAGACCATCTCGCCATTGCGCACGCTAGACGAACTGTCGTCGGACCACCTGCCCGTGAGCTTCAGTATAGGAGGAACGACTTCAAGGAGCCCCAGAAAGCGGCGAAACTTCAAAGACGCCGACTGAGAAGGATTCAAGAAAGAGATTAACGAACGAATACATCTCACGTCGGCAACCCTGCGCTCAAAGGAAGAGATCGACGAAGCCGCAAGCACTCTGACCGAAATCATCCAACTTGCACAAGACATCTTCATCCCCCTCAAAGACGAACAGACCTACACGATCAAGCTTCCCGAGTACGTCTTGTCACTCATCAAGGAGAAAAACCGTCTTCGCCGCCTTCACCATCAAACGCGCGACGGCTACTTCAAAACGGCTTACAACACGCTACAGCGGGAAATCAAGCAAGAGATCACCGACCTCAGACGCGAACTTTGGACGAAGAAAGTCACGTCACTCACGCCAAAGGACAACAGCCTATGGAAAATGGCAAAAGCGCTGAGACACGAGGATCACACGATTCCCCCGCTAGAGAAGCTAGACGGATCAGGGCTGGCACTTTCGCTCGAAGAAAAAGCAAACGCGCTCGCCGACGGATTTGAGAGAGCCTACGCAGCCACGGATGGCCTATCTGATCCGGAGACGGATCAACTAGTAGAAGAATCTCTACAAAATCTCGAGCAAGCCGAGCAGACAAGCGCAGCCGATATCCACTTCAGCACGCCGAGCGAAGTAGCCGTCATTATCAGGCGATTGAAGACAAACAAGGCGCCGGGAAGCGATCAAATACATAATATCCTACTGAAGCACCTACCTCAGAAAGCCATCATCTTCATCACCAAGCTGTTCAATGCCTGCCTCACCATCGGACATTTCCCAGAGATCTGGAAACGGCGACCGTGCTGCCCTTTTCCAAGCCAAACAAGGATAAGAAGCAGCCGACAAACTACCGGCCGATCAGCCTACTATCCACGCTGAGCAAGGTATTTGAACAGGTCATCCTCAACAGACTTTTACCTCATCACGAAGACACACTGCCAGACGAACAGTTCGGATTCAGGAAAAGGCATTCCACCACCCATCAGCTCTCCAGAGTAGCGGAATTCATTGCGAAGAGATTCAATGAAAATCGCTACACCGCCGCCGCACTGCTAGACTTGGAAAAGGCATTTGACACCGTTTGGATCAAAGGGCTTCTGCACAAACTTCACAGATTAAATACGCCCATATACCTGACGAGAGTGATACAAGAATACCTCAAGAACAGATCCTTCCAAGTCTTCATCAGGAAAGCGCTGTCGACAATACGTGAGATTCCAAAAGGCGTGCCTCAAGGAAGTCTACTGGGACCTCACCTCTTCAACATCTTCACGCACGACTTCCCCCATGACGAGAGATGCAATCTATCAATTTATGCAGACGACGTCAAACTCTACGTTTCCTCATCACAAGCAGACATGGCAGCCATATACCTACAGAGAGCGCTCGACGCTCTAGTAGAGTTCTACAAAAAATGGCGACTCAAACTAAATGAGGCGAAGACCGAAGTCATCATGTACTCGAGGAAAAATAAAGTTAGAACACCAGACGTCAACATCGAAATGGGAGGACACGTCCTAGAATGGAAAGATGAAGTCGTCTACCTGGGCCTAACAATGGACTCACGCCTCAACTGGAAATCTCACGTAACCAAGATGCACGTGAAAGCCAGAAAGGCAGTCGGCGCGATGAAGCCAATCTTCAACAGAAGAAGTCCGCTACTTCCCAGAACCAAACTCCTGATCTACTACTCGCTCATTCGACCGGTACTGACTTATGCTATACCCGTGTGGGGCAGCATCTCCTACTCTGACCATACCAAACTACAGACTTTACAAAATCTCTGCATTAAAATCACTTACAACACAAGACTCAGAACAAACTTGAAAAAACTACATGCAAGAGAAGAAATACCTACCTTATTTGAATACACTCACAGACTGACCGACCGATTTTACAAGTCACGTCAACATAGTAAAAATAAACTCATCAAAGAAATCGGTCAATACAATGCACCTAGCGATCTTCCTTTCAGGTACAAACACAGACTACCTAAACATATCCTGATGGACCTTAATCACATTTGGCACAACCCTGAATCAGACGCGGATGACTGAGCGATCGGTAGGTATTCCCAATTACCAGACCCCCCCCCCCCACATTACCAGACCCCCCCCCCACAACTTATGTCTATATATCTATGTATATATTTATATAATAATATTTATTTTATCTATTTATATGTAAGTTTATCCTAAAAATTCCCATAAAGTATCTATCACATAAAAACAGACACCCACACCCCACACCACACAATGCAGGATTTCGTTCACTGAAATCACTGAAGGCCGCACAGTTTCATGTTGACTGTCGGCCGACTCCTCCCGGATAAGGTTTTTCATGGTTTCCTTATTCCCAAAGGCAAATGCGGAGGAGCTCCAAATAAAAGGACATGACCGACTCCTTCCCACTCCCAACATAACACAAACACACACGTATGTATATATTTTCCCTTGTTTGATGCCGGTTGCTTTGTTTGGACTAGCGAAACATGCAATTTTCGTAGGGTTTTTACTTAACAATTTTTCCCTACCGACAAAACACATGACCTCTAAGTCTATAATAGCCAGGTACTATTTTCAAACACCCACATGAGGTAAAAATTGCAAGGCGCATATGACGCCGTTCTATTTGATAAAGAACATTAACTTTAAATTCAGTAAATTTAAATGATTCATCTCTTCAAGATACATAAGAATCTAGTAAATGAAAAAAAAAAAAAAACCAGTCAGTCAATACGGCGCGACATTCTCCTACCTTTCAAGCAACACAGAACTCAGTGCTACGTTCCACATTTATACATAAATAAACTTGTAACTTTGAGTAATAAATTATTCAGTGATTTATACGAAGTTCTTTTAATTCATCTCTACACACAATACCCACAGCAATGTTGGGTCAACTACAACCTTTTCATGGTGAATTTTTATCGACGAGCTGACAGAAGACATTGGGAATGCCCGATCTTTGTGGGACAACTTGATGTCTGAGAATTTCAAGCTTACTATCGCATTCATTGCCTTTCACCAACTCGAACAGCATCGTAGCACGTTAATGTAGCATCTCCGACGACTAACCTAATCACCCATCACAATAATAATGATTAAAAAATCCACTAATCATCTGTTAGAGAACAACTTACCTGCTTTCTTGCGTGCAAAAATTAATAAGGAATTTCTCATAAAGAAAAAACCGGTCTTAATAATTTGGTAAGAAAAAATAGCTTTTTCTGAAAATGACGACATTTTACGAAAAAACTTAAAATTGCTGTAAATATTTACTGGTTGAAGATTTATTTACATATGTATATATATTCTAAAAGGTAATTAAATTATTTACAACTTCTTTCAGATGAATTTCTTTCTTGGATGAATATTTTAGACAATATGAAGGAATGTTTGATGAAAAATGTGAGGTAAAATGATTTTTTTCGAAAATATTGACATTTGTGGAGCGTATAACTCAAAAACGGCTGGGATTTCCAAAATTACGTATAGAATAAAAGTTGTAGATAATTTTCAACACAGGACAAACTTCAACACAGGCCTAGTCCTCGTGAGGTTAATTTTTTTTTGTATGTAAAAATAAAAAATAAGAATTATCCAGCATATACGTATTTTAAATTCATATTTTTTAAAAAGGAATTATATATTACTGAGAGCTTGGTGGTAAAGAGAATACGTACTTATCGCTGTTACGTTAATCTTCATCGTGATTAATGATTAGCTACCTTTTTTTTTTTTTTACAGTGAATACCGCACAAGAATCTCAACTGCTCCCTTCTGGAGCCAGTGAGACTATGGCATCCCCAATTGGGGTATGTTGTGAGGCTGAAGGTAGTGGGGAGTGGAAGGAGGTGGGGAAGAGGAAGGTTGGGAAGTACCTGGCTATTCAGATCTGGTCACTAAACACGGCTAAAGCCATTTTCAAGCAACGTTTCAATTCTGAATTCTGAGTCTTACACCAGGGCGATACTAATAGTATCTTCCACTCTGGAACATGCCGCAAATATACTATATATTATTTTAAATGAATTAATTTTAAATGAATTAATCAAATAAAATTTATTTGCGCATGCCGGGTTCGAACCCGCGACCTCCGGAATGTGAGTCAAGAGTCTTAGCCACTGGACTACGGAGGTCGTCATACCTACATAATTATAAATAATAAAACATAACTAGCGCTCGGTGATGTACAATTAAATTATTTATGTAGCCTTTTTGGATTCTTAGACTTACCAATTCCATTTTCAATGTCATCATATTGTTTTAAAACTTCCTTCCTGAAAAAAAAATTCGGAATATTTTAAAATGCAATAGAAAAAAGGATACATTCAAATAATATAATATAGCATTGTGCGGAAAAATCATTTTAGAGCGTACGTTTGGATGTATTTGTGCACACCGATACCATATAAGTTATTAAAAATATCTGGGACTAGTTTCGAACATCAGAATGTGCATTTGGTACGATACCGCGTCGTAGCACGATGCGACGCGTCGTATCGTGTTTATGTGTACGATCCCAAAGATACTGTGTACGTGGCGACGTTTATCAATTCTGTTTACATTTTGTTTAAGTTTGATTCATTTTTTAGCTGTTAACAAACACAAAATTATTATTAAATTTGATTCTTTAATATCAATCCAATACACCACTACACATTTTCTTCTTATCGAAATGCTTATCAGTCTTGACTTATCCTCTTTTCTGTCTCCAATCTTTAAGAAAGGTAATAAATCTGATATATTTAATTATAGACCTATATGGTATCCAGTCGTCAATCCCGGAAATATTTGAATCTGCTCTACTCTCTAAACTCGCTATAGTAATTTCACATCGACATCACGGTTTCATGGCAAAAAGATATCTCTCTCTCTCTCTCCCTCCGATGACGCTAAAACCCATATCGAGCTTTGGCCTCTCGCAACATTCGCCTCCAACTCCTCGTGTCTTCAACTGCTGACTTCAAGTTTGTTACCTGGAGAAGCAGAAGCTGCATCCCCTCTTACCTCGTCTTACCACCTCAGTCTGGGCCTTCCCATTTTTCTCCTTCCACCT